>CM037793.1:38381173-38409703 GCA_021229015.1 Solen grandis
CATCACTCATCTGTTTTTGTTTTAAATTGAAAACAAATAAATGAAAACAAACAAGTGTTTAAATTGAGTGTATTTTTTTATCAAAAAAGGGGAGATAAATTTAGACAAAGCCTTTACTTTACTTTGTTATTTCATTATAATAAGATACTGTATTCACTTGGTCTGTAGCCCTTTTCTAATATGGCTGCAACAGTAGGACAATGAAATGATATGCTGATAGATATGATTAAAATCATTCCTAGTTTTCAAATACAGTGCTGATTCATCAATAAATAATGGGGAGATGTACCTGTGAGGTAGTAACTCCTTCCCATGGAAGGTGAATAGAGTCTCCAAGGCCTTCCAGTCACTGCTCTGTAACACAGAATTTCTATGATTATGATGCATGGTCAATCCATTCACATTTTTCAAATATATTGAGTAATTTGGCCTACTAATGAATGTCTGAAAAAGATTATTGTGAAGGTCAATGTTACATTTGTTTAAGGTAATCTTATCTTTTTGTAAAAACAAAACAATGCAAATATGCAGTAACATGCTAGGGAGATGATAAAAAAGTTTGATAATATATATATAAAACAAGAGGCCCATGATGGCCCTAAATCGCTCACCTGAGATAAATAGGTTGACTCAAGGAACATCTGTACCAATTTATTTTAAAATCTGGCCAGTAGTTTTGAAGAAGATGATTTTTAAAGTTTTCATATTTTTTTTCTTTTTGTTGCCATGGCAACCAGAGTTCTATATGGATCAAGTTTATTTTAGGAACTTTTGTGAAGGTTGACCCAAGGATCATTCCTGCCAAATTTAATCAAATTCTGTCCAGTGGTTTCAGAGGAAATGTTGATTAAAGTTTTCCCTATATACATATAAGGCAAATAAGCCCCGCCCCTGGCTGCCATGTTTTTTACGGATCGGAAATTTTTTAGCAACTTTGGTAGAGGTTGACTCAAGGAACATCTGTACCAATTTATTTTAAAATCTGGCCAGTAGTTTTGAAGAAGATGATTTTTAAAGTTTTCATTTTTTTTTTTTTTAGTTCTACATGGATCAAGTTTATTTTGGCAACTTTTGTGAAGGTTGACCCAAGGATCATCCCTGCCAAGTTTAATCAAATTCTGTCCAGTGGTTTCAGAGGAGATGTTGTTTAAAGTTTTCCCTATATACATATAAGGCAAATAAGCCCCGCCCCTGGCTGCCATGATTTTTTACGGATCGGAATAATTTTAGTAACTTTTGTAGAGCCTCACCCAAGGAACATTCCTGCCAAGTTTTATTAAATTCTGTCCAGCGGTTTCAGAGGAGATGTCGTTTAAAGCAAATTGTTGACGACGGACGACGCACGACGGACGACGCCGGGCGATCACAAAAGCTCACCTTGAGCACTTTGTGCTCAGGTGAGCTAAAAACATAGATGAAAATATCCTTATTTTTAAAAAAAAAATAAGTCTATTATAAAGATTTGACCAATCTACTGATAAGCATTAAGCACTGTTTAATGTAATTCCTGTCCAACATTTTTGAACAGGTATTGTAAACTAGTACATACACTGTTATCAAATAACCAGCTCAGTCTGAGGCACACAATCAATCAATGATAGTTTCTAGATAGAAGATAGAACCAGTGGCACCGTGGTCAATTGGTAACAGATCCAACTGCAGATCCAAAGGTTGTGGGTTCAAACCACGTTGGGGCAAGGATTTTTCATGACCTTCCCAAGTGCAAAGTACTGGTCCAACCAAGGATCCATCGAGAGGGATTAGTATAAGTTAAAAGAAATTGTTTCCCAAAATTGATATAAAAAATGAATTTAATAATATAGAGTCTTCTAATGACCAGCAAATTAGGTGGAGTATCCTCAATAATTAGTTGAGCAACAGACCATTGCCCAGGGGGAGAAATAATTGGTTCCTCATTACTTTATAAAAGGAATTTCATACCTGAGCATATTCCACAGCTGTTGTCACCATGTTCTGTGAGCGGAACTTCTCGAAAAATTTTTGGTCATACCTCTCTGCTGCGTAGTTTAAACCCCCCAGTATGCACTGTTCAAAACACAAAAGGAATAATGTACATGTATCATACAT
The DNA here is from genome assembly GCA_021229015.1 of Solen grandis. Taxonomy (NCBI): domain Eukaryota; kingdom Metazoa; phylum Mollusca; class Bivalvia; order Adapedonta; family Solenidae; genus Solen; species Solen grandis. Next base: position 38,383,262 of record CM037793.1, read on the forward strand.
CTATCTACGTTTATTTCACATTGCCAGGGTAAAGGGTATAGTCATATAGGGGATATTATATTACAAACTAGTTCCAACGATGGGGATTTTGTAAGATATAGCAAGTCCAACATTTGGCTAAGAAATTACCAATTTAACTTTTCACACCTGGAATGGGAAAGTATAGCCCATATAGATCTTTCCAGCTTTCAGAAGTGATAAGTTAGTAAAGTATGGCCTTTATCCATAGTTAATGGATAAGTTCATATTCATGACTCAGTGAAATGCTCTCAAACAGTGTCACAAACAATCACATTAAATATTTTGTGTAAACCAGGTCACCCACTGATCACATGATATCCCAGTGTAGCTATTGGATAATCTGACAATCTAATTTGAATATATCGGTAAATATTGGAGCAGTTGTCTATAAATACAGGTGACACAGTGTGAACCTACCTCGTAAGTTTTAAGCCTGTACAAGTACTGGATTAGTTTCTTCCTGGCCCTACACAACTCCACCTGCTCCAGGGTCAAACTGGAATCAAGAGAGTGTTCATCAAATGGTCAGTCGGTCTAAAGCAGACAGTCCACTTTAACAGATGGTTATTCTGTCTAAAGCAGACAGTCCACTTAAACAGATGGTTATTCTGTCTAAAGCAGACAGTCCTCTTGAACAGATGGTTATTCTTTCTATAGCAGACAGTCCACTTAAACAGATGGTTATTCTGTCTAAAGCAGACAGTCCTCTTGAACAGATGGTTATTCTGTCTAAAGCAGACAGTCCACTTAAACAGATGGTTATTCTGTCTAAAGCAGACAGTCCACTTAAACAGATGGTTATTCTGTCTAAAGCAGACAGTCCACTTAAACAGATGGTTATTCTGTCTAAAGCAGACAGTCCACTTAAACAGATGGTTATTCTGTCTAAAGCAGACAGTCCACTTAAACAGATGGTTATTCTGTCTAAAGCAGACAGTCATTCCATCTTTGGCAGATGATCTCTTAGACGGTCAGAGTATTAAAGAAAGTGACTGCTAAATAAATTTTCCTTATCAAGACAAAAATTCCACTTAAATGGATGATACTTGATAGATAGGATTTAGCAAAAATTCACATTATTATATTTTCAGCAAGAAGGGACATAACTCTGATGCTCACAGTATTTAACAAGGTAATTAAAGCTGACCGAGACATTTCTAAACAAAAACAATCATCACATAATAACTGACTTTTTGACATGTTGTTATCCGCACATATTTCTATTTAATCTTACAATCAGTCAAACTTTTTCTGAATCACATGCTACAGAAAAATTAACAATTTACTTTTTGAAATCCACTTCCTTCATCTGCTCGTCTCTCTTCTGCTTCAGAAGTTCTCTCTTCTTCTCCGGTAGGTCCGGATCAAATGGGTCCATATCAATATCGTCATACAATCCATCCTCAGGGTCACACAGAATAAACCTGAAGTAAACGAATATCCTTGCTAAAAGTCTTGTTTTTTGTTTGCTTCTTTATTTGGTTCAAGATCCAGCCAACTGTTTTTCAATCATTTGGAGACTGATATAGTGCTGCCACACTGCAGTATCACGCCGTAGACATGTGGCATAATACCACACCCAGTCACATTATCCTGACACCGGGCCAACCAGTCCTGGAACAACACTTACATGCTGAGCGCCAAATAAGGGAGCTATACCAGTACCATTTTTGATGACTTTCCGATTCTGGAAAAATGATTACCTCAAACCTTATTCTCTTTCCCTAATAAGATGGAGCAACTTCTGTATAAATTAATGACCTCCCTTCCCATTTTTATTTAATTGTTAGATGAAACAAGCAACATTTGAACAGTTAAATCACAAGTAAGTCCCACCCACCTTCCCTGGTCCTGGCCCTGCCCGATCATAATTAGGGCCTGTAGGTCCGTCCCTCTCAGTCCGAACTCCAGAAGTTCCTTCATAGCATCAATCTTGTCTGACATTCTTTCTGTACACTCGTGCAGAACCCAGGACCTCTTGCTGATCTTACCCTGTATATAAGAAATTGAAACCGAATAAAGAAACATAAGGAAAACAAGAGGGCTATGATGGTCCTGAATTGCTCACCTGAGAAACATTGCCTTCAATGCCAATGATTGTATTATAAGTCAAACTGAATACATAATCCATGCAGAAGTACAGCAAGATCATCTAAGTTCCACACAAAATCTGTACCTGTCATCCAAACTTTGAAAGTCACAATAATAAGTCTATATAAAATCAAGTGACCCCTTGGGTAGGGTCAATTTTGACACCAGGGCCATGAACAGACTTGGTTGATGTCCACAAGTAAACATCTTAAGTCCAGGCTTTGTGGTTTCTGAGAAATCTTCTGACGGTTTTCCTATGCAAGTCAATGTAAAATCTAGTGACTCCTAGGGTGGGACCAATTTTGTTCCCAGGGCCATGATTTGATCAAAATTGGTAGATGATCACTAGGACATGTTACACACCAAATATCTAAATGTTAGGCCTTGTGGTTTCTGACAAGAAGATTTTTCTAGTTTTCCCTAAATAAGTCCATGTAAAATCAAGTGACCTGAAGGGATGGGAAAATTTTGACCTCAGGGCCATGACCCCTAAGGTGGGGCCAATTTTGACCCCAGGGCCATGATTTGAACAAACTTTGTAAAGGTTCACTAGGCCATGTTACACACCAAATATCTAAACTCTGTGCCATGTGGTTTCTGACAAGAAGGTTTTTCTAGTTTTTCCTAAATAAGTCTATGTAAAATCAAGTGACCCCAAGAGCAGGGCCAATTTTGATCCCAGGGCCATGATTTGAACAAACTTGAAAGAGTTCTTTGTAAAATTAAGTGACCCCTGGGGGGGTAAAAAACTGTAACAACGTACAAGGTAGTCCTGTATAGATGCTATCTCTACTGGTGACTTCCTCCACTGTCGCTGGTACACCAGGTCCGTGTCCAGCCCGTATCTCTGGGCCAGGGCCTTCGCCTCACCGTACTCCTCATTCTCCAGCTGAAACAGAATCACAGTCAGAATTGAGTCACCTGTCTGAGCATCAACCCATGTCATCACAGAATCATAGTCAGACTTGGGTAATCTGTCTCAGCATTAAACTCATGTCATCACAGAACCATAGTCAGACTTGTGTCACCTGTCTGAGCGTCAGCCTCATGTCTTCACAGAATCATAGTCAGACTTGTGTCACCTGTCTGAGCATCAACCTCATGTCTTCACAGAATCATAGTCAGACTTGTGTCACCTGTCTGAGTGTCAGCCTCATGTCTTCACAGAATCATAGTCAGACACTGCTTTAAATGTTACACTCAAAAGCAGCAATATTGTAAAGAAGTCTTTTTTAGAAATATGGGGCCTGATGTTAGCAGCCAGGCATCAAAAAGGACCTTTCCAGGTATTGCAGTGAAAGCCCATTGTCAAATGACTATATTCAATGCATAACAAAGTCAACTACTCACAGACAGTGTCCCTTAATGCAAACAAGGCCAATAACTGATCACATGATATTCTATTGTAGTTATTTCACAATCTGATATATTAATTTGAATATGATCCCATCTATCTCTTGAACTTATATTCCTTGAATGCCATTTTTTTGTTTTTGAATCTAGAGTCTTCATGTATACAATCAAACCTGTGAATAACGGTCGGGCAGGGGAAAATGTAAAAGTGGCCGTTGTTCACAGGTGACCTTTATTCGGAGGGTCAGTCAGTTATGATTTGAAGTTTGATATACTTAACATACAAGTCATGTACATTGTAGTAAATAGACAGAAGAAAAAAAAACAGTCGCTTCATTACGAAAATAGTTATTCGTACAAAGTTAAAAACGTGCACAAGCAACGTAAACATCTTTTTTAAATTTTATTAAAGTATTAAAGCAAAAACTCATTTTCGTGACTTTCAGTGAAATTTACCTTCGCATTTTGTGTATTAATTTTACGTTACATATGTAAACCTTTTATGTTGCAATTTATTTAGAATCCGCAGTCATAATTGCAATTATAATAGAGTGATTTCCCCATTTATATTTGTTTCGCCATTAAATCATTTTCTTATTCAATTCTCTCTCTCTCTCTCAATTAACAGAAAAAAACAAACAGATTGCTTTGCTTACTAAAACTATCACGCTTGTTTTAAATCTATTTGGGTGAAAAAATTAATACCCATCCATTGATAACAGATGAGGAATAATTGTAGCCATTGTAAGAGGTGTTGAAACAAAAATTAATCAAACAGGCCTATTTCGGCTGATGGCTGAGAAAATAAGCAGTTTTGCTCAATTCTCAGGACCATGATCCTGAAGTTGCTAAGTATCTGGTACCAGTTAACCAATGAGAATTCACCCCCTCATAGTATTACCCCACTCACACCCCTGTGTACTGAGATGTCTGCTGGCACATTCGTATCCCCAGGTGTTTCCGGAAACTGAATACACATGCCACACCTGCGAGGCAGTAAGGCTGTCGGATTACCTAGTGACCGTTGTTCGAAGGGCTTATAGCACAGCGGGGATATGATATAACTGACCGTTGACCGTTATAGGCAGGTGACCGTTGTTTACAGTTAATTTTAAGGACAAAAATAAATGGAGGAATCGGATGTGACCGTTGTTGTCAGGTGACCATTGTTCCAAGGTGACTGTTGGTACAGGTTTGACTGTATATACTTTAAAAACACTTTGAAAAATGTTGAATATTTCATTTTGTGTTTTTACCAATGAATTTAGATTATTTAAAAATGTATTGAGGCATATTTCAGTAACAGATTGTTACATTTTCATCACTAAAGAAACAAGAGGGCCAAGATGGCCCTAGATCGCTCACCTGAGAAAAGTATCATTCATTGCCTGTACAAAACAGATTGCTTTAGAATTAAGATGATGAGGTGAAACAATGTTCAGGAATTTTCTGACCCCATCCACAAAAGATATCATCATGACAAACATTCTGCCAAAGTTTGAGGATGATTGGACCAAAAATGTTGCCCTCAGGTATAAACAAGATTTTTAGATCTGACCTACTGACCTACTTTCTATCCAGCCCCACCCATTTTCAAACTGGTTCGAGATATCATCATGACAAACAATCTGACCAAGTTTGAGGAAGATTGCATCAAAACTGTGGCCTTTAGTGTGTAAACAAGATTTTTCTAAGATTTGACCTACTGACCTACTTTTTGATCCAACCTGACCCATTTTCGAAAGGGTTCAAGATATCATCAAGACAAACATTCTGACCAAGTTTGAGGAAGATTGGATCAAAATTGTGGCCTCTAGTGTGCAAACAAGATTTTTTCTAAGATTTGACCTACTGACCTACTTTTTGATCCAACCTGACCCATTTTCGAAAGGGTTCAAGATATCATCAAGACAAACATTCTGACCAGTTTGAGGAATTGGATCAAAGTGTGGCCTCTAGTGTGTAAACAAGATTTTTCTAAGATTTGACCTACTGACCTACTTTTTAAATCCAACCTGACCCATTTTCGAAAGGGTTCAAGATATCATCAAGACAAACCATTCTGACCAAGTTTGAGGAATTTGGATCAAATATGTGGCCTCTAGTGTGTAAACAAGATTTTCTTAGATTTGACCTATTGACCTACTTTTTGATCACAACCTGACACATTTCGAAAGGGTTCAAGATATTCAAGACAAACATTCTGACCAAGTTTGAGAAGATGGATTAAAATGTAGCCTCTAGGTGTGTATAACAAGATTTTTCTAAGATTGACCTATGACCTACTTTTTGATCCAACCTGACCATTTCGAAAGGTTCAAGATATCATCAAGACAAACATTCTGACCAAGTTTGAGGAAGATTGGATCAAAATTGTGGCCTCTAGTGTGCAAACAAGATTTTTTCTAGATTTGACCTATGACCTACTTTTTGATCCAACCTGACCATTTTCGTAAAGTGTTCAAGATATCATCAAGTACAAACATTCTGACCAAGTTTGAGGAAGAGTTGGATCAAAGTGTTGGCCTAGGTGTAAACAAGTTTTTTCTAATTTGACCTACTGACAACTTTTTGATCAAACCTGACCCATTTTCGAAAAGGGTTTCCAGATATCATCAAGAGAAAAACATTCTGACCAAGTTTGAGAAGATTGGATCAATATTGTGGCCTCTAGTGTGTAAACAAGATTTTTTTCTTAGATTTGACCTATTGACCTACTTTTTGATCAACCTGACCCATTTTCGAAAGGTTCAAGATATCATCAGACAAACATTCTGACCAAGTTTGAGGAAGATTGGATCAAAATTGTGGCCTCTAGTGTGTAACAAGATTTTTCTAGATTGGACCTACTGACCTACTTTTTGATCCGACCTGACCCATTTTCGAAGGGTTCAAGATATCATCAAGACAAACATTCTGACAAGTTGAGGAAGATTGGATCAAAATTGTGGCCTCTAGTGTGTAAACATCAAAATTTTGACGGCGACAATATTTTTCTAAGATTTGACCTACTGACCTACTTTTTGATACAAACATGACCCATTTTCGAAGGTTCAAGATATCATCAAGACAAACATTCTGACCAAGTTTGAGGAGATTGGATCAAATTGTGGCCTCTATGTGTAAACATCAAATTGTTGACGGACGACGGACGACGGCCGACGGACAATCAAGTATCCCAAAAGCTCACCCTGAGCTATGCTCAGGTGAGCTAAATATAAGTTAAAAGGGGAGATCACCTTGTGGAAAAAAATGATCTGATATATTGAAAATGAGGTGTTTTTTAAGTCCTCAAGTATAGTTATATTGTTTTTTATGACTATTGCGATGCCTTGCATTCCATGTTATTTTCATACCACAATGTATGTCTCTCTGTGTAAGTGTGTGTACTTTAATAGGTATATTACCTTTCTTTTGAAGAGTTCCTCCGGGGTGGTCGACTTGAGGCAGACAAGTCTATACGTCCTGTTGACTAACCTAGACACAACAAAACATTCAATAATGAGGTGTCTGCCTGTAGCACACTGCACAACCATCATAACACATCCCATTAACATGCAGTTACCAATATATCATGCTTCAATAATGGGCCCCTCATCTTTGTTTTGTTTTTACCTGTTGGATTGATCTTCAGAACAATATTTGCATGATTTTAAGGAGACCAAAATACACAATATATATTTATCATTGAATTGCACTGAACTTTTAAAATAATCTTTGAATTTGAAATGATTGAACAGAATATTAAGATTAAAAATTTTTATTCAATTCCTTTCTGACAAGTGTGAGTTGTTTCTTTAAGATCTTTCAAGGTTTTGCAGCAAAATATTAAGTCTCAACCCTACCCATTGTTATTAGGATATTTTTTATTCATAACAAGGTACTGTTATTGAAGCTTGAATTACATTTAGTAAGGTAAACTAGAAACTGAAATTGTTCAAAATGTATAACTGTCTAATCTCACCTAGGTCTTTTCTTGGGGGGTTTGAAAGTGTCCATATCAGTAATGTAGTGCATGCCCTGCTTGGCGAGGCGCCATGACTGTGACATCATCCCGCCCTCCTCTTCGTCGCTCTCGTCCTCCTCAGCTGCCGCGTCACCAAACCGTCTCTTTCCCAGGAACCTGCATTCAGACTGCAGCACGAGAAACACATGCCATTTATCATGGGATATCAACAATGTATAAAGGTGACTGAAATGAGTCTTCATATGTAATTAGTATCAGCAGTATTTCTTAACTTTTTAGTTGTAAATACTAATGGTATTGTTATTCATATGCTAGGACTTTTTATGTCAAAATACTTATGGTATTGTTATTCATATGCTAGGGCTTTTTATGTCAAAATACTAATGGTATTGTTATTCATATGCTAGGGCTTTTTATGTCAAAATACTAATGGTATTGTTATTCATATGCTAGGGCTTTTTATGTCAAAATACTAATGGTATTGTTATTCATATGCTAGGGCTTTTTATGTCAAAATACTAATGGTATTGTTATTCATATGCTAGGACTTTTTATGTCAAAATACTAATGGTATTGTTATTCATATGCTAGGGCTTTTTATGTCAAAATACTAATGGTATTGTTATTCATATGCTAGGACTTTATATGTCAAAATACTTATGGTATTGTTATTCATATGCTAGGACTTTTTATGTCAAAATACTAATGGTATTGTTATTCATATGCTAGGGCTTTATATGTCAAAATACTAATGGTATTGTTATTCATATGTTAGGGCTTTATATGTCAAAATACTAATGGTATTGTTATTCATATGCTAGGCTTTTATGTCAAAATACTTATGGTATTGTTATTCATATGCTAGGGCTTTATATGTCAAAATACTTATGGTATTGTTATTCATATGCTAGGACTTTTATGTCAAAATACTAATGGTATTGTTATTCATATGCTAGGGCTTTTATGTCAAAATACTTATGGTATTGTTATTCATATGCTAGGGCTTTTATGTCAAAATACTAATGGTATTGTTATTCATATGCTAGGGCTTTATGTCAAAATACTTAGGGTATTGTTATTCATATGCTAGGGCTTTTATGTCAAAATACTTATGGTATTGTTATTCATATGCTAGGGCTTTATATGTCAAAATACTAATGGTATTGTTATTCATATGCTAGGGCTTTATATGTCAAAATACTAATGGTATTGTTATTCATATGCTAGGGCTTTATATGTCAAAATACTTATGGTATTGTTATTCATATGCTAGGACTTTATATGTCAAAATACTAATGGTATTGTTATTCATATGCTAGGACTTTATATGTCAAAATACTAATGGTATTGTTATTCATATGCTAGGGCTTTATATGTCAAAATACTAATGGTATTGTTATTCATATGCTAGGGCTTTTTATGTCAAAATACTAATGGTATTGTTATTCATATGCTAGGGCTTTTATGTCAAAATACTTATGGTATTGTTATTCATATGCTAGGGCTTTATATGTCAAAATACTAATGGTATTGTTATTCATATGCTAGGGCTTTTTATGTCAAAATACTAATGGTATTGTTATTCATATGCTAGGACTTTTTATGTCAAAATACTAATGGTATTGTTATTCATATGTTAGGGCTTTTTATGTCAAAATACTAATGGTATTGTTATTCATATGCTAGGACTTTTATGTCAAAATGTGATATCATTCTATATCATACAAAATACTTAATCCATATATGATTAAAAGGAAAATTAAAAAGAAGAGATATTGGGTATCCATAAATAATATAAGATTTCAAAAAAAAACTTTAAAAAAAAAAAAAAAATAAATAAAACTTAAACATATTCAAAATAAATTAGATTTACCTCTAAGCCAAGGAATCCACCATCATGCACCTGTGTGACAACAGGGGCGGGCTCAAACCACTCTGGCTGGGAGCCCAGCAGGTTGTGTAGATGGCTGATGGAGGAGACGGTCACAGCCCCCGTACCTCGGGCTAGGATCATTGCCTGGCAGTGGGACACAGGGGGGTTAGTAAGAAACATACATGTGACATGTTTATCGTATATAGAGAGATAGAGTTGGGAGAGTGAGAGAAAAAAGAGGAGAGAGAAAGAAAAGGGGGAAGAGTGATAGTAGGGAGAGGATGGGCAGAGTGAAAAAAATGGGAGAGAGAGAGAGAGAGAGAGGAAGGACACTGTGTTCTTAATTTGAGTGTTTCTTTATTTCATTTTTTTAGGATAAAACTTCCTGTTTCGTTCATTAAACTGATCAGTTATCTCTCTTACTATTAAGTTTCATGAGGAAACAAGTCAATTCCTTGTATAATTTTCAAGTTGAGGCCAGTGTTAAAGTTGCTGACAAACCAACAGACAGTGCAAAAACAATATGCCCCCGGTCATAGATCTCGGGGGTATAAAAACAAACCTCTAACATTTCAACAGGTCTGGTCAGATATAAATACAAGGAAAAGACTGGACATAAGTGGACACTCACCTCATTGGACCACCAACTGATATCCACTAGATTTTTGGTGTTGACTAAATCTGTAAAATATCATACACAGAGTGTTCATTAATAGACAAATACTGCTCAATATCATTGGTTGAAACTGCATAAAACCAGTTGTTTTTCAGCATAGTTTGAAAAATCCCCGTAAACTTTTGGTCAAATCTGTTTTTTTATAATAAAAAAATCTGTTAGTATATTATTAATTAAAACCCTACAGAAATCAATATAAGTGCAATGTACACTACAATCATACCTTTTTGATGGTGATCTATTTTGTGTGTGTGTGTGTGTGTGTGTGTGTGTGTGTGTGTGTGTTTTATCTGATCATTATGTATTTAGTCTTTTTTAATAGTAAGACTTCTGACCATGTGTCCCTGGTTCGATTTCCGGCCATATATTTGAGAGGCACAACGGTCATCTGTTCAGACATGTTTTCTCTGTGTTCTTGTTTTCTTTCACATTAAAGACACAAAACACCTGCATCCAGCTAATACAGAATGATTTATATAAGCTGTAAGAACTTGTTTCACTGTCACTGCAAACTAAATGATATACTTAGGATTGAAGGCTAAAATAACCAAAAATTTAACTGCATAACTCCTGGACCATCATTCAACCACTGACCTTTCACTTGTCTCCTAAGAAGTGGATTTTCTGCAAATTCTGGGCTTATTTCTTCTGAGAATTTCTTGGAAAGAAATATGTAATATGTTATAATATAAAATAACACCAATAAAAACAACAACTGATAATCAGAACATAATCATTATTATCTTTTTCTGTTTGTCCTTTATTGATTTTTTTTTGTAATTGTAAATCAATTGCTGTCACGTATTCTATCTCATCTATAATTAAACATGCAATATGACAATTCAACCAAAATCAGAATTTTTCAATAAATGCAAATAGAAAATGAGAGGGTCATAATGGCCCTAGAACAATACTAGAATTCTGTACCATCTGCCCATTTGATTTTACCTATTTACCTTCAGAAGCAACCAAATTCAAATATCAGACACCGATACACAAAATTCCAAGGTTCCTGTACAGGTTATATAAGTATGGAGACCTCATTTTTTAAAGGATCAACAATGCTTAACCCTTTCCCTCATAGAGGACACCATGAAAAGACCTATGCAAACAGCATAAAACCAGATCAGCCTGCGAGTAACTCACAGGCTGATCAGGTTTTATGCTGTTCGCTGCTCCTCAGTGGTCTGGAAATGAGGATTTTGTAATTAAATTTGGTAAGATTTAATTGTGGTTTTCTGCAGATCAGGCTTTATGTGATACCTTTTGAGGGCATCAAAATGAGTCTATATGAGGGAAAGGGTTAAGCAGGTACAGTAGAGGACCATAAGATTATCATTAGTGCAAAACAAAATTTAAATCCAAGCACTGGTTTTAAAGAAGAAGAATTTTGAAAGTATTTATATTGCATAAAAAAGAACACTAACTAACCCCCTGAGGGCCTCTCTTTCCATGGATTTAATTTACTTTAGCAACTATGGTACAGGGCCATTAATTGGCCAACTGAGTCAAATGAAATTAAATTCTTACCATTGGTTTCATAAAAGAAGAATTATGAATTTTTTTATAAATAGTGAATAAGGAAACTAGCCAATCCCCTATGGCCCCCACTTTTCTGTGGGGATCAACCTCATTTGAACAATTAATTAGTAGAGGGAAAAAAATCTCAGGTGGCTTTTTGTGCCAAATGAAACTAAATTCTGACTATTGGTTTCAAAGAATAATGATTTTGAAATTTTCTATACAGAGGAAACAAGCTGAGCCACTAGAGTCCTCATTTTTCAGGTGATAAACTTCCTTTTAACATTAATCGGGTAGAGAGTCTGACCATTTGTGCGGAACAAATTAAATTAGACTGTAAGCAATGGTGATCTTCCTGATCTGAAAAATAAAACTTACAGCAGTTATTTCCCTTGATTTATGGGAAGTTAAATAGCTGTTTTCATTTGACTACAGATAGCAATCTAGATGACAAAATGGCAACTTCTTTAAACGAGAAAGTTTCAGAAAAAGTGATAGACTATAAATGTTCAACCTGTTATAAGAAGAAAAAGGAGAGGAAATCAGAAAAGTTTTGTGTAGAATGTCATAAACATTTTTGCACAACGTGTCTGGAGGCTCACAACGTAGTCCATGATGATCACACTCTTCAGGAGCCACCCCAGGCAGCGGGTCAAGTGCTACTGCCTACAGAAAGGTGTGCTATTCATCCAACTAAACATGTTGAATCATACTGCAAAGACCATGATGAAGTTGGATGTAACACCTGTGCTTTTGAAAAACACAGGTAAGATTAAATTCATTTGAGGAGACTGGTGCTTGGTGATTTCTTTTACTTCTTGAATAAGTTGATTAGCAACTGCTATGATTTTCTGGCTTTTTAAAGTTGAAAAACAGCTGGGCATTGAACAAATGTGTAAGATTTCCTATCATTTGAAAATGTTGCATGAATGTTTATTTGTTTGTTAGATCAATCATCCAGCAGACAGTATTTCAGTCATTTGGAGACTTTTTTTAACCTATTTATATTCAGACGTGAATGTCACACTAAGAAATCATATGGACCCAATTTGGACTGTACCATTGGTTGTTTACAGGGGTGTTTGCTGAAAATATTCTGACTGAATAGCAAACAGTGCAGACCAAGATCAGCAAGCACATCACATCTGTACAGGCTGATCTTGGTCTCCACTGGTCGCAAAGATAGTCACAAGTATCAGGTTAATGTAAGATTTCCAACCTATTTTCTGTAATGGTTGCAGGAAATTCCAATTATGTAGTGTTGGCAATAATTGTTTATATCTTGATAAAGGCCTTTGGCCAAAACAAATCATAAATCAAAAGATTTTAAACAAAAATATGTTTTAAACTCACTTTGCCTATGGAAAAACACAAAATTTCTAAGTTCAAAAGGTGCCATAACTTACAATAAGTTCTGCCAAGAGTTACGTAATTTGATAGCCTGATGCCCCTGATCACCTTTATAAAGTTTCAAGTCAATTCCATAACTGATTGCTGAGATATAAGAATGAAAGTATGTTAACTGAAAACCAAAATTTTGAGTCCAAAAAGGCCCAAAATTTGCATTTAATTTGGTCAAGTATTATCTTACCTGTTTGTTCCATGCCTCTGAAGATCTTAATGTAGTATTACATGCATAGCTTGTTACTAAGATATACTTCTTTTATGAATGACAGATATGATTCAAAAGCAAGGGAGAGTAAAATATCTTGTCATATTTTGTATAATAGAGCAAAAAAATGTTACAATCGTGAAGTATTTCATTGGATACTCACGAACTTTAAGTGACCAATAAATTTTCTTTTTTTCATTATTCCAACAGATCATGTAAAACAGTTCTGTTCATTCCAAATGAAGAGGGACAACTTTTCAAGAAGACAGAGTTACAGCAAGCCAGAGTAGGGCTTGATAGAGCAAGGGACAGAATTACAGAGGGAGGGAGGCTGAGGGACAGACAGGCAGAAGTACTGAAGGCAGAGAAAGAGAAACTGCTGTCAGTGCAAGAAATCAATGAGCACCATTCTCCTCAGTTTAATGCTGACAAACAGACTGAACAGTTCCTCAACAGTCTTCAATCACTTGGGTTTAAAGTAGACAAACCATTAGTAGTGAAGGAAAAGAAAAACATGAATCCTCAGTCTCTGGTGACCTCAACTCATTCACCAACACTGTACATGGCTGGACGGAGACAGGACATCAATATCAAGATCAAGGAAGACATACGTGATTGTAATATTTTGGGTTCCTGTCTCCTGTCTGATGGTTCCCTCCTACTGTCAGATTTCAACAACCTGAAGCTGAAGCGCCTGGACACCAGCACCTACAAAGTTACAGACTACTGTGATCTACCTGGCTACCCTCATGGTGTGTGTTGTATCAGTCAGCAGGAGGCAGCAGTATGTCTGAACAACAAGACAATAGAGTTTGTATCCCTTGGTCCTCACAAAATGGCCCTCACCAGATCCATTAAGCTGAACCATTTGTGCTATGGTATCTCCTACTGGGACAACAAACTGTGTGTCTCCAACTGGAAAGGTAATGTACTGTTCTACACACTGTCAGGCTCACTGATTAAATCAGGGAACCTTAGACTGTCAGAAACTCAGCACATAGCATTTAGTCAATCAGGAGATGTTCTCTACATTGCTGACTCCTATGATGGTCTGATTGGTGTAGACATGTCAGGTCAGGAGATATTCAGATACAGTGGTCTGGCTGGTTGTACATCAGTATGTGTAGACAGCCATGGCAGTGTGTTTGTAGGGGGAGTGTTATCAGGAATTTTGGTTCAGGTTACAGACAGGGGACAGCCCCTGGGGGAGGTGGTACAGCAATCTGATGGTGTATGTAGTCCTAATGCACTGAGTTTTGACTGCAGCAACAGGAGACTGTTTGTGGCAGGGATGTCAGATACAGTGACAGTTATTGAGATGAAACAGAGACAAAACATTGGTTGTAGACAGTCCAAGGTGAATCATTATTTCATGTTTTAAGTAAGAAAAAAATGTACATGATTGTACTTAGTTAATTATAAATTTGTTCATTCACTGGTATATTTTGATAAGAATGGGAACAAAAGGTTGAGGTATTTTATTTTAAACATTAGCCAATTTCTGACTTTTTCCAAATTTGATTAAGATTGGTTTATAATATCAGATACTGGAGTGTAAATATAGCTATATTTTGTATTTTTTTCAGGTATTTCAATGACCATAATTCCAATTTTTATTTATCTGATATTAGCCTTAATCTATCTTGACACAGCATAAATATTTTTATTCCAAATCTGATCAGTCTTGTTGCACAAGAAGACCATAGTGGCACTGGATTGCTGAAGTCACATGACCGTACCTTATTATTGCAGAAACTGTTTGTAACTTGTCTAAAGTTAATACAGTATTAAAACAGTGAACTTTGCACAAAAGGAGATGGTAAATAGCACAAACTCTGGTATATAGAACTGTTTTTTTCAAATCCTAGGTTTTCATTCTTCTTTATTATATATACTTGTAAACAAGACAGCCAAAATGTTGTTCAACTGATTAAGTTTGATGTTAAAGGCATCATGATGCTATTATGTTACCAGTACTTATCCTGAAGATTGAGATATAAATGCTGAATTAAGAGCATTCACATTGTTTTTCTTAAATTTTCCCAGGTGACCTATGTTTGACTCGATGGTTTCTTTTTTTCTAGAAGTGAGTTTCGAGTTAAGAAAGTGAGTTTCGAGTCAAGAAAAAGTGAGTTTCGAGTCCGAACAGATGACAACTAAGTGTATATACTGTACAGTGACCGGTTATGGATAAAAGTGTGTATGTATTTAACAACATTTGTGTGTTTTAATTGATTTCACGGTCAATTAATTCCTAAATAAACAGTCTTAAAATGGTGCCGTTCTTTCTCCACTTTTTTCTTAATTTATTGGTTTGGTATAAGCACTTGTCAACACAAAAATAAACCTGTCACTTACGACTTTTCGGTATAGACCCCCTTGACTACTCTTCTTTTGTTTTGTTATTTTCCCTTAAAATGCCTTTACCTTCTATTCGAAGTTTACACACCTGCGAAACACAAATGTATTGTTGGTTTTGTTTATCGACAGGGAAGTAGCGTAAAAGGAAGTATCATTCTTGAAATGGACATTTTATTGTGCCAGTGTTCCATTGTAATATTTTGTTTTTTAACTCTATCTGTATGAAAACATCACTGACATTGTGACAGTCACACTCCACTGACACGCACTCTACAAACAAACATTAACATTATCATTTGAATTAAATTAAAGATCACAAAAAACATGGGTAACAATTATCCAGTTTTTAACTATTAATAACTTACATGCGAAGATCCAGTTCCAGCAATTTGATACTATATAAGGGGTATAAATAGTGTATAAGGAAACTAGCCAATCCCCTATGAGCCTCATTTATTTGTGGGGATCAAACTTATTTGAGCAATTAATTAGTAAAGGGAAAAATCTCTGAAGGATATCTGTGCCAAAACAAACTAAATTCTGACTATTGGTTTCAAAGAGGAGTAACTTTGAAATTTTCTATACAGAGTATATAAGGAAACTAGTTGACTCACTAGGGGCCTCATTTTTCATGTGATAAACTTCATTTTAACATTAATCGGGTAGAGAGCCTGACCATTTGTGCTGAACAAATTAAAGTAGACTGTGAGCAATGGTTTTTAGAGAACATTTTATTAAAAATAAAATCATGTTTGTTTCTGTGGCAACAAGAGTTCTGCAAGGATCAAGTTTATTTGATTAATTTTGTGAAGGCTACCCATGGATCATTCATCCTATCCTATGTAGTGGTTTCAGAGGAGATGTCTTTTAAACCAAACTGTCCATGCCACACAATGCATGATGACAGACACGGGGTGACCAGACTTATATAGCTCATCTTGAGCACATAAAACAAGCAAGAAAAAGAAAAGAAGAGAACATTATCAGGAAAATTGAGTCTTTATATTTCTCTCTCTCCCTCTCTCACTTTCTCTCTCCTATATATTTTATCTCAACATTTTTTACAATGACATATTTCATATCTCTGCCTATTTCTTTTGTCCCATGAGGTAAATTCTCAACTGAAGCAATATGTATATCTTGACACTTGCTGACACACTAATGTGCCAAAAAAAATCAATATCTTAGTTTTTATTATTAGACTTGGTGAGTTTTTATATAGAGTAGGATATTTCCATCACTGTCATCGACATGAACAAACAACAAAACATTAGCTTAATCTTTTCTACCCCTGCTCTGTTCAACCAATCAGAAATGGTGTCTGGAAGGATATCTAGATTGACTATAGGTGGCATGGGATGTACTTTACAATAAAATAAACTACACGCTATCGCAATCATACTCGATGAATAAAATTAAGATAAGGAAATTTTCATAGAATTACAAAACCTTTAAATTGACCTGTTTTCACATAAACAGCCTTTAGTAGTGTTAATAGCAGCTAAACTGAAAGACACTTGCAGTTTATGTATGATTGTTTACATATGTTCTCATGTGTGCAGGTATATGTCAATTCATATGTAGACATATCTCTATTTCAACATAAAATTGATTAATTCGCTGATGTCAAGATAACGAATCTGTATAAAAAATTTCTGAAATCGACAACTTTTTACTTTCAACGTAACTAAGACATGATCCCCAAATACTGTCCAGACAGAGCTTTCTTGCTTATAATTCAAAACTACATGTATATAGGCCTACAATAGAAACAGTAATTACAGTTATGATAAATAACTCTTCCTGATCTGAAATATAAAACACTGCAGTTATTTCCCTTGATTTATGTTCAGTATATACAAGGAAGTTAAATAGCTGTTGTCATATGACTAAAGATAACAATCTAGATGACAAAATGGCGACTTCTTTATACAAGAAAGATTCAGAAGAAGTGATAGACTATAAATGTTCAACCTGTTATAAGAAGAAAAAGGAGAGGAAATCAGAAAAGTTTTGTGTAGAATGTCATAAACATTTTTGCACAAAGTGCCTGGAGGCTCACAATGTAAACAATGATGACCATACACTTAAGGAGCCACCCCAGGCAGCGGGACAAGTGCTACTGCCTACAGAAAGGTGTGCTATTCATCCAACTAAACATGTTGACTCATACTGCAAAGACCATGATGAAGTTGGATGTGTCACCTGTGCTTTTGAAAAACACAGGTAAGATTTATTTCATTTGAAAATATTGCATGAATGTTTATTTGTCTGTCAGATCAATCATCCAGCAGACAGTATTTCAGTCATTTGGAGACTATGTCTAACCTATTTATTTTCAGACGTGAAGTGTCACACTAAAGAAATCATATGGACCCAATTTGGACTGTACCATTAGTTGTTTACAGGGGTGCTTGCTGAAATTATTTTTACTGAATAGCAAACAGTGAGGACCAAGATCAGCCTGCACATCACATCTATAGAGGCTGATCTTGGTCTCCACTGGTCGCAGATAGTCACAAGTATCAGGTTTAATATAAGATTTCCTACCCATTTTCTGTAATGGTTGCAGGAATTTGCAATTATGTATTGTCAGCAACAATTGTTTATATTTTCATGAAGGCTTTTGGCCAAAACATAAATAAAAGAGTTGAAACAAAAACATGTTTTAAACTCACTTTCACTATGGAAAACATAGAATAATACAAAATTTCTAAGTTCAAAAAGTGCCATAACTTACAATTAGTTCCGACAAGAGTTAAATAATTTGATAGTCTGATACACCTTGATAAAGTTTCAAGTCAATTCCATAACTGATTGCTGACATATAAGAACGAAAGAATATTAACTGTAACCAAAATTTTGAGTCCAAAAATGCCCAAAATTTGCATTGAATTTGGTCAAGTATTATCTTACCTGTTTGTTCAATGCCTCTGAAGACCTTAATGTAGTATTACATGCATAGCTTGTTACTAAGATATACTTGTTTTATGAATGACAGATATGATGCAAAAGCAAGGGAGAGTAAAATATCTTGTCATATTTTGTATAGTTGAGAAAAAAATGTTACAATCGTGAAGTATTTCATTGGATACTCACTTATAACTTTAAGTGACCAATAAATTTTCTTTTTTCAATATTCCAACAGATTATGTAAAACAGTTCTGTTCATTCCAAATGAAGTGGGACAACTTTTCAAGAAGACAGAGTTACAGCAAGCAAGGGCAGGGCTTGATAGAGCAAGGGACAGGATTACAGAGGGAGGGAGGCTGAGGGACAGACAGGCAGAAGTACTGAAGGCAGAGAAAGAGAAACAGCTGTTGGCTGTAGACTCCTATGTAGAGACACTAGTGTCTATTATTAGAAATCTAGGGAAGGCAGAAAAGAAAAGATTGGTAGATAAATTTAAGGATGAAGAGGACACTCTTCAACAGAACTCTGACAAATGTCAAGAGGTGATGACAAATGTCCAGAAATGTCGCAGTCAGCTTGACAGCCATGATGAAAATAAAGCCCAGCTGTTTGTCAGCATAAAAAAAGGCCAGAATGCCATAACAGTTGCTCAGCAACTTGTTCAAGAAGTACACGAAATCACTAAGCACCAGTCTCCTCAGTTTATATCTGACAAACAGATTGAACAATTCCTCAACAGTCTTCAATCACTTGGGTCTATAGTAGACAAACCATTAGTAGTGAAGGAAAAGAAAAACATGAATCCTCAGTCTCTGGTGACCTCAATTCAATTACCAACACTGTACAAGGCTGGACGGAGACAGGACATCAATATCAAGATCAAGGAGGACATACGTGATTGTAATATTTTGGGTTCCTGTCTCCTGTCTGATGGTTCCCTCCTACTGTCAGATTTCAACAACCTGAAGCTGAAGCGCCTGGACACCACCACCTACAAAGTTACAGACTACTGTGATCTACCTGGCTACCCTCGTGGTGTGTGTTGTATCAGTCAGCAGGAGGCAGCAGTATGTCTGAACAACAACACAATACAGTTTGTATCCCTTGGTCCTCACAAAATGGCCCTCACCAGATCCATCACGCTGAATCATTTCTGCTATGGTATCTCCTACTGGGACAACAAACTGTGTGTCTCCAACTGGAAAGATGATGTACTGTTCTACACACTGTCAGGCTCATTGATTAAATCAGGGAACCTTGGACTGTCAACAACTCAGCACATAACATTCAGTCAATCAGGAGATGTTCTCTATATTGCTGACAGGAACCTTGGTCTGATAGGTGTAGACATGTCAGGTCAGGAGATATTCAGGTACAGTGGTCTGGCTGGTTGTACATCAGTATGTGTGGACAGCAGTGGCAGTGTGTTTGTAGGGGGAATGTTATCAGGAAGTGCAGTGGTCCAGGTGACAGAGAGGGGACAGCCCCTGGGGGAGGTGGTACCACAGTCTGCTGGTGTATGTAAACCTTATGCTCTGAGTTATGACTGCAGCAAAAGGAGACTGTTTGTGGTAGGGTTGTCAAATACAGTGGTAGTGATTGAGATGAAATAGAGACAAAACATAGGATTGTAGAAGTCCTAAGTCTTCTTGTGATTCATTATTTCATGTTTTAATTAAGAAAAAAGAAAATGTATATAATTGTTTTTACTTATTATAAATTTGTTCTTCAAAAGTTTAAATGACTACCGGTATATTTTGATAAGAATAGGAACAAGAGGATGAGGAATTGCATGTAATCTGAATGTTTCCAAATTTGATTAAGATTGGTTCATTATTTCAGATTCTGGAGTGAAAACATAGCTACATTGTGTAAATATCTGATACTCCAATGACCATAATTCCAGATTTTTTTTATTTGATATTAGCCTTAATCTATCTTGACAGAGCATACATATTTTCTTTCCAAATCTGATAATTTTTGCTACACAAGAGGACTATAGTAGCACTACATTGCTCACCTGAAGTCACATGACCATACCTTATTTTTGCAGACATGGTTTGTAACTGTTCTTTAGTTAAGACATTTACAAAAAGAAAACAGTGAACTTTGCACACGAGGAAACTGTAAATAGCACACACTTTAGTATAAAGAACATTTTTTTTCAAATCGCAGGTTTTCATTCCTCTCTATTCAATATACTTGTAAACAAGAGAGCCAAAATGGCTCCATGTCGTAACTCAACTGAGGGTAAGATTTACGTTAAAGACATCATGATGCTATCATGTTACCAGTAGTTATGCTGAAGATTGAGTTACAAATGCTGAATCAAGAGTGTTCACATTGTTTTTCTAAGATTTTCCCAGGTGACCTATGTTTGACTTAACATTACCCAGATTTGAGATATCATGCCAACAAACATTCTGACCAAGTTTCAAAAGTTTCAGAGGCAGATGCTTAAACCACTCGGCCACTGGGGACAGTCATATAATAATCAAGAACATACATCATAGGTTTTCTAAGCAGCCGGAAATGATTTTATATTTGGCATAAAATCTGATTTCATCCAGTTAAATTTTCACCAGGTATAAAGAGCATTTTTTTTCCATCTATTTTTGATATGTCATTTTAAGTATCATGTCAAGAAATGCTTATAGCATGACTGCAAAGAGCAAAAGATTCGGTTGAATATGATTTATTGATGTTCCAACAATTGTTAATACAAATGGTTTAATTAGAAATTGTTGTTATTTGGTAAACTCCCTGCCTGAGGTGTTTTTAGCTTGTCTGTTTTGAAAATAAAGACAAACTATTATGATTGCTGGGTTGTTGTTGTCATCGTCATCGGTGTCTTGCAAAAACTTTAATGTAGTCCAATTTACTCTGAACAATTTCAAAAGTATCAACACCAAACTTGGAATATTTTATAATAATGACAAGGCACAGTAGTAAGACAAGGGGCATTATTCTGAAAGCTATATTTTCAGAGTTATGCCCCTTTTTAACTTAGGATTTTTAAAACAGATGAGCATGGGCACCACTTGCTGAGATCTTGTTTACAATATATGATTGAACAGCAACCCAATTCACCTTAATGAAGTCTTACTTCTGCAAAAAAAAAAAATGTCCTCTGCTTTAGATAATCCAATGCAAGTGATTTACCCAAAGTAGTTCACACATGTACTTGTAATTTGCATGGTAACCAGTTTTAGCTCTCCATGAGTTTGTCACAGAGTTATAATTTAGAATTCAATAATATTTATACATAATTAGAATTCAGAAAACCATTAATTCAAAATCATAAGATAAATCCTTGGGACTGCACACTGATCATAAGTTGCAGGTACTAGCTAATTAATCTGTGTAGGCTTAAGTGTTAAGTGTCAATCTGATGTACAAGAGGATTGCTATTTTATATAAATAAAGCAACATGACATAATGAAATAAACATTGATGCAGTCTAGAGATGACTGACCAGGAAGGCTTATATGATTTTAATAAGATGACACTAGGATGTGAAGTCAGAAGCAAAAGAGAATGTCAAATGACAGTTATAAAGGAAGTAGTGTCATCCAAGTAATAAAGAACTGGCTTAAAGAGTTGCAGGAATTTGAATAAGTGGATATGATTGGTCAGAAGATGTAAGAGTGGTGTGGTTGGAATGAATGTGATGTGAAGGTAGGAAAGAGTTTGGTGAGAGAGAGAGAGAAGGACAAGGGTTAGTAGGAGGTTAAGGAGAGGAGAGAGAATTGGTAGGAGAAGGTAATTGAGAGGATGAAGATTAAGGACTTAGAAATATGTGATGAGAAGTTAAGACAGAACAACATGTATTAATTGTTAAGGAATAAAAGTGATCGAAACACAGCAAGCGAGTGGCTGGTTAGTTAACTTTCTCTGACAGAACGTGATCCGGTGACAAGTTCATCCCAGAGCATTTCTTAACTTTGAAATAGAAAGGCAAACATAAAAATATCTTAAATTATCAAATTTCTACACTAAATCAACAACGGATAGAATTTACCAGTGAAGTAAGGTCATGACCTCCTTAGATATTCAACATATAAGTGGAATCAGGGTCATGACCCTCACTCCTGATCTTTATGAAACAAGTCAAAGTGTCAATGCACTGAGAGATTGCCAGTGGGGTAATCATGAATCAATCATGAGTTCAGCTTACTTACTAGTAACTAGATTTACAGGAAAATGTGTGGAAGTTTTGGTGTAATGTTGTAGTATTATGGCCGGAATAAACTAACACAAGACAGTGGTGGCTGGCAATAGATTTATTCAGTCCCCAAGGTATCTGGCAAGGTCGTGTTGGAGGTAGTCTCGAGGCTCTAACAAGATCTCTCCCTAGACCCTTGACCGGTCAGCTTATATATTGGTTGCTTTCCATCCAGCCAGACAGTAACCATATGTAATATATAATAACAAATATTTGTATTAACGACAGTCACAACTGAGACAGACGTTGCATAACTAATGCAACGGTCCTGTTATAATCTCTAATTGTATGTATAACGGGTTAGTAACAGTGAAAATGTAACAATAGCGTCTAGCTAGAGTCCAATAATATTACAATGTGACCATTGTCTCTATCGAGTCTGATCCTCTTTAGAATGATAGCTATTTCATATAAATGTTGCTGACAGTCTATCAGTGCCTTGAGCACTTTGATTGTCATTCCAAATATATCCATATGGGGGAACAAGACGACTGGCTGTGGCATCAACTTAATTATAACAGTTATGGTAAAGGGTCATAATGTGACCATTAAAATTTTGTGCCAAATGAAATTAAATTCTGACCATTGGTGTCAGAAGAGAAAATGTCTAATTTTTGTTTATAAAATTATGATGGTTACCATGGCAACCAGACTTCTGCATGGATCAAGTTTATTTTGTCAACTTTTGTTGACAATGACACACGATGGACACTGTGATCAGAAAAGCTCACCTTGAGCACATTGGGCACATTACCCTAAAAGCAATCCAAATCTCCAATATAAACATTCTGTATCATACTTTGTCAAAATATTTATTTATTTTAGCACTATGGTTTAGGGCCTTGAAGTGGCCAACTGAGCCAAAGGAAATTAAATTCTTACCATTGGTTTCATTGAAGAAGAATAATGATTTTTTTCATAAATAGTGTATAAGGAAACTAGCCAATTCCCTATGAGCCTCACCTTTTTGTAGGGATCAGCCTCATTTGAGCAATAAATTAGTAGAGGGAAAAAATCTCGGGGTGACTATATCTTGTATTTTTCAGATATTTCAAAGACCATAATTCCAGATTTTTATTTAACTGATATAAGACTTAATCTATCTTGACACAGCATAACTACTTTTATTCCAAATCCAATCAGTCTTGTTACACAAGAAGACCATAGTGGTGCTGGATCGCTGAAGTCACATGACCATACCTTATTTTTGCAGAAACTGAAACTCGTCTAAAGTTAATACAGTTACTAAAACAGTGAACCTTGCATAAAAGGAGACGATGAATAGCACAAACTCTGGTAAATACATGTAGAACTGTTTTTTTTTAAATCCCAGGTTTTCTTTCTTCTTTATTAGATATTAGATAAATAAGAGAGCCAAAATGTTGCTCAACTGAGTAAGTTTGATGTAAAAGGCATCATGATGCTATTATGTTACCAGTACTTATGCTGAAGATTGAGTTCAAAATGCTGATTTAAGAGCATTCACATTGTTTTCCTAAGATTTTCCAAGGTGACCTACGTTTGACTCAACTCAACATGACCCAGATTTGAGATATCATGCAGACAAACATTTCACAAGTTTCAAAAGTTTCTGAGGCAGATGCTTAAACCACTCGGCCACTGAGGACAGTCATATAATAAGAAACATACTTCACAGGTTTTCTAAGCAACCAGAGATGATTTTATATTTTGCATAAAATCTATTTATGCTTGACACCATTTCTAGAGGTGCAGGTACAATGACATTTGCTGTTAGGTCACTGCTAAAATTTGTCATTAGATATCTTCAAACTTAAAGTTTCAAAATGAAAGTAGAAATGTTTCAACTGTGATTTTCTGTTGATATGGTTGAAAGAATGTTCACAAGCAACTGTTGATGATGGACAATTCACACAAGGACCAGAAAAACTCATCTTCACAGCAAACTTGACTGTAGTAACTACTGGGGAATGAAAACATATTTTTTATCCAAAAATGTTCAAATTACTTAAATTTTCACCATGTATGAAGAAATTATTTTTCACCTATTTTTAATATTTTTTTAAAGTATCAAGTTCAAGAAAGAAACAGTTGCTCATGTATGCCAGTGTCGTATAATGGCCATATTCAAGACAAGTAGCCTTCTTGGTCTTTATACACTTTATTTAGCATGACAGGTCATGGCCCACTCAGACTGAGCGCTGCCATGTAACGTGCCTAGCCCATGGTCGGGCTCGAGGCTTAAAAGATCTCTCAGGTCCCCCCCAAGTTTGTCAAGGCGGACATAATCCCTCCCAATAGATTTTACGGGGCGGACAAAACACCCCTCGTGAATTTTCCAGGGCGGACAAAATCCCCCTCGTTATTGTATTTGCTTCGATAATTTTTTTTTCTCACCTTTTCACGCCCGTTTAAGACATGTTAATAAAGGCCACCTCTGTCTTAATTGGTTTATTTGAACATTCCCGTAACTAATTACACCAGGTGATAATGCAAGTTATAT
Source organism: Solen grandis (assembly GCA_021229015.1). Lineage (NCBI taxonomy): Eukaryota > Metazoa > Mollusca > Bivalvia > Adapedonta > Solenidae > Solen > Solen grandis. The sequence continues at coordinate 38,408,357 of CM037793.1, forward strand.
TTTTCTTTTATTTGAATTATATATATAAGTGATCATGATATTACAACTTAGACTGAATTATCCACTAACTTCAGCTGGAGAACTTTCATTTAGTGGGACCCATATTTTTCCGGGACCTTTTCACGCCCGTTTAATACATGTTAATAAAGGCCACCCCTGTCTAAATTGATTAATTTGAACAGTCCCTTAACTAATTACACCAGTTAATAATAAATAAAGGTGTGAACATGAAAATAATGCTAAATACGAATAGTGGTAATTAACCAAGATAAGAAGAAAAAAGGCCGCAATGTAATATGTTTGATGTCCTTAATTAATTAACATGCACTATTATCGGAAAAGGAGTAAAATACCTAACAAAAAAAAAAATTGATAAAAGTTACTAAACCAGGCATTTTAGTAAAATATTTCAGAAAAAAATAAGTATATACACCATGCCTATTTTGAAACATTATAATTCAATCATAGAATTCATTACCAGTTCTTCAATATTACATGTTTCATGTTCACACCTTTATTTATTATTAACTGGTGTAATAAGTTAAGGAACTGTTCAAATTAATCATTTCAGACAATATATATATAACAAGATATACTAGAATAGTTAAATATTTTTTGAAAAAGAAATAATTGTATCTTATATAATACATTAATTAATATGACCGCAACCGTATTAACTGGTGTTCACAAGCTAGGGATATGTTCTTATGTTTTTAAATTCTGATAATGAAAATGAACTTAAAAAATTAGCCTTATTCTGTAAACATGCTATTAAAATGAGACATATTTATACATTTAATGGTAATTCTTAATTTTTACAGATTTGTGATAATTTTGGAATAATTAATAAGGATATGAAATCCACCTTTTGCACTCTCGCATTGATATGTTTTTGCGCACTGTATATGTATTATTATGTTATTTGTAACGATAAACTGTATATGTCCAAGGTATATCAATAAAATTTCTGTTCTGTTCTGTTATGTTCTTAAACGAGCGTGAAAAGGTGAAAAAAAAAACATTATCCAAGCAAATATAATAATGAGGGGGATTTTGTCCGCCCTGGAAAATTCACGAGGGGTGTTTTGTCCGCCCCGTAAAATCTATTGGGAGGGATTATGTCCACCTTGACAAACTTCTGGGGGGGATTATGTCCGCCTATACAAAATTTCCTGGGGGGGGATTACGTCCGGGGGGGGGGGGATTTTGTCCGTCCCCCCACAAGATCTCCTCCTAGGTATCTAACCAGATCTCTCTCCAAGACCCTTGACCGGTCAGCTTATATATTGCCGTTTTTGAAGATAATGAAAATTATCTACTTTATTTAAAATACTTTATTTAAGATAA
>CM037793.1:38409803-38422684 GCA_021229015.1 Solen grandis
AAAATCATTTATAATTGAACCCGTTGTGAGATTATGGGCATAAACATTGCCCTTAAAGTTTAAAAATGATTGCTAAAAAAAGGAAGTGCTAACAACGTAAAATATGGCTTTTTTTTATATTAAAAGGGGCATAACTCCTGACCTAATTGACGGATCTCAGCATTAATCGAACTCAATCAAGACCTTAGGGTCATAAACATTGTAATAAATTTGAAGATGATTGCTCAAAAGATGAAGAGCTAGAGTGTAAACAACGTGAAATCTGGCATTTTTTTATATTAAAGGGGCTTAACTCCTGCCTAATAAAACTGATCCAGTCATAATCAAATTCAATCGAGACATTTATGTCATAAGTATTGCCATAAAGTTTAAAGATGATTGCTCAAAAGATGAAGATGCTAGAGTGTAAACAAAGTGAAATATGGTATTCTTTGAATTTTAAAAAGGGGGCATAACTCCTGACCTAATGGTTGGATATCACCCATAATCGAACTCAATCGAGACCTTATGGTCATAAGCATTGCCATAAAGTTTAAAGAGGATTGCTAAAAATATGAAGATGCTAGAGTGTAAACAACTTGAAATATGGCATTTTTTGAATATTAAAAGGGGCATAACTCCTGACCTAATGGTACGATATCAGCCATAATCGGTCTTGGCCGTGATTTTATGTTTAAAAACATTGATATAAAGTTTGAAGATAATTGCTCATGAAATGAAGATGCTAGAGTGCAAACAATGTGAAATCTGGCTTTTTTAAATTTTAAAAGGGGCATTACTCCTGACCTAATTTTCCCGATATCAGCCATAATCGAACTTGGCCGAGATTTTATGGTTATAAACATTGTTTTTAAAGTTTGAAGATAATTGCTCATAAAATGAAGATGCTAGAGTGAAAACGAACAATTTGTGGGCGACGGACGGACAGACGGACGACGGACATTCATCGATCTAAAAGCTCATCCTGAGCACACGTCTCAGGTGAGCTAAAAAGTACAATAAGTTGGTACAAAAGATGTCCATAAAGCATACAAGAAGCTGTAACATGAGCTGTCCATAGACTAAGTTGGTACATTATAATATTATGCCCATAGAAGATGTGTTAAGTTGGTAATGAAAGATTTCCATACAAAGTTGATTCAAAAGATTTCCAAAGAATGTAAAAATAATTTTATACAAGAGATGTCCATGGAAAGTCAAAAAGTCAGAAGAAAAGCAAAACGTATCCATAGAAATTACAATTAAGTTCTATAACTTCAATATTTAAGTATATTACAATAAAGAATAACTTAACTTTGTCAGCCTGTTTCCAATCAACAAAAAAGAAATTCAGCATAAATTAAATGCGATAGTACCTGATGTTTTCACCAGGGCAGACAGATCATATCTTTTCCCATTGTTATTTATCCAGCATTCCTCGTCGGGCTGGGTGATCCAGACAAGCGTATTTGGTTCCCCGTTGAACATGGTAAGTACAGTCTCTTCCTTGTCAACACTGGCTTGCCATGACCATCATCCCCTGGGGTAATTCCATGGACACTTTATTACTCAAAAATTTTACTTTATATTATATATTAATATTAATTCATATAAACTCAAATTAAAGCATTCGCAAACATAGCAGATCCAGATCTGATCAGGGTCTCCTCTGTTTGCTCATACAAAATTGAAACTTAAATTTTATATACCGGTAGCCTGCAGAGCAAAGAAAATCCATTGTTTCACATTCCATTTTAAGTTTGTTCACAGATGATTGATAATATTATAAGAAAAAGTTTTTTCTATTCTCACTTGTTATTGTTCGTGAAGTCTTTGTTTCCTGACAAATAAACTCGGCAAGTGTAGGCCACATAACATGCCCACTTTTAGAAATACAGTTAAATATAGAATATAGTATCTCTAAAGCAGGTGCTTGCGGTACCACGGGACAAATTCCACAACATGGCATCTTCACTAGATCCGGTTAGCAAATTCCTAGGTTCAGCCTGTGAAGGGAACCCATATGTGAAGAGTGATCATGATCTGTCCTGTGACTGCATGTGAAAATAAAATTTCTAAATATAAGTTTCAAAATTCTGAATATAGGGTAAATACCGTTTGTAACGCTGTCTGTAATAGAGAAACCATCAATGTTTTTTTTTTGTTGTTATTTTTTTTTACAATCAAGGATGTTGCATTGGGTGACCATTTATCTGTAGATGGGTATTGATTGACATGATACATACATATAGTTAAATATCAAATTCTTAGTCAATGATCATCTGTGAATAAGCTGCTTTAATGTATTTTTTTTATTGTTAAACAAGAAGTGATTTCTTCCATGTTTATATTTATCTCTTTTCTTTCATTCACATAAAGAACACTTCTTGGTGATTTGTTGAAATTCCTTTATAGATTTCTTTTTATGTGTCTAGACCATGGAATTTATCTTGCAACACTTCATGAAATATATTTCTAAACATACAGACAGATGGGAGGACAGACAGACAGATGGTCAGTACCTACAGTCCCCTCCAATGAATCATTTACTCCATTCCTATTCACGTTTAAATTTATGATGGTGGTGAATATCAATTCACAGTGTCTCACACCCTCTCTCCACACATCTCCTTTGGACAGAGATGCGTGGAGAGAGTGTGTTAGACACAGTAGCTGCCTGCTGCCTACCCCAGAACCTGGGACACCAGCAGCAGTTGAAAAATAAAATCAGGATTCAGGATCAAATCAATTTGTAATGGCATCCTATGAAACAATGGATTTTTTTTATCAGACAGACTGCGTTGGATCTGAACAACAGTATTGTATGAGCTGTCTGATCAGCGTCACCTCTATCTGCGAAGGTGCCAAATTGTCAAAACATGTATAAAGGAGGTAAGGGTTTAATGACCTTATCATACTGTGCAGAACAAGAACTATCATTGAAGTTGGTGAATAACCCATAATACCGCTTTGTCACAGTTACTGTAACTATGTCAGAAAGTCTTAAATAAACATACAAAAACAAAGTAGAGCTCTGATGCATTTATACATGTATACATATATCAAAACTGATTAATAGTAGCTGAGAAATAGAGAAAATAATATTTATTAAAGAGACATGTCATAACTCAATGAAAATTGAAGCAAGGATGACATGCCTACAATATGAGCAAGTAGGCTTGATATTCAGAATGGTTGTGAAGTTAAATGAAAAGTAGCTAAGAAATAGTGGACAAAATATCTTCAGCAAATATAATAAAGGACCCTAACTCATATAAAATCAAGCCAGTCATGATGTGCCAACGATATATGCAATTAGACTTGGTACTTATTAATGCTGTGAAGTTAAATCAAAATCACACCATGGGTAGACAAGATATAGTGTGACAAAATAAATTTGATGAATAAAACCCTAGGGCCCTAGGGCCATAACTCATTTAAAATCCAGCAGATGAAAAAATTCAAACAGTATCTGCAATTTGGCTTTGTGCTTATTTATACTGTGAATTTAAATCAAAATCAGACCATTGGTAGCTATGATATAATGTGACTAAAACTATTCAGTAAATTTAACAAAGAGCTATAACTTATTTAAAATCCAGCTGATGAAGACATGCCAATGATATGCTCAACTAGGCTTGGTATTTACTAATGCCATGAAGTTAAATCAAAGTCCAAATAAAGGTAGCTGAGAAATAGGGCAGACAAAATATATTTGAGAAATAAAACAAAGGGCCATAACTCACTTAAAATCAAGTGAATCATAATATGCCAACCTTATGTGCAACTAGGTTAAGTACTTTTAGTATTGTAAAGTTTGATAAAAGTCTGACCAAAGGTAGTCAAGTAATAGGACGGCTAAATCTCGTCTACAGACGGATCGGCCGAATAACCAACAGATGGACGTGATTAAAATATAGCCCCCATTTACTTCATATCTTGGGGTATAAAAAGGTCATTACCTGCTGACATATTGCAGATAAACTTGATTATGGTTGTCCGCTGGAACCTGTTATGGTGACAAAGGTCACCACCTTTATAGATCAAGGTCAGGTCACCATCTGCATACCTGGATAATCAGACAAAATACACTTGCATATCAGGCACACAATCTTAACACATCAAAATGGAATTAAATTTCTTTTTTTTCTGCCATCTGGCTTTCATGCATGTATGTAAGCCAGCCAAATCACACATATATTGAATTAAATCCAAAGAGTTACTGTTCCTGCTTCTACTGGTTGATCTGATGATGATTTACATAAGATAAACATAAAGTTTGTGGGACATCGAATGAGTAATATTGGAGAAAATGGCAATGTTAATAAAACTTTTTTTTTAGTCCAAAAAGGGCCATAAATATGCTAAAGAACTTGAAAGAGTTATGGTTCCTGTTTTTATTGGTTAGTCTAATGATGATTCACGCATGTGTGAAGTTAAAAGTGATGATAATGGCAATGTTAACAAAACTTAAACATTTCTTGGGACGCAGACACCAACACCAGGATGACTGAAATAGCTCATCCTATTTTTAGAATGGTCGAGATAAAAATTTCAGTACCTGAGCACTTGATGATCTGTGCTTCCTAGACGTTTGCCATACTCAGAATTGCTTGCTTTAGTCTGGCAGACTGGTACCCGGGTGGAATGTTGGTCATCCGGACAGGGGATCCCAAGCTCAGCACACACATTCAGGAAGTAAGAATACGTCTCGTTGTTACTGTCTTTTACCTGGGTCACATATGGGTCAACTGCACCTGCATTAAGCAAACAAGTTCTAATTAGCATATTCAAGAACATTTCATTTATATGGAGAGGCAAAAAGATGAAATTATTACTTTCATAACAAATTTATTTTTTTTTTTGGTAATTGCCAATTTGATGCATAAGGCGATTTTTCTTAAGCTTCTTCTCCCGTCTGGTTTCCTCAATAAACTCCTGCATGGAACTTTGGCACAAATTCTGTTTTTATAAATACAGTCAGAACTCGATACCTCAACTCCGGTAGTCTCGATTTTCCACCTTGTCAAACTTTTCAGAAGTCCCAATTTTTTCTTCTTTGTCTATATGAATATATATGGCAACTTTTTCAATGTCGACTTTTTCGTTATCTTCACTTTTTTTTTTTACTTGTCACAAGTAGCTATTTCACACCCAAAATCTAAGTTGGGTCTCTAAGTTATATGACGGTTTGCAGAGGGGTGAATTTTCCATTGATGATCACCACATTGACAAAATTCTTTCTTTTTTCTTTTATTGTAATGACTAGCAATCATTTTCCGATTATTATGGCCATATTTAAGACCTTACAGTCAAGGATTTTCTCACGAGTGGATCCTGTATTTTTTGCTAAGGAGACAGCATTGGAAGAGACATTAGTTTGTTTACAAGGGAGTCCTGGTGCGATACCCTAGCTCATTTTGCAAAAAGACCCCTTGGTTCTTTTACGTCCCCGGTGTATATGCACAGATACAAGAGACAAGTTCCTGGGTATAACCTATACTGAGTACTCCGAGTTCCCATAGCAACCCATTTTGCCTGACTTTTGAAAATTGTAAATTTAAAACTGCATAACTTAATGGCTTGATGGCTATCACTTTATCATATTCTTAAACTGTGAACCATCTAAATAGCATGTCCCACATGTTGTTAACATTATTTCCAAAATGGCTACTGTTTAAAGACAACAACTCTATATTTCAGGTAATTTTGCAGCAACCAAGAAATGCCATATTAATATTGTTATCAGATTGATTGATTGACAGATTGTTTATCATTTTGTAAATTTAAACTTTTCTCATATTTAATAAAGAAAAATCAATCTTTTCCCCTTTTTTATGTTCCAGACAATCAATAAGCTAATGAGTGTATGCATTTTACAGACACCCAAAATGGTAAACTATGAAAAGAACTATGTATTTTAATGTCAACATATTTTTTATCTCAACTTTTTTAACAAGGACAGACAGATATGTTGATTCCTATTTATACCCAAATCTTATCCCCAACACACACAAAAAAACAGCATAGAATTGCAAAAGTTGTTGAACTACTGGGGATTGAATTTTTTTTTCAATAATGTTACTGTAAATTAACTTAAGGTTTATGCCCTGTAATTCACTTCCGGTTAAGGTATATGCCCATTAATAACCATCAAAGCCATACATATAACCTCACAATATAAGCTTTTAAAATGTCAAACCATGAAAATCTGAAAGGAAAACTGACATGTTATGACATATGACAGAAATTCTTTTATCACCACCCCTTTACAATTTTCTTGCCATGAGTTATATCCCCTGAAAACTAAAATAAACTTGAATTTCTCCATTTTCCTACGGTAAAGTTTTGATGTGTTCATGAAATTTTAATCAGAATAATATTATGCATCTTCCTACTGTGAGTTTTCCTCGAAAATCAAATTCAGTTTTTCATATTCACAGAAATTGTATATTTCCGATAGACTTCAATGTTAACTAAAATACAGATTATCTCCCCTACATGTTATAATTTTTTTTTTTTGATGTCTTCAAAGTGACAAAGTTTCATAGAAATATTTTCATCCAGAGGCAAAATATGGAATATGGGTATTAGGGGGGTTATACCTTAAATTTTGTGTATAAATTTCAATTAATCTTTACTTAATCTTTAATCTTTATGATCCTAATGCACTTTTCATGTATTAAAAAAACTCCTATAAATGACTTGGCCCACTGCTCACAGTATCCCAATAAAATCATATCTTCTGTTGTGTGTAAACCAAGTCAACCATTGACTACCTTCAATCCCAGTGTAGCTATAGGATAGCCTGTAAGTCAATCTGTAAACACTAGGAAGGTCCATTCAACTTCTGATCCACAAAATATTCAACATTTGTAACTCACCTTTAGGTTTGGTTAGGGGCCTGAGATCAATATTGATGTCTGCAATTTCTTTGGAGAGGACACATGAACTGTTGATAAGAACATTCTCAGGACAGGCGTACTCAGTCTCCCACTCAATCTCGTACATGCAATCAAAATCCAGGGTCACCAAAGGTTCCCGACTCTGCAGAATTAGAAGAATCAGTTCAGTCTTTTACAGCAGTCTGCTCAGTCCAATATTTTACACTAGGGTTAATTTTAATTGGACTGCCAGTTAAGATAGAAACCTAAGGCCATCCTTTAAAACTTGTCTGGGCAAGGAAGTCTTTGGCCTACTTGTCCAACAGGACATGTAAATTTTCAAAAATGGAATTTATAAAATATATAAACAATGTAACAAAAGAGCCAAATTGGCCCTGAAATTGCTCACCAGAAAAAATTTGCCTTCATTGCCTTTTATAGCATAGTTGTTCTGAATAAATAATCCATGCAGAAGTGCAGTAAGACCATCTAATTTCAACACAAAAACTGTACCTGTAGTCCGAATTCTGAGGTTCATAGCCCTATATACAAAGGACCCATGGGTCTTCACTTTTCACCAATGTGTCCCAGGTTCGAATCCTGGTCACTTACATGAGAGAGTACAGTGGTTACTCGTCCAGACGTGGGTTTTCTCAGGGTTTCTCCAGTTTCCTCTCACAGTAATAACCAATACACTGCCAGCAGTGCCATCTAGAGCTGTCAGAACTTGTTTCGTAATTGATGTAAAATAAATAAAGCTTAAACCTTAATTCTGAAAGTGCATTTAGACTGAATAACATTTTCATTTCACTTGAAAAAAAAAATACATGACTCATACAGTAGTACATAGCAAACTAATATCAGGATACCAAGTCTGTGGTTTTACCTAGGTGAACTTGTCAAGGCCTTCCTCAACTTCTTATTAGCTGGAAGTTCACAATATGACAGAAAAACTGTTGTTTCCCAATGATAAACTCAAAACAATATCAACAACATACCCTGCCTCGTTTAGGACAAACAAAGACGATGGTTGTAGAGGGTTTTGAAGTGCAGCCGCTGCCAGTGGGGATTGAATCAGATTTTGTACTTCAGGGTTAGTTTTCCTGAGCTGGACCTCTGCAGCCTGCTGGTTGGCTCTCCCAGGCTGATTGTGCTTGAGCCAGACACACCTGCAGGCCCAGAACTTGAGGAGCAGTTCTTTGTCCGAGAATCTGCAGTAAAATGTACAGTGCATTCACAGTATTCAGCATTACTGGTAATCAGGCATATGTACTTTTCAACAATCCACTTTAATAGAGGAACAGACAGGCTTCATATTTGTATATTAACCCTTTCGCTGCCTACAGGATGGCAGACCCCATGCTACACATGAGACAGCATATTAGCCAACAAGACAGGTTTAATCATTATGGAGGTTTCCACATAGGAATCCACTCAAATCTGATAAACCTTCTTGTTGGCTAATACGCTGTCTCATGTGTAGGACGGGTTGACCCATCCTGTTGGCAGTGAAAGGTAAGCAGCCACATTATGCTAATACAGTAACAGCTGTAATTTCTAAGAAATTTCTAAGATATTCCTTGGCAAAAGTCTGTTTATCCCTTTCCCTCATAGAGGACACCATGAAAAGACCTATGCGAACAGCATAAAACAGATCAGCCTGCAGTAACTCAGGTTTTATGCTGTTTGCTGCTCCCCAGTGGTCTGGAAATGAGGATTTTGTAATTAAATTTGGTAAGGTTTAACTGTGGTTTTCTGCAAATCAGGCTTTATGTGGTACCTATTGAGTGCGTCAAAATGAGTCTATATGAGGGAAAGGGTTAAAGAAAGACAAAAAGGTCCTATAAAAAATATGACATATACTGAAAATGAACAAACTACAGGAGGAGGTGCAAATATATAGACAAAAAAAATATGGAGATGGGACATACATGAAATAGAGAAATACTAACAGTTGCTAACTTTAAAAGGTCATTCATCAAAAGGACCAAGTGGGATGCTTAAACCAGATTTCAAAGGGTCTGAACCTTGCACTTTCTGTATGCATTTTCTAATACGAACAGTGTATATAGAATATAGCATGGTCATTTTATGTCTGTTAACACATCCTCTAAAAGAAATCTCATTTCCCAGAGAATTTTACATTTTTTTTTTTTTGGTTTTGTTTTATTTCCCTCAGCCTTATTTTGAAGCTGTCATGAAAAAAAAATGAAAAAACAAAAAAATAAAATTCCAATGTTAAGAAAGATGGTTTGATTAAGCAAAATATTTTGCTATAGATTCTAAAACCGATTAATTAATGAATTACCAGGGGTAGTTTGATTTCTCTCAACTATATCAATCATAGACTCAAAGTTGAATTTCATATTGTTTAAGAATAGATAATTCGCAACTTGTTTAACCCTTTCCCTCATAGAGGACACCTTGAAAAGACCTATGCGAACAGCATAAAACCAGATCAGCCTGCGAGTAACTCGCAGGCTGATCAGGTTTTATGCTGTTCGCTGCTCCTCAGTGGTCTGGTAATGAGGATTTTACAATTAAATTTGGTAAGGTTTAACTGTGGTTTTCTGCAGATCTGGCTTTATGTGGTACCTATTGAGTGCGTCAAAATGAGTCTATATGAGGGAAAGGGTTAACAGCCTTTTTCCAATGAGGTTGGGAGAATATAAATGACGAGGCTCTGTCGAGTCTGATAAACTTTATATCAAAGAACAGTAGCATATTATGCTATTTATCTTACATCTTTGGAGAAAAAAAATGATAAAATCAAAAAAAAAATGCAAGAAAATAAAAACAAGAGCTGTCAGAGGGCAGCACACTCAACTTTTCAAAATGCTTGTTGGTAAATCAAATGAAATCTATTTCACATACATAATAATAGTCAAAAATGATATACCTTGATAGTCTGATACCCCTTAATATTTTTATGATGTCTAAAATCAATCCCATGCCTAGTTACTGAGACAAAAGCAGAAATAACACTGTGCATGCAAAACTTTAACCAAAAATCCAAGTTAGAAAGCCATAATTTGAATAAAATTCAGTCCAAAAGTTATCCTCCTTAGTTTTCTGATGCCCCTGAAGACACTCCTAAACTTTCTAGTCAAATCCACATGCAATTTCTGAGATATAAGCTGGATGGTATCTTGAATGCAAAAATTTAAACAAAGTTATAAATTAAAAGGGGGTCATAATTTTTAATATATTCCACCAAGTGTTATCTTCCTTTATATTATGATACCCCTTAACATATTAAAGATGTTTCAAATCAATCCCATGCCTGGATACTGAGTTATTAGCATGAAAGTACCTTGCATGCATAACTTTAACCAAAATTTCTAAGTTAAAAAGGGACAATAATTTGTAACATATTCTATCAAGAGTTATCTACCATAAAGTATGATACCCCTAAAACATATTCATAAACTTTCAAGTCAATACCATGTATGGTTATTGAGATACAAACTAGATAGTGCTTGCACGCAAAACTTTAACCAAATTTTCTATTGCATGCAAAACTTTAACCAAAATTTCTAAGTTAAAAAGGGGCCATAATTTGTAATATATTCCATCAAGAGTTATCTACCTTGGTTGTCTGATGCCCCTGAACATATTTATAAACTTTCAAGACAATACCATAGATGGTTATTGAGATGTAAGGTTGACTGTAACTTGCATGCAAAACTTTAACCAAAAGCTGCAACGCCAATGCTGATGCAAGGGTGACTACAATAGCTCTCATATTCTTCGAATAGTCGAGCTAAAAATCTTGAACGATTTTCGCTTATGCAAATTACGGGTGCGTGTGTATACAATAAATGACAGATAAGTAAACAGAAACTGGTGTTAACACAAAATAGTTCTTTATTTTACTATTTATTTCTTAATTTCTGTTACACAAAATGTCTTTTATTGACATTTTTACCAATAAATTTAACTTTTCATTTATAGTATAAATGATAATTACACAGTGAAGCAAACATTACATTAATAAACTTAATGAACTCTTAAATATTACACGGCTCTGTCACAATTGCCAAAACTGTGTTCATTTCAAACTGAGCACATGGCTCGTGACTCATAGGCAGCTTGAACATTCAGTTGGATATGTAATTTCCTGTTGGGTAAATATTCAGAGTTCCAAAATTCATAAAAGCTCCACAAAACATCGACTCAATCTGATTTGTTGGCTTGAAATCGTTGGAGGACAGAGATAAGGCGGTGACAGAATGCACTGACAGTTCTTGTGGAGCAGGGGGGAAATATCTTTGCTCCGCCAAAATTTCAGACTACTTTCGGTTTGTTTCTGAAACCTGGTTTTTAAACATACCCTTTTCTTTCTTTTCAGGGGGAAAACAAAATTATTTTAAAATTACTGTCAAAGTCAGATTTAAGGAAATGATTTGTTATTATAAACTGAAATAAAATAATTTAAAAAAATATCATTGTTTCTTTTATTATATATTTATGGTCAGAAGTTAGGAATCTAGACATTACTTATCGATTACACAATACAACTGTGCATTTACATGGATGACGTCATTTTAGTGTGTCAGAGGTATGTCGTGTCAAAAGTAGTCCCATTCTAAAAAGAATGTTCTAAAAATATGCGTGTGATAAAGGTTAAGTTTATCATGCAGGTGTTATCATGCAGATTTTACAGTAGATGTAAGATAAAAATGTTTTCAGACAACATTTCCTCTTAACCCTTTCCCTCATAGAGGACACCATGAAAAGACCTATGCGATCAGCATAAAACAAGATCAGCCTGCGAGTAACTCGCAGGCTGATCAGGCTTTATGCTGTTCGCTGCTCCTCACTGGTCTGGAAATGAGGATTTTGTAATAAAATTTGGTAAGGTTTAACTGTGGTTTTCTGAAGATCAGGCTTTATGTGGTACCTACTGAGTGCGTCAAAATGAGTCTATATGTGGGAAAGGATTAACACATCTTCACACACACAATGCTAAAATAACACTGAATAATACAGACATGTACATGTGTTAAGTCAATGCATTATCTATACAGCTGCTTCAGCTTAACTTTCATAAATATACAAAATTAGACTCCCTCAAAAATTCTTATGGAAGTTCAAAATATACAGTTATTCTGAGAAAAAAACAACAAAGTAGGTCAATCCATGTGTGTCAGGAACAGGGCTCTTATGTATAACTAATGTAGTCCTTTGGAACTATTTTTTATAAAATTATAGAAACTGAAAATCTGGAACACAAAACGATAAAACAAATTAGGGACACTAACCTGGTTTAATATTTCTGCAGACGTTGATGAAAATGTCAACATTTTGTCCATATGCTACCTGGTAACCTCCTGTTGTCTTTGCCAAGGGGGATAAGTCATACCTCTTCCCTGCATCATCATACAGGTAGCATGGAACTTCCTTCTCAGGCTTATCTCCCTTGCAGTATGCATCTGTTTCCCACTCAAAGTAGTTTACACAGTACATGTAAGCCAAGAACTTTGGGGAGCCCTATTAAATGAGATAAAATGTGTTAGTGAATGAGAAAAATGTGCTACCTGGCCAAGATAAGAACCCAGGGTCTTTCACTAAAAAGGTAAATGCTCTACCAACTGGGCTACCAGAACAATTACACAAGTTTCTCCCTATTGTGAGTTACCATAATCTGATGAATAATTACTTTTCTCTCCCTTTATCATTTAACTGTTTTAATTCTGATACAAAGTAGCTATTTTACAGATTAGAATATAATTAATTCCATTTAAATTGTTCACTTCAGTGAAAACTGTGATGCTATGGTTGACTGTCCCAGGTGGCTGAGAAGTTAATGCATATGTCGCAGGAGAAGGAGGTCACGGGTTCGATCCCTGGCCGTGACATACCAAAGTCAAAAGAAAAAAAAAATGGTACTGGCGATCAGCGTATATGGGTGGTTCCAGGACAAGTTTGACCAGTGTCAGGATAATGTAACTAGGTGAGGTATCTTGTCTATGACATGATACTGCAGTGTGGCAGCGCTATATCTGTCTCATGTTA
>CM037793.1:38422784-38472784 GCA_021229015.1 Solen grandis
TTTGGTTATATGCGTCTGCCTAATAATGGTTATATGTTATAAGACTGCCTATGGTCTACAGGACATTTAAAAAAAAACGTAGGCAGACCGAAAATTTTGTATATTTTTTATTATTAGAGTAATCTTAGAGAGCTTTTAAACTTTCACTCCTAGTAGTATTTCCTTACAGAATTTTTTCCCTATCAATACATCGGTTTAGTTGGAAGTGAAATATTCATTAGGAATGAACACGGTAAGTTAGACAAGTGAGTCGTGCGATGTTGGACTTATTAAGGCAATATAACGAGTACATGTATTATTCAGTGGTTTTGAATCACATGCAACGCGGAGAGGAAACAAGGTTTCGCCTGTCTAAATCGTGATTTCTTTAACTACACTCCGATCTAAATCTACTATATTAAATCTGGAACATTTTCACAATCAGTCCGGTGATTTACAGATATAACCAGATTAATGCTTTTAATAAACTGTTAGGCTTGGACTTTTTTTTAAAACCAGGTTTTCAGCGAAAATCTTGTTTATTAGAATGAGGTACGTCGTTGTGCGGGTGGATTGGCGAACGGGTAGCTTCTGTCGAATATCTCTTGCTAAAATAGAGATACTATTGTTTTTATACTTGGTATAGGTAGATACCTTTTGGGAAGAGGAAAATTGGGATGGATTTTCAAATGATAGGTTCAAGGATTTAGAGGGGGCGGAAGCGGCGTGGTGCGCCTAAAATAGACCAAAGTTTGTATGTGACAATTAAAGTCAGTCAATTTGATAAAAATTTGCAACATATCATTTCCAGTTCGTTGATTACTTCAGTTGTCTCGTATAAGTTTCATTTTAGATGGTTTGGCACATTTCCGCTATTTAAACAAGCAGTAGCAGTCGCTACATGAAAATGTCCGACCCATTGAAGTGGATAAAGCTGGGTCCATCCATTTCTTTAGTTTAAACGTAAATAAATAAAACATGAAAAGGGATTAGAACGAAAGCAGAGCTTATAAAGTTCTTCTCCCATATATGCTACAATTAAGTTGTATACAAAGGTACCCGGTACGTTGCTGCTCATTAAAAAAATCAATGAACTTATATATAATAAAAAGGTAGGTAACTTCTTCCACTGAAAACGTACATCATGTCGTTTCAATTACCGTGAGTCCTGTGAAATTTTGTGGATTTTCATAAAGTTGGTCTTATTTTGCGTGGAAGGGATGAATAAAGACAATAAAGTACAAAACATACCCCCTTGCCAAAGGAATCGCGCTACAACAGTTCACGAAGTCGAAAACGTGATTGTTTAAAGATTGTATAGTTATCCCTTAAAATGATTAAAAAAAGAAGTCAGTAGATTGCAGAGTACCAACATACCAAAAAAAAAATTGACGCATGGAGTTAATCGAATCTGGTACTTATCTGTTTCTGTGTGGGGTGCAGGAAATGTTGCTTCCGGTCTGCTCTGTGGCGATCGTGTGGTCCTTGGAATGGTGCTACTGACACTGCTATGTGACGACTGTCGTTTGAGCCTCTATGAGGCATGTCGATTAAGTAGGTTGGAGCTGCCCTTGTAAGTTGGATCGCGTCTATTGATGGATGATCTGTCAACTTGATTCTCCTGATTAGGTCCTTTTTCACGCTTTGATTCTTTCATTCAACATTTGCTGCATCTTTACACAGTGTATATTTACCAGAGCTATTCTATTTTTCACCGTTCTGCTTTTACTCCGCATTCACTCAACAATGCACCATCTTGTGTTTCTTGACTAGCATGATTTCTCCTTCTGTGCCATTATTGCCACTATGTCTGAAATCATGCATTTACTCGTAGACAAACCAATAATGCAGTGAAATGTTGGTGCAGAACAATGTCAAAACGTATTCTATCTGAATTTCTTGATACCCTTCAAATTATTTTAATATTGCCATTGTTCCTTTTCTCTATAAACTGCTGGAAAGCAAGCGACTCTGTAGTTTTATAAAGAATATCAGACTATGTCGATCGGAGTTCTCGAGGCATTAATCTTATTTGTAAATGACCTGAAGGACGACCATGATCGTCAATAGCAGAGATGGTTGACTACGGACATATTGCGACTTTAAAAAACTAACTATTAGCACGTTGTGACAAAATGTCAAAAATGAGAGAGAGAGAAAAATATTTACTTGTGTGTGCTTTCAATTCAGGCATATGGGCAGTTTTCTTTCTTGCTTGAACAAATTTAGTCCGAGGCCACACTTTTTTACTGATGCATCATCTAAATTCAGGTATTTATACAAACCAGCCCCGTCAAATGTGAATTACTACTTTGTGCCCCAAATCGTGATGAGATTTTAGTTGTCTAATACACATCGCGACTGAATTCATTAATATAATGAAGTGCTGAATAGTCGTACAATAGTTAATTATGTTGTAACGTAATTGGGTAGGTTTACAGCGGCATGTACGCGTTTTATGTACAGGTAGATATTTTATGGGACGTGTCAGCCTTTAAAAGCTATACAAAATTAATTCGACACGCTGTATCTACTTTTACTACTTGTATAATTAAATGTTAAGCTACTAATGAATCACAAATACAGAAATTTAAATTTTGTCAAATTTTATAGATTGACAAATTAACGCATTTCCCTTATTTCATTTTGCTCTCAGATCAATCATATTATATAACAAAAGAGCATCTAAGTGAACCCTAAATCTCTTAAAGGCGTATATGACAGTTTTTTTTTCTTTAAAATATTTTTTTTCATATTTATGCAAATCATTGCGATGAATACGAAATGGTAAAATGATTATCATTGTACCCGACATGTCCCACTCTACCTGTCTAAAACATTGCGTTGTAAACTCTGAAGCATACGATATTGAAACACTTCAATTCATACAAACAAGAGAGCCAATATGGCCCTGTATAGCTCATCTCAAAAATATAATAAAAGAAACGCAGAGTAAACTTTTGTGTCAGTTTTAAATAAGAAGTATTCGACGGTATTACAGTTAAAATTATTTTGATAAAGATATTTTTCAAACACAATAAATGCTTTAGAATGAGATGGGGTCTATCATGAGATTTATTGCAAGGTTAGGAGGTAAGACATTGACTCTGGATACAACAGATTCTAGTTACCCTTCGTTTCTTTTTCCTTTATCTAAATGTATGTTAAATGTATCATTAAGTTATTATACGTGTAACCAGTTAGTTTGATGAAGATTGAGTGAAAAATGTAGATTTGCCCAATTATTTTTGAAATGAAAAATTGACATGTCTGGAAAACCTAGTTCATTGCAAAGCAACTTTTGTAATTGTCTAAATATACAATCGGTTATATCAAAT
This sequence comes from Solen grandis, assembly GCA_021229015.1. Classification (NCBI taxonomy): domain Eukaryota; kingdom Metazoa; phylum Mollusca; class Bivalvia; order Adapedonta; family Solenidae; genus Solen; species Solen grandis. Next base: position 38,426,102 of record CM037793.1, read on the forward strand.
TGATTTTCAAGCAGCACAACGCTATGCACTTTAAATAGAGATAAAACGTGTTTAATGGTTTAAAATTGGATTGTACAAGATGATAAAATAATCCCGTTCGCTTAATGACCTTGAAACTACATGTATATATATTTATATTGTGCTGGCAATTTTTGAAACAAATCATGTCTATAAAAGAACACAACGTTCACGGTCACCTCACTTCCCGCTCAACTTGTTTTTATTTATTTATTCAACGTGTTCCCCGTCTGAACGACATCATCTTTCTCCGGTTTTCTAGAATTAGGGTCGTCCACCTTGGGAGCGTCAGCTCGCCGTTTTAATCCTGGCTACAATAAAAAATGAAAGTAATGTGGTCTCGTGCTTGGCACTCAAAATAAATCTAGAGTAATTTCAGAAAATGGGTCTAGATTTTATGATATTGAGTCATACATCTCCAGCGTAACTTTGCAACTAAGCAGCACTTAGTCTCAGGAAGACGGTGCAGCACAGTACACAGTTCTGATCATTTACCATGCGGCACGCACTTTCTGAAACTGTCAGCATTGGCATTTGACAGAATGAAGATTTTTTTTAAAATTTCGAAGTTGTTATTCGTGAGTTTCATCATTATAATCAAACACAATTAAACTAACAAAAACAAATTTAACTTGAACTACACTAACGTAATGTTTATCTAAATCACATAATTTTAATGAATTAATCACTATGGTTGATTCACGTTGAAACAAAATTACGGAATGTAAATGTCGAGATCAATATTATGATCTGCTTGTTTATTAATGTGAGAGTCTTATAATTTCCATATTGATTATATAACGCAGGTTATTTGCATGTACAAAATAATATGACTACGCATCAACGATTTAGTTCATTTTACCTCGAGATCAACATGAGTAATTTAATGAATTATGATATGGAATTCTATCTGGCATATGAAACAAAGTTTAAAAGAAGCTTTTATCACATGCATTTGTTCGCTGCATCACAAATATTATCAGTGTTTTTATAGTGATTGCAGAGGTCCTTCTATGACAGTCGTTAGCCAGAAAGATGTTTCATAAATGTCACCGTATGTTAAGTTCCCAGGTGCGCTTACTACGAATTAATTTGTCAGTTGAATTCAGTAAAATCTTTGTATTAATACACGATTTATCTCTAAGTATGAAACAGATAACTTCACTTTGACGTTATGTATAAGCATTGTTTGTTTAAAAAATGTATAAGATTATTAACAAAATAAATAATCAAACACATTTTAGCAGTTCTATACGTAGTTCAGCACACAAACAGACAAATACCCCAATTTCCCCCTATTAGATAGCTCCACCAACTGCAAAAAGTGGCTGCAACTGCAGAGAAAGCAAGCCTTTTTATAATGTTGTGGAATATGATTCGATTTTCAAGACTAGAAAGATGCACACATGAAATATTGTGATGGCCGTGAAATATCGTTTTGCCTTAACGTATTTGACCATAGTTCATGCGAATGTAAGTAACCGTAGTGCCTTTATGGTAAACTAGGTTGAAGTAGGTGCAAAAACTGGCAAAAGAGGAAATATAAAGAAAGTTTAAGAAGGTTAAAGTTCATGTTATTACGGCCAGCTACGATGAATTAAGAGCAAAGTGGCTATGGTTACTAACGATCGCGGACTACGTTTGATCTACGTACGCACAATCACGGAAAATCAGTTATAGTTTGAACATGCTGAAATGTGTTGGGTTAACTATTACCATGTCTTGGGTTTAGCAATGGCCATGTACGGCCTACAACGTGCGTGAACGTAAAATCACGCCTTTTCTACAAAGTCTTTCCACCTTTTAAGTTTCAAAGTTATATGTCTCAAAGTGCTCAAATTATGTTCAATTTTTTATTCAGTGTGAAATTTCAGGGCGGAAGCGAGGGTAAGCATATCCTTCAAAACTCTATACACAATAGCGTTAGTTTCGATTTACAATCTATTTACTGTCAACCGTTTATATCACCCACACTCTTATCCGCAACTAAGTTTGTAGAGTGTGTAACTAGAATCAGCTTATCTGCTCAACCTCTCCAAAATACTTGACTTGAATTGGAAAATCTACAGGATTAATCAGTATCACGTCTATTTGTGTATATCGTCAGCACGTTTGGTTCGGATGGATAATAAGAGTTATGTCCGTTTTATACGCAGTCTTGTCATCACTTCATTTCCAAAACACCTAGTTTGAATCGGATGAAACTTCACAAAAATCGATCAGTATCAAGTCTTGGGCTTGCTATCGGCATGTTTGGGTGACCCTAGGATGATAAATCCCGCTTTATTTAAGCAATATGTATATCGAGGGATGAGAGCGAAACAAGGCTAAGTGCATATATATATATTAGTACTTATCATAGTTTCGTTCTCACCCCTCGAAATATAAAGTGATATGTCTGTATACATTCGTGTGCACTTTTATTTTCAAAACCCCTGGCTGCAATTGGTCAATACCTCACAGGATTGATTAATAATTCTGAGACAGTTGTGAAAATTATCAGCACGATTAATTGGAAAGTTTTAACAAAGAGTTATTGCCTTTATTTAGCCACAAAATGTACCTACATATTCATCTTGGCCACATATCTCCAAAACCCCAGGCTTGAAATGGACGAAACTGCACTGGATTGATCGGTAGCTAGATGAATCACGACAGAGTTTTGCCCCTTGTTCGTATGAAATTTAACAAGATTGATGTATACAAAGTCTTCAGCACATTGAGTATTTTATCACTGGGTTATGGCACTGTTTATTTAGTGATAACGGTGTTTTTGTCTGAAGTATAGCTTGTAAAACATTCAAAGGGATTTACATGAATCGGTTATTATAGATTGACTGCCTTGTCAAAGAACCATAATTCCCAAATGATTTTTTTTATTAATTCCATTTAATTCATAAATTATCCCAAGAATACATGAAGGAAATAGCTACTGTGTTCTTTTTTATGATAAGGCAATATGTAGGTATTCCATTATATTCGGTGAGAGTTCTACTATTTACATTTTTCATTTTACAGTCTGTTAATCTCCTGTGTCTAAATTCTGCATAACTCCATCGATTCACTGATTGTCGATAACTCAGAACAGAACAAGCTTCCAGCAATGAAGTTATTACATTATTTATCATTTGGTATATTGAAACAATAATGCAAATTACCACCAGGCTATACTTTCCAGGGAGGTGTAGATTTTCTATTTACATCAGTACATGTATCTACTTCAAAATCACGTCCAGGATGTAACAATAGCCCTAGTTTAAACTTCATTATGTTTTTATGACTGGCCATGGTGTTATTCGATGGAGTTAAGACCTTTTTAAACCACTTTATATTTTCTTCCCATACTTTAAGCTAAATAACTCAAGAACCTTGTAAAATTCTTGCTGTCGAGTCTGTAAACCCCCCTGTCCAATAGAAAGATTGTTAAACCATTAATACTTCTCTATGGCAAAACAAACACTAAGCTGATTAATTTACTCTTAAGATCTTTAGATGTCTACAGGCCAGTGTAACATTTATTTTGATAGTAAAATTGAGAGGATAAAGGCATTGTCTGCAAGGTCGTTGATAAACGAAGTTATTTTAATATCAAGAATTTTGTGAACGATCTGAGTGTCTGGTTGTTGAAATAGTTTGCTTTACAAAATGCTAAAGCACGAATCTTCTTACTTTACTCCGATCATAAATTGACTCTAGTAGGTAACCACATGAGGGATGCCTTTACATTGGACGATAGCGACAAGAATGCATTCAAAGGGAGGAATGAAAATGGTACTGTTAGAAATTGTGCATTTAAAGTTTGTTTTTTTTTCAAATAATTTATTCTCATCTTTATTTTATACTGACTTTCGGTATGAAGTTCGGATTATGTATCCCGTGGGCAAATCCGAGTAATACAAATACGATCGACAAATGTGTGGTGAATTATATTCACTTCTAAACCGATTTCCTTGAAACCTGAAGTATTTATATATTCAATTTAGGGACCTGCATTATTTAAAGCGATACATGTAACGCATGTCTATGCTGATTACTATTAAATTTTCTGTATCTAACTACCTCGGCCATTTTAACATAAGCAGTCCATAACATTTTAATTATTGACATGTGAGGCGTTGATCGGCACAATGTGACGCCCGTTGCGGCCCGTTTTCCCCTCTTTCTATATTTGTTTTACTGACTACATGGTTTATCATTTTATTTATCATTTATAGTTTTATTATTTATGTACCAGAAAGATAATTTGAAATTACTGCAGTTTTTTACGTAATATTACAACAAATACACTGTACATTATACAACTTTGCGACACACATACACACACCTATCTACATTGTATCTAATCCATCCATCCGTTTGGATTTACTTTTTTTCATTTTTGTTAGCTTGAAACTATGTCATACAGTATTACTAATTTTAAAAAAACAACATTGCACAACATATTCGTCGTTGGTACTTAAAAGTAAAAGAGAAACATAATAATGTCTCCGTGCATACAAGTGAGTATACATATATAAACTACAAAATTATACGCATGATATTGAAATATTAAAAACACAACTTCTTTTCATTTGAATATTTAATTTAAAAAAGGTGCAAATGATGTAGTCTTAAAGGCAGAACTTGTTAACATAATGTGGTTAGTATTTCTTTAATTTACATGTATGATATTATTCATTTTTAATACATGGACAATATGCCCGTGTCGTACATTTTCTTGACATGTAGTTCACGAATGCCATGGTTTTGAAAGTTAAACATTATATCTATTATTTCGGATACTAAAGACGTCGTCAAAACTAATGTAAATCACACTCGATGGCTCGGTGACGGCGTATGTAGTAAATACTGCGGGTTGGGTGGTGGGAGAAAGCCCATATGTCTGGACGGAAGACCACCGCTCACTCTAACGTACGTGAAAATATATCGAAACCGGGACGCAATGGTTTGGAACGGACTTTTGATGTGTAATTATATCCACCCCGTTCTAGACAGTAAACTAGGCCTTAGCTTAAATAATTTTGACATATGAATGAATGCATTTGTTTTAAGATCGCTGTGGTCCAGCGGTTACGTGCCCGACTCAGAAGTGTGTGGGTTCGAACCTCGTTAAACTAATTTAAATCCAACATGTCTGAGGGTTTATTTTTGAACTAAAAGAAACGTATTGATTGAATGAACTTCTTTCACTACTTTCATCCTAGGTTTTAAATTATTATCTCTGAAACATTAACCATATTAAATACACAAGTCCGCATCAAAATATATGCTTGAATCGAATATTGGTTGTATAATTCTTTATTCAAAATTAGTTGAATAAATGAACGAAAAAAATATGCAGTGTTACTTTGTTTTCGTCGAACAACCTTACGTTCGTATATTTTTTACTTTTAAGTTTCAATCTGAACATGTTATTAGAAGTTACGTTTGCCTTCGTATATCAGTTTAAATCATCGGTAGAACATTTACATTTTCTGATATAATGTAAGTCACGCTGAGTATGAACAACTTCCCTTTCCTCCGATCATTAATGCAACAAATGACGTATCTGATGTTGGCAATAATTGCTTTCTCTTCAATTTTTCACGTTCAATTTTGTTGTAATGGAGTAAAGAAGATATATATTGTGGCTTCAGTAAATAATCCAGACTAATAACGATGCATCCTGTAGAGTATATATTGGATCATAGTCACAGCTGAATATCTTCTAAACTCACTCCAGTGAAACTTAATCTAGGGTTCTGCTATTGTGATCATCTTGTATATGTCGTGCTCGTGCGTTACTGTTTTTCGAAAACATCTTGAAACCGATCAGGAGTTGATGAAAGTCAGTATGATGAGTCATATCTTTTAGAGAAACTTCTGTTGTTGCCTTTCTTAATTTCTCAGCAATTGAAATAGGAATAAATATATTTTGTATCACAGAATGCTGATCCGTCATTTTGACATTGAAATATTCATCTAAAGTGTTTTGTTGTTGATGTGCTAGACTATTCTGGCGCTTTGATAGTACTTCAGTCGTTTAGCGACGCCCCGCAATTGCGATGACGAATGACCCCGCTTATATCTAAGTTTGGCAGCAAACAAGATACCGGCGTTTTATTTGTATGGCCCTTAGATCTGTGGCATATTGTTTTTGCCCTGTCTGTTTGTCTGTTGGTCTGTCAGGAACTTTAATATTGGCTATTACTTGAAAACTATACAAGGTATTGACTTGAAATTCACATATGAGTAGAATGTTATCAGGAAAAGTGCAATAAATAGAATTTTACTTGGAAAAGGGCATCGACTAAGAAACATAACTCTATCTGACCCAGGTTTGGAAGTATGCCCCCCTTTTTATTTTTTTTTTTTCAATCTTTGTCGAGAGCATAACTCATAAACTATACAAGGTATTGATTTGAAACTCAAAATATAAATTGATGCTGAGATTGGGAAGTGCAGCAACCAAGAACTGTAACTCTAACTGGGGAAGTTTTTTTTTTAATTATCTCTAATTCTGTTTTGTGTGTGTGTGTGTGTGTTTTATTTTATACATTTAAAGAAAGCATTTTGTGCAATATAAAACATTTCTTACCACAGGTTCTAAAAAAATGATTTTTAGTTTATCTTACCCAGTATTGAAATACTTTCACAAATTGTAAGATGGTACACGTATACAGACTGCTATAAAGTCATCAAATTTTTTTTATTTTTTTTTCTCATGAATTGATTTTTCATATACCTAAGGCATATATCAAATGGAAAACATATTAATAACATAAAAGCAAACTTGATAAATTGTATATGTATACATATATAGAGAAATCTTCACATTACAGTTTGATATTTGTCCTCCATTTATAGAATAGCAACACTACAATTCCCGGTAAAGTACATACATTTTGTACAAATTTCTCAAGACAAGCTGTTCTAAAATATTCATATACTTTATGAAACATAAAAATACACAATTTTATATAGGTTAACCATAAAAGTATCAAGTTATAATAGTATGTATTACCTTACCCCCTATTTTTCAAGCTCAGAAATAAACAACGGAATATCAGGTAGTTCTTTTCAGGTACAATGTGTGCACAAACTTGAAATAATAATCATAATTATCCTATTTAGTGCCTTTTTCCATTTAATGCCTTATGTAAAATTATTGTAAAGTGAAATAATGAGCAGATAATGACATTATTTCGAAGAAAAATCTCACATTTTAAATGTGAAGAGGCAAAATTCACCACTTTGAACTGAACATGAACATATGTACAACTACAGATTTATTTTATTAATAAATCATTTCATTTCCAAGTTATTTATTACATTGTATTTGTTTTTAAGAATTAAAGGCCTAAGCATTCGAAAAAAAATCTCTGAAGAGTTTATGCAAAAACTATTTGACCAAGTGCGTTCAATCTTAGTACGAAACAATCACTGTACATGAAATTCAAATATACGAACTTGTGTTACTGTAGTTATGGTTAACTAAGATACCCTTTCATTTTTAAAATTTGCTTTTTTATGGCAAACCTTTCGAAATACCACCAATTATCACATTTATGCATTTGACAAATCAAGGGGAATTGCAAAAATGACGTCCCTGGAAGTAATTTGGAAAGGTGTTTTCTTCTCTTTTTTCAAAAAAGGAACGATATTTTTACATTTGAATAGATGAATACCAATCAAAACTATAACACTTAATTAACAATGATATAAGACAACATGAATTGAACTTCTAACTGAAAAATAATCACATTCCGAATCACGGCGTGTTATGACGAAGAATATCGGAAGTTGGGCGATATTTGCCGACATTTGCCATAATTTTCCGAGCCTATTAGGGTTCCTCTACCTTAAAATGAATTTCTGTCCAGAGGATAACTTATTTACTATATACTTGAAAACAATAAAAAGTATTGACTTGGAGCTTCATTTACAAGTAGATGACAACTAGGAATAGTGCAGTGACTGAGAACCATAACTCTACCAAGTCTGTTTTTTTTTATTATCTCACTTTTATTATTTTTTTCTTGGGAGCAAAACTCTTAAGCAAAGGACCGTAAGGACTTGAACTTGAAATATGATATGATAGCAAGTAGTTGGTTGCAGTGCAGTAACCAAGAACCATTACTCTGCCAGGTCTGATATTCTGATTATCTCCCTTTATTTCAATTTTGTCAGAACATAACTTGAAACTTAAAATATAGCGGAAATGTATTGATTATGGGCTCTATTTTTTTCAAATTAGCTCCCTTTCTTTTTTATGATTTGTTTTAGTCTTGAGCATTACTCCATTATTATATGTTTGATGTTTGATATACTTATTCCACTCATGAATGTCTTTCAGTTGACATCCGGGTACCTCTGTGTACTCGGGGTCTTCCTCCACCTGTAATTAGCTGGACGTCGCTATATGATTGAAATACTATCGCAGCGACGGTAAACCCCAATACAACAACATCAATCTTTTGACATCTGACCTACTCAGACGGGGGCACTTTTTTTTTCTCATTCAGCATTAAGTATGGGTTAGATCATATATGAAACCATATTAACAATATGCGTGACGATATCGCAATTTTATTTACTTTCCTATGGCATATTGGCACAGACACTTGTCTGGCATCAAGTATTGGAATTGTTTTCCGTCTGTTAGAGGTGTTAAAATTGTATTACTTTTCATCTAATCTTAGAAAAACGTGCTCAATTTGTGCTATGGAGATCTTCTCTCGTCCGTCGTCGTCAACGGTTTGCTTATAAGAAATAAAAACATTGTGCGCAATGATAGAAACTAAAGAAACTTGACCAGGAGTTATAAAAGGATAAAGACATATCCTTAAAGATGTATTCGGTCCAACATTTATCCCTACCAGTTATTGACAGGATGTTGTGTTAATGTGCTAAATTAATGTATGAAATACAGCTTGCAACATTTATATTCCCAGAAATGTCAAAAGTTTCAAAGTTATAAGAACATCACGAAAACCTTTGAAACCGCCGTTTTTGACTGACTAATACACACGAAGATTTATTAACATAGTCGGAAACAATCCGATCGCATTCAGAATGCTCGGTACGTCATAAATACAGGACTATTAATGCAACCATGCAGAGGTCAAGTTCTTATGTATTACTTCAGCATTTGAAAGTTTCAAATATCCCATGATATAGCAAGAACTGTTTCTTTATTTTTTCTTAGTTACTAATTCGTGGCCACGAGTTAGCGAGATTCTGTTTTTGGTGTGTTTTTTTCTTAGTTATATCTCGTGGCCACGAGTTAATATTCGTTTTTCTTTAATTTTTTCTTAGTTATATATCGTGGCCACGAGATAGCGATATTTGTTTTTTGATTTTTTCTTAGTTACAATCTCGTGGCCACGAGATAATAACTAAGAAAAACACCATGTCCCCTCTGTGCCCCCGTAGTTTCCTGCCAATAGGCCCCACATCCTTGAATTATAATATTTGTAAAACGTCTGGCAAAGGCGTAAAATGTTAATACATTTACCATTTTCAAAATGTAAGCATGCTGAAGTCGAGTATCAAGGCACCAGTAACAAGTCGAGCTCAGCTGTATTTACCAAGACCTGCAGTATTATTATGACTGTCTAAAGCTAGAATATGAATGCTTGTGAAATGATCCCATGTCTATAATCAAAACGTTGCAGCACTGATGTGTTCACTACACGGCGAAATCTTTCAGCTTGTTCGCGGGTTAATTCAAGTGATACTTGTTCATGTGCTGAATATTGCTGCTTTCATGAATGATATCGACATGAATTCGTCATTGTCATCAAATCAAAATCAATGTAAACACATCTGATCTCTACATTATAAACAATTACCAGGTGAATGAAAATTATTCGACAATAGGACATATCAAAGAACGCAATAGTTTGCGTAATTGTAAGAAATAGTTTTAGAAGACCAAATATGCAAACAGGCGGCCTCGATACGAAATCCGTAATCACTGCCCACTGCTCCGCAGTAAATGATATTGGTTGAATGCAGCGTTTATCTGCTAACCTACTGAGAGCCTGGCATATCGCTCTACTTTTGCACGTTCCCAGTTTAACATGATGTGGAGCCTGTCAAGAATCAGAAACTAATGACCTTCATTTAGACATGAATATTTTATGACAATTACTTTAATTAAATTAGTTCTGCTTCAGCAGTATATAAAGCAGTGACAGTTTTCTAAAAAGCAGGTGCTGGACTGGCATGTTATACAAATTAGAGTCTTGATCTAGCAATATTTGATTTCGATAAAGAGCCACGAAAAAACACTTGAAATTCTGTAGATAGGATGCTCGAAATATCGAAACTTCATCATACAGAGAACAATACAACCCTTGACCCTTTTAATAAAGATATATCTGAACAAATGTATAAAAACATGATAAACTGGTTGAAATTATCATAGATCACATGAACTGCACTGCTATTACATAATACATGTAAAAATAAATATTGTGAACTACTTCCTTTCAATACCAGCAATGATAAAAACTTAAAAAAAATCAAAAGAGGTTTAATGTTGAGTTGAGTTTCAGTGCCAATAACTTCGTAATATAATAAAACATGACTGCCAAATATTTCATAGAAAAAACGCACCAGGGCCTGTTAGGCCGATTTTCTTCTATGAAGCTTGAAACTTCTCTTTATTTAGATAATAGACCCCACCAAATGAGCATAAGGAACTGGGGGCATCTATGTTTCCTTGTCTGTTTAATAAAAACACATATAATTGGATGTTTGGTGTATGTAAACATCGAAGACACCTAGCTTGATACTGTACAATAGGGTATAATGTATAGAAATAACAAAGGATTGGGTCTGTCACCAATAAAAAAGGGCCATAGTGACCTGAAGATCGCATGTGATTTACTTAGTGACTCCAACAGCAGGCAGCTCCAAAGATTATCCATATAACTTTTAATACTGATAATCACGCACGATAAGCAACACCCATTTAAATATTATTTAAACTTATCCTCTAGAAAGAATTATCACGAAATCTGGTATATAAATTCTGAAATTATTCGACTGAAACTTTTCAAAGTAGTAGCATGGGACATTCCAACATGTGGTAAAGATCGTCCAAATACCATTCACGCAAGCTTAAAGATGTTGCAGTGGAGGTACCATTTTGAAAAATTTTGATATTACCGATATGTTTATCAGCCTATTTCTCGATTGCTATAGACAGCTAGTAGCTTCTTTTGTTATTATTTTAGCTCAATAGGAGTCATAACCGTCGGGCTGTCGATCTGTCCGTGTTGAAACGAAATTTGTCCACGCTATTGCTCGGCTAAATTTTGTTGGATTTATGTTAACCTCTACTAGATTGGTTAGTACAAAACCTAGTTGCGCATATCGCTGGGACGTCGATATCCGCTTGATTTAAATGAGTTACGGCCATTAATTAATTAAATTTAACTTGCTATTTTTATGCCCCGCCAACTCTGTTGCGGGGCATTTAGATTTTAGGTATGTGCGTGTATGTCCGTCCGTCGGTCCGTCCGTCATGATTCAGGTTTACCTTTGCGTTCAAGCTTTTTATTCTATAAAGATTAGTTCACATCTTTATGAAACTAGATTCACATGTACATTATGATATGATCTACTGATATTTATGCAAATATATGGCTGTGACCTAAATTTCATAGTTAGATGAAAATGGTAAAATTGGTTGTTCTGCCAAAGTTTCACCTCAGGTTTGCCTTTGCGTTAAAAGATTGAAGATAACTTCGTATCTTTATAAAACTAGGTACACATGTATATCATGATACGATCTATTTAATATTTATGCAGATTTATGGCTGTGACCTCTATTTCATGGTTGGCTGAACATGGTAAAATTGGTTGTTCTGCCGTAGGTTAACATTTGCGTTCATGTCTTTTTCTATGAAGATGAGTTCACGTCTTAATGAAACTATGCACACATGTACGTCATGATAACTTTTTTGATATTCATGCAAATTTATAGCTGTGACATATATATTTAACGGTTGGATAAACATGGAAAAAATGGTTGTTTTGCATTTGCCTTTAAGCTTTTTTCTTTGAAGTTGACTTCACATCTTCCTGAAACTTGACATACATGTACATAATGATATGGATTATTTACCAGTTGTATTTATTCAATTTTGTGGCTGTAACCTGGAAAAATTACATATTCTGCCGAAGATTTACCTCTGTATTTAAGTTTCTTTTTCTATAAATGTATCTTCACGTCATCATGAAACTTTAAAACAAATGTACATCATTATAAAAACTTTTAACAGTACAAGTAAATATTTGGTTCGGACAATATCCCGGCGGGGCATTAGTGTCTCAGAGAAACATTTTCTTGTTTTTAGTTCACCTGAGCACTGTGCTATTGTTGCCAGTCAATATCCGTCAGTACGTCTGTCCGTCAAAATTTACTTTTGTACACTCTTGCATCTTCATATTATCACCAATATTCTTCAAACTTTAATTCAATGCTTATAACAATAACCTCTCGGCCAGGTTCGATTATGGCATATCCGCCCATCAGGTCTAGAGATATTGCCCATGAATAATAAAAAAAAAAATGTCAGATTTCATTTTGCGTACACTCTATCATCTTTATTTCTTAAGTAATCTTCTTCAGACCTTATGACAATCTTATAAACATAATATCTTGACCACGGTCGATAATGGCTGATATCTGCCATGTAGATCTGGAGTAATATCCCTTGAATGATTTTAAACTGTCAGATTTCACTTTGAGTACACGCTATTATCATTTCGTAAGCAATCTTCTTCAAACTTCATGACAATGTTTATGGCCATAATCTCTCGGCTAAATACGATTGTGGCTGATATGGGCCAATTAAGTCAGGAGTTCTGGCCCATGTGTAGACTTCAACATGAAAACACCTGAAACGTTTTCTCATCAGATACAACAAGGCCTGGAGTTAAGCCATTTTGTGTGTAACATGAACAATATAATTATGACACAGGCGTCAAAACTGGCCAGCCCCATTAGTCACTTGATTCATTAAGACTTACTTATGATTCCTTTTTTAAACATTTTTTGTCATAAAGCAAAAGACCTAGATATTTGGTTTGAAACATGGCCTTTTAGCCCTTTATAGGTTTGTTAACATCGTAGCTCTGGGATCAATATTTGACTCAAAATTTGAGTCATTTGATTATATATAGACTTGCATAGGATTAAAAAAAATACTTCTTGGAAACAACAAGGCATAGAGCTTGGATATTCGGTGTCCTTTACCAATCTAGTTCAAATCCAATAGTCAAAGTTAGCCATGCCCATTGTTCACTTGATTTCTACATAGACTTGGATATGGAGTTATAACCTTCAATTTCAAAGCAAAGGTAAATTTTTGATTGTGAAATTTAACTTAGATCATAGACGACCTTGATCAAGCTGCGGCCTTCTATTTTCAAGCACAGTATAGTTTTGTATGTGGCATTGAACTTTGACCTTGGATAATCTTGATCATGACCCAGTGAACTACTGTACTTTGTATTTATAGGGTATATCCTTCAAATATGACCCGCAGGCACTGTTTGATATGTTGAACTTTGAAATTACTGTAGGGATAATGTATTCAGTATAAGTACACTACAGTATAGGAACTTGTACAAGCAATCAACGCATGTTTATCAGTTGAGAATCTTCATGGCCATCATGGCTCTCTTGTCGTTTTAATCGGCTACAATCGGTCTGATTTTAATTTAACATTACGCCATTTATAGGTATCAAGTCATATTGCAAATATTGTTGGCACATCGAGAACGGCTCTAAGTTAAATGAGTGGCCAATTGTAATATCTATTGGCACTAGTTTTAAAAAACTGTTCATCTGTATATAATTTTAGAAACTGCATCTTCAGAGTAACAAGAAATTTACCTTATTTGGCTTGTAACATTAAGAGGGTGTAGCTCTCTAAAATCTTTAACATCTGCGCTCATTTGATCGTATTATATTGTATCCTTCCTTATCTTAAGATAACTTAAGTTACATCTGGATGTGCATAAATCCGTGATATGACAACTAATAGCATGTCGCATACCATTTGAGGTCTGAAGGGGTAACAAATTACTTTAGGTAAATATTACGTATATTCTTGAAAAATAACGAATGAACATTTTGAAGTTGTTCAATTTCAGACAATTATCTCAGTGCTCCATCAATTTATTATTCCTCACCACCTGCGTTGCAGGGTATATAATCTTTCAATATTTTTCTATGAAGAGGACTTCACTGTCACACCTTCATAAAACTTGATACACATGTGCATCATGATATGAAATATTTATTTTTTATAAAATATTTTGGCTGTGACCTAAATTTCACGATTGGGTGAAGATGGTATATTTGATTGCCTTTTGTTTACCTTAATTTTTGACTTTGACTTACATTGCACGGCGTACTAATGAACATGGTGAACATAGTTGCTCTGCTTCAGGTTTACACCTATGAAGATGATCACATCTTCATGAAACTTGGTACACATGTACAACATGATATGAACTACATATAATTATTATTAATGCAGTTTAATGGATATGAGTGTGACCTATATTTTACAATTGGATGAACATCTTTAAATTGATTGACTGAGGTTTACCTTTGATGAACCCTAATGCATGAATTTTGAAATTGTGGTTCCTTGGTGTTTTTGTGTTCTATACATTTTAAGAAAGCATTTTGTGCAATATAAGAAATTTCTAACCACAAATTTTAAAATTTCAATGCTTTTTAGTCTATCTAACCCTATACTGAATTTTTGCAAATCGTGTGGGGTATACGCATAAAACTGCTTTAAAATCATTACATTCCCCCCCCTTTTTTTTTCTCATGCATTGATTTATCATATATCTTAGGCATATATCAAATCGAACACATATTAAAAACATACAAGAAAATTTGATTAAATGTATATTTAAACACTTGTGTAGAAAATATTCATATTACTTTTTGAATGTTCCCCTTTTTTAGAAACAGCAACACTACAATTCCAGGTAAAGCACATATTTTTATACAACATTCTCAGAACAAGCTATTCAAAAATTATTCATAAACATGTATTATATCAAACATAAAAATGCATAATTTCAAATAGGTTAACTATAGACAATATCAAGTAATAACAGTATGACACCTAATGTTAGGTATTGACTGCTTCCTTGTTTCCTTTTAGGGTACTATGTGAGCACAAACTTAAAATAATAATTATAATTATCCTATTAAGGTTTATGCCCTGTATTTACTTAAGGTAAAGTCGACAAACACCGCTACGTCATGGATCACTAAAACCTCTACAAAGATAACCAATGTACCCTAATGAAACATTAGGAACAGAACAGAACAGAACAGAAATTTATTTACGAAAGACGTGTACATAGTACATAGTCATATACATATATGTGAATTTACATGAAAATATATCAATGAGAAATACATGGTAAGCAAACAATAATATACAAAGCAAAATTGGTACAATACTAGTAATGCACATGGAGGAGAAAGAAGGATTTACAGTTATGGAGGACAAACATTTACAGCAACAATACAGTTAATTTGACAATATAATTGTTCTAAGCGCTAATGATTCCTTAACAAAAAGAGAGATTTTACATAGAATATTTTTGTTTTTACAATTTAGAAGTTGAAGAAATTTAAACATTGATGGTCTTGTGTTGTAGTATTTTGGAATATATTTGTTACGTTGCTCATGAAAACAAGTACAGACACAAATAAAATGAAATATGTCTTCTAAGTCATGGGTTTTGCAACATAAACAGCGACGGAGGTTTCTTTCTATTTTATCCTTACCATAACGACCGGTTGTAACACGAAGTGGTAAAAGTGAAAGCCTAAGTTTAGTAAAATAATATCTTAAAGTACGTGGTAATACCTCTAAGTAGGACTCATATCCAAAGGTTAATTTAAAATTACAATATGGATCTAAAGCAGGGCTTTGACAAATACCACCTGACCATTCCTGGATAAATATGTCAATGGCACGTTGTTTAAAAATACTAGGGAAAAGTTTCGTATTTATGACACAACCATTTTCAAAAATATCAGCGAATCCATGACTACTTAACAATTTTTTAACATTGGATACCCAGTTTACTTTACCATTATTACAATCACAAACACCTTGTTCATATATTTTTCTGAGCAAAATATTGTCAGTATTTAACAATTTACACCAGTATTTTATAATTCTAACATATCTTGTAATATATAAAGGATATCGACCGAGTTCACCGTATATGCCATTAGAACAAGTATTGGCTCGAACTCTTAATAGAATTTTGCAAAACTTTAAGTGTATTTTCTCTATAGTTTTTGATTTACTGTTTCCCCAGACCTCACTTGCATACCCTAAGATGGAACCTACAAAAGAATCAAACAAATCACAAAGTATTTTAGGCTTCATTGGGAGTTTTCTACAATTTGACAATAACACGTGCAGTGCTTTTATTGCTTTACCAGCAAGATATTCTTGGTTTAATGAAAAGTTGCCTGTGTAATTAAATACTGTCCCCAAGTAATTAAAATCGTTAACAATATCAATGTTATAGTTGTCATAAGTCCAATATTCATTAGCTAAAAGACCACCTCGCTTTCTAAAAACCATAATTTTAGTTTTATCGGTGTTAACCTTAAGACCCCATTTGTCACAGTACAGCTTTAATTTATTCAAACTACATTGTAACTCTTGTGGAGATTTACCAAAAATGGCCATGTCATCTGCAAAAAGTAGTAACATTAAAACAATATCATCAATAGTAATACCAGAATCAATATCTGTTTGTAAAAATAATTCCAAATCTTCCACGAAAAGTGAGAAAAGAATCGGCGAGATTACTTCCCCTTGTCTTAGACCGATAGCGTAATCAAAGAAGTCTGAACTATTATTACATGATTTAACACATGATTTAACTTTACTATACATATCACGTATAATACGTAACAGTTTACCTTTTATACCGGACTTAAACAATTTAAGATATAACGCGTTATGATATATACTGTCAAAACATTTATACATATCAACGAACACTACGTAAAGTCGTTTATTGTTATTTAAATATTTTTGTACAATTGAATTTAAAATGAATATTGCATCTATGGTAGAATGACCTTTCTTAAAACCAAACTGTGCATCTGAAATTATGTTATTAGCGTTGCAAAATGTATACAAGCGTTTGTTAAGAACTGTAGTAAATAGTTTTGATAGACAGCTTAAAAGAGTGATACCGGAAACCTTGGCTATCCCCATGAAAGGCCATGAGGTCCAACATGTAGCGGGACCGTTACAGGGGCTTTACCTTAAGTGTCTTTTTTTCAATTTCATGATTAATGTTAAATCATTCTTAAGTGAAAAATGAACAAATAATGATATATATATATATATATATATATATATATATATATATATATATATATATATATATGATAAATCCCACAATATATACATGAAATAAATCACCATTCTGTACTGAACATAAATAAATGTACAACTACAGTTTTATTTTCATTCTTAAGATATTTGTTGCTTGTTTTTTAGGATTAAAAAAGCATTCAATAAAAGTTATTTGAAGAATGTTTTACAACAAAAAAACTATTTGACCAAGTACGTACAATCTTAGTACGAATAATCACTGTTGATATGAATTTTCAGTACACGAATTTGTTTTAATATAGTTATGGCGGATTAAGTTACCCCTTGCCTTTTAAAATTTTCTTCTTTTTTTTTTTAAATACCCTCAATCATAATATTTATGCATTTTGACAGTTGTAGGGGAATTCCAAAAATGACGTCACCAGAAGAAGTTCGGGGAAGTGTTTTTCTTCTTTTCTTTTAAAAAAGGAACGGTATTTTTGCATTTAGATAAATGAATACCGATTAAAAATGTTACATTTTATTATCAATGCTAAAAGATTCCATCAGGAATGAAACTCCTTAATGAAAAAGAATCACTTTCTGGATAATTGCGTGTAATGTCGAAGAATACTGAAGATTGGCGATCTTTGCCGACATTTACCGTAATTTGCCGAGACCATGAGGGTTCCTCTGTCTTAAACTTCTATATTCTATAAAGATGATTCACATCATCATGACACTTATGTCAGCGGGGGCAAAAGTGTTGCAGAGACACATTTCCTGTTATATCTTATCTATCACGCAAAACCGTTGCTATGTCAATGAGGCGAGTGTCAGAGTTCGTCCTAATCTTATATTTTATCTAATGTTATATACATTCTCCTATTACAACTGTAAGAATTAGGATAACCCGAGCACTATATTGAATAGATCAGAATCTGTATAAATCTTTTGTTTACTATTATTTGAATAATATTTCAATGTTCCTGCCTTCAACAGAACATTCATCTACCAAACGCAAGTGTGTAAAAATTGGTAAATAGTTATTCAGATATACAGCTTCCAAAGATGTTTGTCGATACAAATATCAAATTTATTGACATATGTGTCTTATCCGCGTTTCCTTTTGTATTCTTTTGCTGTTAAGTACTCTTAAAATGCACAGCTACGTGCCTTAGTGTCTTAGATATTTCATCACATGTTAAATATGTACCGCAATAACAACATTTATTTTAGAACATGTAATTCATCTTCTCATGATTAACTAGCATTTCTGTCAATTTCAACTTATCCGTCCATTCCTTCGGGAATGTCTTAACTCATTTACTTGTTTCAATTCGTCATTGATAAATAAATACCAGCAAACATTCTTTGAAATACACGTTTTGCGAAATGATCTATCGTTTTCTTTCAACTTCTGTACAACACGTCTTATAATTAATCATTGTTACTGTAGTGCGATTGTTGGGGGACGGTCTTGAATTAAGCAATTCCTAGTAATTTATTTTCAGTACCATGGAAGATGGCGATAAAGGCTTAAACACCCCTAAAGGCTTAAAAACCCTTTAAAATGCGTACTTTTGTGGCATAATTCAAGATGTTTGATTAAATATGCATGAATATATTTCATTTAAAACGAGAATTTCTGAAAATATGAATTGAATATATGTGCCCCAGATACGAACAATATACATATAACACGAACATTATGATAAAAAACATAAATGAATGTATTAATTGAAAACAATATTTCTTTCCGAGTTTCATCTTTACACCTTTAAATTATTATTGTTTTCTGTATATGTTTTTTAAATAATTATTTCATTTCCCAATCATATCGACATGGGTATATCACGATCGGAAATGAATCCCACGCTCTAACACTCAGTTTCTGCCGAGCCTTACTTCCTAAAGTATTGAAACCTTAATTTGAAATTTGAAACAATTAAATAGAACTTTCGTTGTCTTTGTCTCAAATTTCCAGTGTAATTATCATAATCAATGCTCCAAGGGAATTAAGTCAAAATACTGTTTTATATGACTTTGTAAAACACTCTTAGTCTCTATTAGTTATAGGTTGATGGCGTTATTTTACATCAAATATGTAGAATTTGTCCTGACATACTTGTTCACAGGACGAAGGTTAGGGCTGATATCATTTCCTTCATTATTGTCAAATTCACAAAAATTACAGATTAAACAGTCATGTCCATCACACCTAGGAGAATGGAGTCTCTGACAAGTAATAAAACAAAGTAGATTAAGAAAACATACCATGCCGCCATATTGACTAAATACCCTTATTAATGCCAGATATTGAAATTGCCATAAACTATGCAGTCAAGACACGTGTCAACTATTCAAGTTTTTGACATTCTGTTATGAAGTAGACCTTTTGTTACATCCAGTATTCGTTGTATAGATGTGTAGGGATGTCGTTTAACATAATATGTAATATAATATATAATAGCAAACGTCTTTTTTTGGAAAAAAAAAAAGTGGTTACGTCACTATATAGAAAATGTAGCAAACTGTCAAATATGCCCTTAAGGTTTGTTGAATTTGATTTTTCTAGCTGTATTTCTGCAGGACTTATGTATTCAGATAAACTATCCATTTTACGTGTGAACAAAATACGCCATACGACCTTAATAACTCACCCTGAGCCTCTGTGATCAGCAAAATTGACGGCGTGTGCTGGTACTTTATTTGGGTTTTTAACCAACTGTATAACCGGAAACCATTTATTATTATTAGCCCAATAAGCGACTTCACAGTTCGGTTTGTAATTTAGCAGATGCATCAATCAACGCTTAACTTTTTGAAAAATAAAACTATTGATGTCATCTGTGCATATATCACACACAGTTTTAAACAACACTTGCAAGCACGGTCCAACAGTTCCTGAAAGCTAAAGTCAATCCATTCGATTGCGCTTAGGCATTATACTCTGCAAGCGATTCTTTGGATAAAATGTCTAATAAATGGCAAACCTTCCTTTTTAAATGGAAATTTTATAGTCATTTACGCATATGATATATACATTAAATGTAATTTACTTTTATAGATCAAATACATATGAATTTATCTTGGCAAAAGGGTGGCATAATGGATGTTTTTGTTTACCATGATACGCAATATAAAACGACCTCGCTCAGTTTATATCTAAAATTATATTCAAAACAAATATAGTTTCGTAAACATAAAACGTACATAAGGAGCCAGCAGCCTGACATTTACCAACACCAGAGTCTATATCTTTTCCCGATATTGCACGCAATTTAAGCTATAATCATCGCATGAAGGTCAAGTGCTCATAGGCAGCATTTGTAACCTAAGAACTGTTTATTCTGTCCCATTAATTACAGCTTGTCTATAATTTGTTTCATTATCACTTTCAGTATATGATTTGTTAGTAATGATCCGTATTCTTATATAAATCAAAAGTAATGTTATTAATGTTTGGAATCCGCAGTAAGGGACAATGTCCTGTTATTATATTACACTGCACGATTTACTTGGATACATATGAGGGTAATGAACAAATAAATCTATTTTTGATAATGTGTTTCAGTTTTTCATAGCCTTGTTCACTCTTCCTTCAGGCTTGTTAAGATACCTTGATAATCATGATGCAAATGTATCAATTGTAAAAATAATAGAGAAAATGTAATTTCATTTAAGTGTAAAATCAAACTTAACCATGCTACTGTTATATTTTTATGTAGAAAAGGGTTTCCTTAGAACTCTGTCGTTATTTAATGCAATTTTAAGTGCTTGTTTTATTCAATCAAAACATGTGACATTAACCTTTTTTTCTTGTATCCAATAGTGTTTTCTGTTTGTGCTGTGTTATCAGTTCTTTATGTAAAAGGATAAATATTCTAAAAATGTAAATCATCCTGCTGTCCCTATGTCTTTCGTCCTCTTTTAACGAACAATGTGCATGATACATGTACTTAATTGTTTTTTTTTTTATTATTATTTTCTACTGAAGTAAACATTTCTGGAATTATATACGTAGTGAAGTCGTTGAAAAAATATATTGAAACGTTAGAATTCAGTCAAATAAATTTCATGAATAAATTCTAATACATGTATTTTTTCTCAAAACTATACATTCTGAGTGCTAATGATAATACAAGGACCCATATATAGAATTTTGCAAACCTTATTGTAACTTGGAAAAGATATATAAATGTGCTTTTACTTCCAATCCTCCCATATTTTGTGTTTATAGTGAACATTCTAAGCTGTTTATATGGAAATATAACAGTACAAGTCATGTTTTCCAGTGTAGCTGAAGTAAGCTCCTGTTGTTTATACATAGCAAAAAAACACTTTCGTATTTACACAAAAAAATCTGCATTTTGGCTAAAATGTCGCATGATTTTTATTACTTAACCTAGAAAACGAGGCTTTGAAAATGTATAGAAATTATATATCGAAACAAAATAAAACAAATGGGTCATCAGCACCCTAAAACGCTCACGAGAGTACCGGCCACCTAATTAAACAATTTAGGTCTATTAATCTTATCCGTATGCCTTCAGCAACAACCGGATTCAAATTTCATATACATAAAATTCTAAAGTGTCTATACATTCTATATTAGAAAACTAGACAACCATCTGCAGGCCTCGTTTTTCAAGGGATCAACACAACTTAAGCAATTACAGTGGACCATAAGATTATTATTATTGCAAAACAAAATTTAATTCTGGGTATTGGTTTCAGAAGAGAATAATTTTGAAATTATCTTAAACAGTTCAAGGATCTAATCGACCGCCAAGGGGCCTCATTTTCCAAAGGATCAACCTTTTAGCAATTATGGTTGAGGGCCGTGAGGTGACCATTTGTGCCTACTGCAATTATTTTCTGATCATTGGTTTCACAGAGGAATAATTTTGAAATTCTCTTTATAGAGTAAATACCCATAGAGGTCAACTTTACAATAGTTATTTTGATATATGACTGTAAGATGACATTAAAATCTCCTATACAGTGTATATAGAGAAACTAACCTTAGTGTCCTGATAACTTAATTTATAACTTAATTTTAGCAATTATGGAAGGGGGCTTTAGGGTGAGCTTTTGTGCTCAGTGAGAAAATAGAAGTACTCTGAAAGCAAAGAGTATATTAAGGAAACTAGCCGATCCCCTTTGGGACAAATATTTCAAGGGGTTGACATTATTTTAGTAATTATGAAAGACAGCAATGAGGTGATTATTTATGCCAAATGACATTATAACTCTGACCATTGGTTTTCGGGGAGATTTTAAATTCTGTTAGTTGAAATGACAAAGACAGTTCTGCATGGATCAAGTTGATGTTAGCAACTTATGTGAGGGGCAACTAATGGATCGATCATTCATGCCAAGTTTCACTAATTTCTATCAAGTGGCTTCAGAGAAGATGTATTTTAAAGCAAATTGTTGACGACGCACGAAGACGAACGCAGGTATGGTTACATAATATCTCCATGAGCACGTTGTGCTCTGTGTGCTAAAATGACAGATCATTATACAATAATACCATGTGGACAAAAATGACAAGTGTGATTCGTGATAGCTTAATGCACCATAAACAGATAACCTTGAATACACATCTAAGGCTTTTCCTTGTAATAAAGCACTGAGATGTGTCTCCCAGTGCAATTTTCCAATTTAGCAGTAACAACAATATGTTTGAAACGTTTCAAATATTCCATATCATCTTGCGTTTCATGATTGGGAGACTTAAAAAATATCATATATGACTGATTTTGTTTCACTAGGTTTCATCTATTCTCTTTCTTTCTCAGTCTCTTTCGTATCATGCTAAACTCCTTTCCAACATTAAATTTCCACTCCATCCATTTCTCTTCCCCAATCTATACAAATGGTTTATTTTAACATCTTGAATCTCAAATATTTTGCATTTTAATTGTTTTTAATGTTGCTATCGGACGAGCCCCCCTTTGTCCCAATATTTATACCGATGCTTGGAGTTATCAATAAAAACATTTATAATCAAGGCATGGAAGGTATGAATGTTGCGTTGGGAAAAGCAAAAACAATTTTAATGTGAATTTAATCATTTTTGAAAAAACAATAAAGATCAGAATCTGCACGAGATACAAACACTGAATAATATATGACGTAATATTGTTTAAAAGTATGCAAATCGTTGGAATATCATAATTATAGAGAAAAACTGCAAAATGGATCGATTTTAAGTCAGATAGTTTGCATTTGCAAATTAAATATAAAACTTCACGTATGATTTTGAGAGTTCCTCTCTGCAGAAATTTAGACATAGTACACAAATTTCTTTTAAAATGTTGTCATGTTCTGTATATTGTTAGGTATGCCAGAATTATAAATAGCTTTTAAAATGCATTCATCTATATACTAAGACGTTATTAAAGGGCCAATGATTTAGATTTAAAGAGTCAATACAAATAAAGATGAAATATGTACAAGCTTGACATTTCTAGTGAAACAATTTTCCTGAATCAGACTAAATAATTGTGTTTATTTCTGCACTAAAGAATATTATATAAGTGTGTTGCAAATTGGTAATTATTAAACAATTACTGTAACCATGTCAGAAGGTCTTGACACACTTAATCAAGGTTGCGGTCTGATATACTTAAACATGTTTTGCCAAAAAAAAAAAAAAAAAATCACCAAAAAAAACAAAAAACGATAAATACGAAATGGGTAAAAGACCAATTAAAATTAAGTAGCATGCCAAGGCTATGTGCAACTAGTGTTGATACTTTTAAACGTTGTGCCTCGGGAGCAAGAGGTCGTGGGTTCGATCCCTGGCCGAGACAAACCAAGTCGTTAAAAATGGTACTTGAATAACCTCATGTGTTCCATGCCAAATGCCTTCGGCGTGATACAGCAGAATGGCATAGTCTCTAAATGACTGAAACTCTTTACTATAATAGGTAGGACTTTAAAGCTTACAAACAAGCAAGCATACAAATGCTGTGAAATTTTATCAAAATCAAACCATTCTTAGCTGAGAAATAGAGCAGATAAAATAAATTCAAGAAATATGACGGGGGGGGGGGGGGGGCAGGGGCAAGCATGTCATGCCTACACTATAAGTAAGACGGATTGGTATGTAGCTGGAAAATATATATCTTCAATAGATTACAAAGGGCAAGAACTCATACAAAAATCAAGCCAGTTATGACGTACCAACCATATTCGCAACTAGACCCGGTAATAATTAATGGTGTGGAATAAAATCAAACCATTGGTAGCCGAATAATAGTGTGGACAAAAATAAGTAGAGCGCAAAATATATTCAGAAACATAACAATGGGCTATAACTCTTTTAAAATGAAGCCGATAATGACGTGTCAACGATATGCGCAACGTATAGGCGGTGCATTTATGCTGTGAAGTTAAATACAAATATGACCAAAGGTAAATTGGAAACAAGAGGGCCAAGATGGCCCCGAATCGCTCACCTGAGAAATTTTACTGTCATTGCCCTTTACAACATAAAAGAAACAGCAATATAAATTTAATTCCACGCAAAAAGGTTTACATGTGGTCCAAAAAACCATGTTAACCCTAGCGTGGGACCAATTATGACACCAGGGCCATGATTTGAAAACTTGGTTGAGGTCCACAAGGCCAGGTTACATACCAAATATCTAAACCCATGATCTTGTGGTTTCTGACAAGGGTATCTTTTTAAAAAGTCTTTCATAATTCATGTAAGTCTATGTTAAATCAAGTCACCCCTGGGGTGGGCCAATTTTTTAAACAAACTTGGTAGATGTCCATAAAGCAAGGTAACACACCAAATATCATAACTCCAGGCTTTGTGATTCTGAGAAGATGATTTTTCTAGATTTTCCTATTTTAGCCCATGTAAAATCTAGGAAACCCCTGGGGCGGGGCCAATTTTGACCCAAGGACTACGATTTGAACAAACTTGGTAGATGTCCCTAAGGCAATGTTACACACCAAATATCTAAACTCCAGGCGTTGTGGTTTCTGAGAAGAAGAATCTTCTATTTTTTCTTATATAAGTCTATGTAAATTCAAGTGACCCATGGGGCTTGATCAATTTTGACCCCAGGGTCATAATTTGAACAAACCTGGTAGATGTTTATAAGGCAATGGTACACACCAAATATCTAATCTCCAGGCCTTGTGGTTTCTGAGAAGAAGATTTTTCTAGTTTTTTTTTTCTTCTTATATAAGCTTATAAATTCAAGTGACCCCTGGTGCGGGGCCAATTTTGACCCGAGGGCAATGATTTGAACAAACTTGGTAGAGATTCACTACACAATGCTACACACCAAATATCTAAACTCCAAGCCTTGTGGTCACTGAGAAGAAGATTTTTTTAGTGTTTTTTTTAGCTCACATGAGCACAACATGCTCCTGGTGGGCTTTTGTCCGTCATCCGTGCGTCCGTCGTCAACAATTTCTTTAAACAACATCTCCTTCTAAACTACTCACTGGATTTGATAAAATTTCACAGGAATGTTCATTATGGGGCCCTTTACCAAAGTTGTTAAAACTAATTTGATTGGTCAAAAATCTAGGTCACAGGAGCTAAAAATAGATTTTAATAATAAAATTTTTAAAAATCTTCTCCGAAACCACAAGGCCTACCTTTTGATTTTTGGTATGTAGCATGATTTTATGACTCTCTACCCTGAGGTCAAAATTGGCCCCGCCCTAGGGGTCACATGATTTTACATAGAGTTATAATAAGAAAACCTTAAAAATCTTCTTGTAAGAAAGTATAAGGCCTGGAGCTTAGATATTTGGTATGTAGCATTATCTTATAGACACTTACCAAGATTGTGAAAATTATGGCCGTGAAAACTACATCTCACCTGAAATCACTGGACAGAATTTGATTTTATTTGGCAGGGATGATCTTTGGGTGAAGCTTCACAAAAATTGCTGAAATTATTCTGATCCATAAAAAAACATGGCTGCTAGGGGCGGGGCTTATTTGCCTAATATGTATATAGTGAAATCTTTAAATGCCATCTCCTCTGAAACTGCTGGACAGAATTTTATAAAACTTTTCAGGGATCATCTCCTTCAAAACTATTGGCCAGATTAACTTTTTTAATACAGACTGATGTTCCTTGGGTAACCGTATACTCAGGTGAGCGATCCAGGGCCATCATGGCCCTCTTGTCCGATTGAAGCTTATGTAAAAACAAGTGATCCTTGGGGCGGGGCCAATTTTTATCCCAGGGTAATTATTTGAACAAACTTGGTACAGGTGCACTAGACATTGCGACACACCATGTATCTTAGCTCTAGGCCTTGCCGTTTTGCAGGAGAAGATTTTCAAAGTTTGCATTTTTAAAATCTATTTTTAGCTCCTGTGACCTACCTTTTTCAACGAACCAATATAATTTGAACAATCTTGATAGAGGGCATCATAATGATGATTCCTGTGAAGTTTGGTCAAAATTCATTCAGCGGTTTAGGAGAAATGTTGTTTACGGAAATTGTTGACGCCGGACACACGCACGGACGACGGACACCGGACAAAAGCTCATCATGAGCACGTTGTACTCAGTTGAGCTAAAAACGCAGAAAAATATATTTGATATTTGTAACAAAGGAACATAACTTAGTTAAAGGTGAACCACAATGAAAATTTTACTTTTTCTAAAACCTTTCCTATTTTGTCCATTTACATAAGGAAACTACGAACATACATTTTGTTTTGCGAAAAAATAATCTCTTAAAGTTTGTTAAATGCCGATTTTGTTATCTGCTGGGCAGTATTTACATTTTAGGATCAAATGACCCATTATGTCGTCATCGATAGACCTAGTGCCATTTGTCTTCTTTATTTCATATAAATGTATGTAATCATTAATCATATTTAAAATGTTTCAATCAAACATGTCAAATTTGTTTTTGGTCTAGTATAAAGTTAAAGGTTTTATCGAGTTGTTTCTGTAAAATTAATCCGCGAATTTGACGAAAATAAATGATATATATTTGATTACGTAAATCAGATTGACTGTGAAATAAAATGATAAATTCAGAGATAAACAGCAGTTTTCAAGTGAATAGAAGTTAAAGTTTCATAATCTGAACATGCTTTTACCACTTTGACTTGACATATTCCTAAACGTTGGTGTTAGTAGTGCAACCATGGTTATTTTATTTTAATTCTCTCCTTCTCGAACATTTATGAAGGGTTCATTTATGAACTGACGCTTGTTTGTAATGCACATTATGAAAAGAAGCAATAAACAGTAACGTTTACCCGTTGAAACACAGGAAAAAATATTAAAAAAACTGGAAGTAGTAGTTATTACCTTTCTTTCGTGTGTTCATTCCTGTTTTCCTGTATATCATAATTACATTTAGAAAAAAAAGCTTTTTATCGTCAGTCCATAACTAGTAAAAATATTTTCTCATGTCATTTTCAGATAATCAGAATCACATTACATTTTTTTTTCTATTTCCTACAAAGACATAACTTATAAAATCGATTTGATTTGAATAATAATGGAACAACATAACCTACCTATATCATATATATTTGCACTAATAATTCCCTTTAAAACTTGAAATGAAACTTGCCGATCTCAAAGGCGTTAATTATGACTTAATCTGTGTGTTTATTCACTAAGTGACAATGTTTCACCATCTAAGAACCCGACCGTCTGTAAGCGTCTGCTCACATCTCAAAGTGATTGGCTTGGCCATAAATCATTCCTATCAATTAGTAACGATCAATACACACATCTTAGTTTAGGCCTAGATCAAGTGACACCTTACACCAATGATCGGAAAATCTTAAGCGGAGCGATTTTATGTGAAAACGAAAATGTAACGAAGTGCCTATAATGAAAAAATTCAAATGTCACAAAACAAATTTGCAGTAAATGGTGATAATTAATTGAAATTTTGCAAAAAGCTGAAGTGTTTGCCTCAAACGGTGTAACCACCCCTTACTAACGTTTGCAGGTGAGAGAAATTACTTGCATATGAATACTTTATAGATTATATTCCGGAAATAAATCAGACTTTTCAGTCCATTGACGAAAGTCATACTTTCTTATGCAACCGAGTTTCAAACATAAACAAACGGATCACAGCTGGCCTGTATCGCTTACAAGAATAATTATAAATGAACTAAATGAAGTGATATATAAATATTAAACCATGTAATCCACAATACCGACAAGCAGCATGACTTAACAATTACATATTATTATTCCATAAAATTCTTATGTTCTCCTAGTAAAATGTGTTCCTCTCTTTCCATATACCTCGTATGTAAGGTATCATCTAAGAAATTGACTTAAAGAACCAAGATTTTTTGTGCGAAATGACATTCCATTTGAAGATGACATTTAAAATGCTCTATAAAAAGTACAGCACGGTTTATAAAGAAACAAGTATCACGCGATGACCCCGTGAAATCAATTTGTTTTAACGTTAAATTTTTATTTAAGAGCAGCAGACGTTTGAAACCTTCTATAGAGACATAAAACAACAGGCTGATAGTCATTTTCAAAGAATCGCATTTGCTTTGGCAATTTTGGTAGAAGTTTCTATTTTTTTATGAAATACTTTAGGTTGACATACTAACCAAAACTCTGTACATACAAGGCAACTTCAATGAAAGTTTTATTTACAAGAGATGACAACAAATACACCCAACTCCTGTAAATTCAGCGGATATGTCATTTAAAGCAATTTGAGACGCCTGGCGGAATGTGACCAGTAAAGCACACGTTACGCTCATTAAAAATAAGATGTGCTAAAGACAGTGACTACTAAAATTGATTTAAAATTTATATACAAAACAAAAAGATGGAGCACAGAAAAAGAATGGGCAGATTTCGAACAAGAACATCTTTCAGTTTTAATCAATAACTTCATTTTGTCTATTTGAAAAATCAAACCAATATTGACTCGGATTTTTCCATACGAGTTCAAATCTATTAGTTGATATTAAGGGAGTGTATTAAACACCATATCAGTAAATTTCAGGGTTTATTAATCGATTTAAATAGAGAACACATGCTGTTTTTCGCAATGCATTACAACGATTACCTTGAACATGTACATCGAAATAAATATCTACATTATCGCTGGTACTCAGACGTTGGCATGGCAATATAAAGACGCATTTGAGATTTGAGTTATCTATAAACAACTCATAACACCGATGAGTGATAGAGAAACATGATTGGGTAATTAAACAGATTTGAATTAAAATTTGCACTTTACAGACAGTTGTGGCTATTTTCGGTACAATCAAGTAAGAAGCGGTATTGACAGATGATACGCATTAATATATATTTTTGTAAATCAAAATCATTGAAACCAGATGCATTATTTGCCATTTTGATGGTCCGAGGCTTTATAAACTAGACTTTGATTCGATCAGTGCCAATGACAATATTTAATCTGCTTAACAATTAACATTTGGCTTCAACGCGTATCAAAAAGTAGAGATAAAAGATATACTTAATCTATAATATTCGGATACATCTTTGCAACTGAATGCCTTCTTCCAACCATCTGTAACTGTTTAGGATCGAATCCAGAAAAGGACACTTGGACATTTCATGAGCAGGCTTGAGATATGTTTGTGGTACATGTACCAGGTAGCCTCTGTGTACTCGGGGACCACCATGTTGTAGAGTTGTTTGATGAATTGATATTATCTTTGCGTACTTGTTTAAGCCTAGCTTCGCGCCTCATTGCCTTTTTTCTTATTCTAACTATTGTACACTGAAATCGAAATGATTATACACTCGGAACTTCACAAATAAAACTATCATGGAACAAAATGTGAGGTGATGAATGAAGTTTGTAATGGGTTCCTTTGAGTGTTGTACAACAGTTGGGTTCTGTGTCTCTACCTTTAATTAAACGCTAGGTTTGCCCTTGTTTTTTAATATTAATCCATTAAAGAGTATTTACAGTTCCTGTCTCCAAGGTATCTCATGCAGTGTATCAACGTTTCCACTGCTTCCTCGGATCATTAACGTAACAAACAGTTGTTTGATATTGACAACGGTATCGCTTATAATGTCAATTCAGTCCCTTTACTTCAGACGTTTTTACTGCCCTGTTGGGGAATGGAAAATGTGCTTTGTGGCTTTAGTAAATAATTCATCCTACGAATTACTTCAATTTGCTTAAATACTTTGCTTTCTCTGTGTAGTAAGCAATGCGACGGTAATCGAACATTAAATGCTTTACTACGTACCACTGAACTGACCCCTGTATAGACGTATGTGCTTACACAAATCTTCTATATGGCCAAACTAATACTCCATCGAGAAACGCGTTTCATATCAGAAAAAGAAGATTCTTTCCTCCGGACTTGGAGTGTAGTTATAGGCCGAATATGGGTATAATACCAAACTTGTGGAATAAACTATGATGTATTTTCAGACATATACACATGCATAACAGCATGCCAGTTAATTCAAGACCCGTACATTCAAGATATATCATCTTTTACTTTATATATGACATGGTATATGTCACATGTCTATATTTAACTTTAATACATGTATTTACAATTGGTGGACGTTGTCTTTAATACGATCTTATCCACTCTTCGCGACTTTCTTTATGTTTTTGTCGGCAATAAAATAATCAATAGACTATTAATGATTTCTTATACATACCACCTGACCGTGAATCCCGTCTGCCGTGTGATAAATACCTTTTATATCATATATTAGATTTTACGATATATCTCATTTATCTAATGATGTTTTGATAAAAAAAATGATTTTATTTTTATCAAAAAATGTATCAAATACGATGAAATAGGCTAAAATGACCAATGGTCATTAAGATTAATATAAACATTTGATCTGATAAACATTCTTAATCAAAATGTCATGTGCAACATAATAGTAAGTTTAAAGTAACGATGTCTAATGTCTAAAAGCGGATTACACCCAAAGAAAATATGATATTCCCTTTTCTTAATTCTACAGGCAAGTTCGTTACTCAAGGTTAAACTACTCTAATACCGATCACGTGAACATCGTCCGACATCGCAGATATTCTAAGATTTCGGTTCAAATTGGGGCATTTTTTCCATAATTTAATTTCGTATTCATTTTCCACGTATAGTAAATTCTAAAAATATCTATAATGTCCGTAAATAATGGACAAAGTAGAAAAAATAATGAAAGGAAATGACAATTGATATCACTTCCGGCCTGATATGTCAACGTTTTGCTCTCGTCGGCTAAAAAAATAGGAAATCGAATACTGCAGAAACTAATGTCTGGACTGTTCCTAATGATGCATATTCGAACAGAACAAACATGTATTTTAATTTTTTTTTTTTAAGGAAAATGCGTTTTTTTTATTATTATTACGATCAAGTCATTTTTTTAATTGAAGTATGGTTTGCAATGCATTCAAACTTAAATAGGTCCGGATAGCCCAGTTGTAGTTCAGCAGTCTTGTAATCACGAAATGGAGGTTCGAATCCCTGATGCGGACAAAAAAACAACTTTATCCTTCTCACTTATTTTCCTTCTTTAATTATTTAATTATTTGCACATAGTGAAGGAATGGATGAATAATTTCTTATGAATTTATTTGTTTCGTCGTATATATATATATAATTGTTTAATCCTATATGCAGTCAATCAAAGAATAAACCAGCTAAGGTATTAAACAATACGTTCGATAAAATCGTGCTTTGTGTGATTTGATTTGGTACATTATTAAACACAGTGTTTAAAAAAAGGGGAAAAAAAAGAAAGAAAATGCGTATGATCTGAGCTAGATTCGGGATAAGATAACAACCATTAACTTCGAACTCTAGCACATTGTCATTGAGGTATGTGATACTAGTGTCCTTCTGAGTAATACATGTACGTGTTGTTCTATATGGTTTACTTCGGAAACCGACAATTGCCAAAGAAAGGTCACTGAATATTTAGATGTTGCCAGACAATACTTTGCCTATCTGTTGCTTAGAGGTCGAAGATATTTTTTATGAAACGAAGAACGTTGCGCTAGGTATAGAGAACACATACTTAAGTGGAAAACCTAAGTTACAGAAAGTCATGTCGTGCAAAAATGGTGAGCAATTTCCATACTGTATGACCTTTTAGTGAAATATTTAATGCAAATGGTTTGATATATTTAAATTTATCATTTTTCATCATTATAACATATATTGATTTTTATTAATTTGGTAACCAATTTGTACAAAATATTGAAAATATTTTGAATTAAATCCATTTCTGTGTTTTCCAGGAGTACTCTTTTATCATAAAAGCCAAAATTGGGATAGGGTAATGCAAGTGTCAATAACTTTTTTATATGACATTATTTTTATATTTTATACTTGTATTCCTGAAACAATACACAGAATATATATATATAGTGTATTAAGATTTGGAAATAGTGTTTTGATATTTAATCCATGTTATGATAGTCTAAGTTTGCAAAGTGTCTTTTTTACCGATGTTCTTTCTTTCGATGTTTCACACGCGGTTCCGTATGTCCAACTGACTCTCTCACATGCGACAAAAAGCATCCGTTACTCAAAGGGACACGAATAACTAAGCAGATAATTAGTACATAAACGGCCGGTTCTTGAAATAACGTGTCACTTATACAATCATATAATCAAAACTAGAAAACTGCAGCAAAGCAAGATTAAGGATGTATAAGGGAGAAAGCAAGTACCGTGTTACGAAGGGTGAAGTAAACAATTATACTTGTGTACTCCACCTCACTTAATACTTAATTAATCTCTGCACTGGTCTATCAGGGTCATGGAACTTACAAAAGCACAGCAATTATCTGGCTGGTTTTCCGAAATCTGATCCTCGTACTTTTTAATGCTTCTTTCAGCATATTTAGTTCCTTTTGGCAATTTATGAGCTAATGTCACTTTGAACATGTTCAGTTTGACATGGTTGTTCCTCCGTTCTTATGTGGTCTTCCTCCTGTTTTTTGTCCGTTTACACCACGCTAAAAACAGCCTTTTCTTCATTTTATTTTCTCAGTCGTTCAGAGTCTCGCTGCTTCCTACTCTTTGACTTCGTCCTTAGTCTGCCAGCATTATTCGGAACTCTGAAATGACAGTTCCGCGCAAAATGTCCAATCTTTTGGCAACTGAAGCACTGACTTTGCCATGCTAAACATCTTCCACAGTTGATGATTGTCATGTGCACATCTGTAACACCGATGCTGTCTCCAAAAAATTCTGTAACGATGAATAAAGGTTTGTCATGGATATCACCATGTCCATCTCACAAATTGTCTTGATTCCAAGATCTCGCTTGGCTTGAGAGGTGACCAGAACTTCACAACATCATAAAAAATGTTATACATGTACCCCGTATTCTTTGCCAAATTGTAACAGGGTGTAACTTTCATCTCTCTTTGTTTCTCTTTGTGGAATTAGCAAAGACTGTAGACAGTTTAATGTTATCTTCTATATTTTACTAATTTCAACTTATTACTACAAATATACACCAGTCTATGTAAAAACGTCTTCAGAATGTTTCATAACAAATGGTCTAAAACAAGTTTTAAATGGAGTTATCTTTTATAAAACTACAACACAAACCTAATTATTGATATATGTAAGTTACTGAATATTATACATGTTAAATATAAAATATACTGTCATAATTTGCCATGTGACAACTGGAAATCTCGAACAAAATTATCTGGAAGACTCTCTGTTTAAGCAAACATAAATACCTAGGGCTTAATTCTGCGTTTATTTGTCTTGTCCATTTGTTTTCATTGGATAGTCATATTAACAAACTTAATCATATCCTTTACAAGTAAAAATTTTTTTTTCTATATTTGATTAATAAAACAATTTTGAAATCTTTGAGCAGTCTACATCCTTTCTTAAATAAATATACTTAAGTTTTATTTATATTAACCCTTTCCCTCATATAGACTCATTTTGACGCACTCAATAGGTACCACATAAAGCCTGATCTGCAGAAAACCACAGTAAAACCTTACCAAATTTAATTATAAAGTCCTCATTTCCAGACCACTGAGGAGCAGCGAACAGCATAAAACCTGATCAGCCTGCGAGTTACTCGCAGGCTGATCTGGTTTTATGCTGTTCGCATAGGTCTTTTCATGGTGTCCTCTATGAGGGAAAGGGTTAATCTTTAACTTCCATTTATTGCACTATTCACACGGAATATCTAGATTTAGTTGCCTGCCGAGTCGGCATAAATGAGAATATCAAATGTATACACTTAACTCTCTTTCAGTCCCCCTTGCCCCTTTAAAATAGAGGGTACGTTTTTAAACATTAAAATAATGAGAATAAAATTTGAGTGGTAGAAACTCTCCCTGTCTTAAGCCTAGATGTCTTTGGAAAAAAAATCCCATAACATTTTATGTTGTGTTGTATACAACGCAACTTATTACAACTGATCGTGGAAATGTCCACTCCAGATATCCAAATTCAATACTTCTGGTTTGCAAGCTATGCGTGCAACTGTTTTCAGGTACATCGGTTTAAAAAAGATGAATATGCTTCTATGACGTTTTCCTGTTTGACATTATTTTTTTACATTTCTTACTTAAAAAATGCACACTTTTTATTTAAATGTTTTATTAATCATTTTATTATAAAGCTTATCACGGCACAAGAAAACTCTGTAACTCTGCGTTAGCAGGAAAAATATCAATTAATACTATGAATGTAATTGCGTGACTTAAGACAGTCGCGCGCTATTCAAGAAGTGCAGCAGTTCACGCACCTCTCGCTTGGTTAATCGAATTTGTATATGACAAGTAAAATTATGTAGTTCGGCCCTCACAGTAAAAACATTAAAGTAATACCTAATATGTAAAGTTTATACCACAAGTTATCGCTGACAATAAAATCAAAAGCCTTAATAAAATATATAAATACACAAAATAACTGTTTACCTTGATAAAAAATGATGGATTATACCATGCAAAACAATGTTAGATATTAATATATCTAAAACCTACCTGTGCTTCTAATAATACCTTTTATATGTTTCATGGTGTTCTTTCATTTTCTTAAAATTAAATCTCCTAACGCTTGTTTTATATCTGTTACGTTCTTCAGCCAATTGGAGTCTGTTTTTTTAAGTCATTGTGCCTATAGTTATTAGGTGCCTTGTAAAATATGTTCCTATCATCTGTGCACAATATTTTAATAGCAGTTTTATTTTGATTGCATTTATTTTTCCTCCAATAGTTATAACAGTCATTCTTGATATATAATGGCGTATATACCCAATTTAAGTAACACAATCATTTAAATCACTATCAAGATCGGTGATCGAGATTGAATTCTATTTTTGTCATTCTTTTTTTAAAATTTTAAATTAATTACGTTGTTGATAGAATTTACTATATTTTAATATTTAATCTGTGTGCATTACGTCTTCCAATACCCATCATTAGATGCATGGTCATCCAGTGTAACTTTCCGTGATTGTGAAAAAATGGGTTTTCCCCCATCACATTCAATATCGTCACGGACGGTACTGAATCTATATTTAGAATCATAAATCTATATTTAGATTTGCTATTTTCATTTACTATCATTGGCTGATCACATTTACATTTAGCGCATGCGCTCATATTACAGGCTAGTGAAGACGCCTTATTGTGGAACGTATCACGTGATGCCGCAAGCACCTACTTCGATGATGCCTTATTCTATATTTAACTGATTTACCCGAAGTGGCGTTTATGATAAAAAGCGTTTATCCATGCAATGAACCTACACTTGCCGATTGTATTTGTCAGGACTCAACAACTTCCCCATCAATAACGAGGGAGAATAGATATGTTTCTTCTATTTATACCTATCATCTGTGAACGAACTGCTTTCAGACAAAATACAGTGACCCAACATAATGTGAACAAGTGTTCAGAAATAATCCAATAAGTTTGTAAGTAGTGGTTCATTCATTTCTTAACAATATATTGTTTGTCATTAAGGTACATATTTTTCCACTGTAAGTATTCCTTAGCGCTAAGTAAAATTGTAGGAATTTTTGTCTGATCTTTTCATGGGAGAATCATTTGTTATTTATATATCTGAAATACAAGTTAATTTAACGTATCTATCCAATTACTAGTAAAATTAGTGTCAACTTATATACTCTCACAACCATAGCTTTCAGGAACAAAGCATAAGCTACGGTGCGCTTTTAGCAGATATTTAGAAGGCAAGTGCTACAAAATTAACCACTTAATAAAAATAACGTATTTGTATCATTTCACAGCAAAGGTGAATTAGAAAAAAACACACAATTAAATAGCATAAAAGAGACATAAAAAGTAAAAAATAAGCGATATGTTGAAGACATAGCAGTAATTTTAGTAGACTAACAGGTTCCTGGCAGAGAGCAATTTCAGAAGATCTAGTGCCTATAAATAATGGATAATTAAAACTTCTCTTACTCGTTCATCGGGACTAGGTTTATAATTAAGATGGATGAGTCTGTACCAAATGGGTTTCTAAAGCGGATATTGGTTCATTTGTACTCTGTTTGAAGCTTGATGTTCTACAGTCGAAATACCCTAACAGAAAAAAAAAATGTTTGTATCTTTAAGCACGCTTTGGTTCTGTTTCATGTTTGAAATATAACACTTGTTGTCTTAGCTTTTAACATCAAAACAGTTCTGCGCACTTGAATTGTAAAAAAAATTAAGTTCATATATTTTAAATTATGTGCTTATTAGAGACTTATATTATGTATTACAGAACACGTAAACATTCAGGAATATGTCTAATTAATCCAAACAATGAAAACTGACAGTAGTATCATTGTTACAAGGAAAATCTATGCACTGATTTATATTTGAGTGTATATTTTTCACCAATGCCCTAATATAATTATGGAGAGTGGGTGGCCTTCATTCTTAATTTCATAAATAACTCGTTGATAATATTTTTACGGAAGTTTTGCATATACATGTAATCTGGACTTTGGGTGGTCTTGGACTTTTTTTTTACAAGTATACTACTCGACATTTGATAATGGTTGCACTAGTTAAGTAAATAATGGAACACTAAATTTATTAATTACTACTTTTGAAACATTTCCCCGAACAACTAAATCAAGAAGCGCCATCACCTAGTAAAATTAATAGAGAAAGTACTTAGTCTGCCAAAAGAGATACATGTACGGACCAGCCGACAAAGATAAAGTCATCTGAACACGACATGGCCGACCGAGTATTTGGCGCCAAGTTTGGTATTAAGAGGACCTGCTCCCAACGGGATATGAAAATACAACCTTCCAATCCGTAGTCAAGTACGTTATTACTGGAATATTAATTTAGACCGTACAGGTGAATACGTAAATTAATATTCTATATTTGATGTCATTTATGAAGATAAAAAATCATTTTATCGAAAATAATCACAGTTGCGTTTCACCAAGACTTTCACACTAGTAATATTTATTTCACTATGTATATAAAGAAGTTAAAGATGAAACGTGCTATAGCTGACCTGGTATTAAGTATAGCACTTAAGTCTTTTCTAATATTAATTTGTCCCGTTATTTATTAACAATTAGTCATCGAATCGATATGATGTAATGACATCCGACATTTATTCATCAATCATGCTTGAGTGTTAATTCTTGGGTCCAATATAAGCTTTATTGATATCTTTCATGTCACCGTGGTTCTCAGTCCTTGGAGTTGTCGACTGATAACCAGGTAATAGATCATTAAATAATGTATCGCTTCTTACTTTAATACAGGGAATATATTTTACAGTGTATATTTTTACAGCAGAGATTGTTCTGAAAGTTTCATTAGAAGTCTGATATTTCTCGTCGGTTCTTGACTTTGACCAGCACTTTGCACCTGGAAATGCCACGAAAAGTCCTTCCTTCGAACAGGGTTAAAACTCACAACCTTCGGATCTGCAATCAAAAATGTTACTACGTGAGAGATCCCATTCTCGTGATCAAGATCTGATTTAATGCGGATCATCATTGTACATTAAAATGTCGAAAAAATATATTTAAAACAAAAACATATACAATTATACTTCAAGGATTTTTTCACAACTTGTAACCGTTACGGAATTTCTATATAACGTATATGAAAAAAAACGTAGATTACAAAACGAGCATTATGTTTAACTTAAAACGGCCCAAAAATATTTATTTTAATTTATACTTTCTCTTCAACGCGGATATTTTCTTCATTATTTTAATATAAAATACACTTATATGAACTTCAACTCTTTCTTAAAATCTAAAAAAAAATGCGTACCGCACAGAGTTTTGATGTTTATTTTAAGCTGCAGCTCACAGTAAAATGTCAATTTTGTTATATTCAAAATTTGACAAACTTGGATCTTAATATAATGTCTGTCCTTCAACATCTTATCTAAAGGAATTCGTTTACAAAATGGGGATAAACAGACAAAATTTGTGCTTAGTATGTTGAAATGTTGGGTCTTCTTAACGACTTTTATTATTAACTATTATAGAAAACAATTAGTCATAGTGTGCATAGAGAGTCAAATTTCGAACAGATTTTACATATTTATATAAACATGAACAGAAATACGTTTTACATCGACTTACTTGAATTATATTAAAATACAAAAAACGTCCTTAAATGAAATTCGCATGATAATTATCTATTGTAAATGTGTCACCGAAATACGCCTATAATTATGTGACTTATATGAACAGGGAGTTAAGAATGAGCTGTAATCGAACATTCGATTACTTAAAATAGATGGTCTATCCCGATAGCCAAGGGACGAGAGCGTCCTCCCCTTAACCGCTAGGCTCGATTCGAGGTAGCGACACATGAAATCAGCTTTATCGCTTATGTATTTGGCATTCATCACATAAGGGTATTCCATGACTAGCAGGCACCAGGATAATGTGATTGAGAGTAGT
Organism: Solen grandis; assembly: GCA_021229015.1. Lineage (NCBI taxonomy): Eukaryota > Metazoa > Mollusca > Bivalvia > Adapedonta > Solenidae > Solen > Solen grandis. Next base: position 38,465,418 of record CM037793.1, read on the forward strand.
ATTATGTCTCTTGTTTACTGCGTGATTTCTCAGTGAGACGTCACTGAAACTGCCTTATGTAGACAAACGTCTATTATCACCGGACACTGGCTAGACAGATTATTGTTGCATTATGTACTAATTGTAATTATGTTGTCACTGTGGTGTTTGTATGTATTTGTGTGTTTGTGTTTGACTGAGACAGAGCGAGAGAGAGACTGAGATGAGACAATGCATATTTTAGGCAGAGCTCCGCGTGTCTATATATACCATTAATACATCACGACATCACTAACATACAAAATACTATTGGAGTGACGTTTAACCCAGTCAAGCAAACATATTAGAAAGATACAGGCATGTTTATTGACTAATCGTACAATGAATTATAAAGGTCGCCCGTCAACACGAAGGATTTCTCTTTATCATTCGATTTCCTCCCATAATAATGATAGCTTACGGGACCTCTATTTTGACCTTTCCATTTGCAGTGGCATAATACCAGAATGTTCACAATATCTGCAAAGTGTCCTTTGCTTTGGTTCTGAGTTATAGACCCTCCACCACTTCCTCCGCATAAAATATAGGAAATATCCGTCTCCGGTAGACGATAGTCATGCAAGAAACCTTCTCATGGATAAGAATATATACTACTCAAAGTTTGCTAAGCACCATCCGCTATTTTCCCGTAGCGTTTCATGCTTAGACAAGCGACTTTAAAGGCATGCTACATTAAATTTTACAATAAAACAAATCTTGCTTTTATGCAGAAGTATTGTTTATGTATCAAACTTACGACCAGTTACAAAAAATAAGCCTTTCGGATCCTCAATACTGGGAATTAATCATAATTAGAAAGAGCGAAATTTTGAGAAAACACCTTGAAATTTAAAGTCAGCTAAAGTCAGAACTTTGATCTTCAAATATTCCTGTTTTCTAAATGGAATACTTTTAAGGATATTTGTGACGATGTTGGCCTGTTCATGGTCATTTTTTTTCTGTATTGATCACAAGATTTAACTTCAATTTATAAAATGCCATTTTTTGCAAAAACACACTTTTGTGAATTTGCCAACTAATGACAGGAATTGGCTAAATCGTTGTAACTCATTTTTGAGTCTCTTTTCTATCATTTTGACACGAACTATGCGTAAAAGTGATGGTCAGCTAACGCGTACCTTTCAGTTACATAGCATTACATTAAGCATGTGTTTTCATGTGACTCTATGGGAAAATATCCGGTGGTGCTTAGCAAACTTTGAGTAGAATAGATTGACTCCGTAGATACCGGGTTGATAAGGAGAGTGGATGGTAACCATCAAAGTTGCCATCACCTAGACGGACAAGATGATTATTGTATTTATTCAGAACAGTTTTATTTGCCAGTGCATATTTTATGGGTGATTTATGCAGTGTTTGAACTGTAGTATCGATTCCTGTATTTATCATGTGGATTGTATCTAGTACTGGCACAGTTGCTGAATCGTTTTATTTATTTAATTTATTTATTTTGACAATAATTAATAGTGAATAGATTTTGCAATGTTTTGAAAGTTTTAGCGTATACGGAAATAGTTTGCCACATAATAGTAGCAAAACTTATATTCAAGAGATGCTATTCTATTTGATGTTATCTAGATTACCTAGAAAAACTAGTTGATTTTGTTATTACACATACGGACTGTGTGTGATTACTTATTGACTGCGCCAATATTTTACTGTAAGACTCAACAAATTGTTTTATTTGATCATTAATAGTTCAGTATATGTAAACGATAGAAAGGCCGTTATATTAGTTCACCTTTCTTATGTTTATATCGATCAGGAAGCAAGTTTTTACATCTTTTACTAATCCCACTTGACAGTTTCTGGATTGGACCAGTACTTGGCGTATGGGAACCCATGAAAAAATATTGTCGTCAATGGCCAACCTACTGGACTTATCTTAAACAAGCCCTATCCAGTACAGAGGGTCTTACCACTCGGTCACTGTGGACGTTAAGTTTACTTCGTGCTTATTCGTGTATGCATGTGCTGAGTAGTGGTAGCTATGTGGGTATGTCACCATTTCCCTCCTTCAGCTGTTCACATTTTATTGCACTGGTCTTGGTTACTTGGACGTCGATGGCTCGGGATCATAATCTGCCACATTCCAAAACTGTTTAATGTCTCTGGCATGTCAGCTTTTTTTTTTCCGATCAGCACTAGTCTAGAATTGTCTAAGAGTCAGACATATGTGACTGGGTGTAGTATCATGCCACTTGTCTACGGTATGATAGAGCAACGACGCAGCTCCATATTTAATACATGTATAGAATGTCTGTTAGTTCAATGGCCAAACATATTTGCATACATGAACTTATACAGAGATAAAACAAATGTAGGTCATGCTGATTACATCTTTTGGAGAAATGGTTCTCAAATTAGCGTAGAATACATATGTATGTTTCAATCAGAATTTTATGAGAAATACTCGTTTCATACATGTATTTTAAAACATTATAAAACTTATTTTTTGCTCACATACGCCGTTGTGAATTATTAAAGAAAAGTATATTGAAATATGGGATTTGATTAAGCAAACCTACAGTTTATTTTTATTCAATTTTCGTATTACCATACTAACGAATACTTCATACAGTATAATTTGAATCTTCCCTTTTCACCCCGAGGTGAAAATATAATTTTATTTAGTGGAAAACACCGTGAGTATACCCTCGCTGTTTAATTGGATGCAGGCAGAGCAACACGTATGCATCAAATTAACTAACAATATCCGTTTCTTGCAGCTCAAACGTGCCTAAGGTCATTTAACATATACTAGGATGATGTAGTGATAATTATCTGCAAGTCTGTTGCTTTTATAATGAATCAGTCGTTATTCCGATGAAATATGCAGAAAACGACTGACAAGTATTCGATTTAAGAATATGAATAAAGCTTCTATACACCATAAGTGGATGCTGGGGTTAATAGAAGAGGCGGATTTGAGCCCCGGACTATTGAAGCAAGTGTGCGTTTTCAATTTAAATACTTTTAAACTGGCAGAATATGAAAACATCATTTAAAATGTTGAATATACACACAAAGTTAAGCCGACCATTTAATATTTAAAATAAAAGTATGAATTAGAACTTAAGCTTTTAATAGTTTTATGATGATGTATTTGATTTAAATCGTTTGTCTGTTTGTTTATTGAACATTTGTTGTCATACTTACTAGAGTTATATGTTTGTAAATGGTCAAGGACATTTGTGACAATAATTTATAAAATAAGACTGGAAATTTAGTAACTAAATTTGATAGTTTTTCATTTGAGACTTTGATAGTTTTTCCATTTGAGACGAATACAGATAATTACAGGCATGTTCATGTTAGATATTGAAATACATACTCTGCGTATAGAATTATTTATCTTTTAATAAAAAATAATTACATTAGTATAGTTTCTACATGTTCTAAAACAGATCGAACGATAAAATTTTCAGAAAGCACTTTCAGCACACACAAGTGAAACAGAAATATTACAATTGTAAACAATGCAAGTGAAAGGTGACATTGAAAGCATGATTATTGACGCTATATTGGTATAATATACCGCCCGCCTTCAGGGTACATGTAACATTATAGTACATGAAATACTTTCAACTTGAAGCCATGTTCAACTTGGTATAATACAATACTTCCAGGGTAATTCCGTAGCATGAAATACTTTCAAGCTACGTACTAGGTAAAATGCAACATTTCCAAGATAACTTAGTATCATGAAAAACTTAAAGCTACTTTGATAAAATTAAAGATTTACAGAAAAACTGGTTAGCATAGGATTTTTCTTCTTCAAACAATACTACTGTAAGGACGACAGACGTACTTTTTTATCCTTTTGAAAGATATGTTTTTACAATTTGTATTTTCGCATATATATATACATGTATATGGATATGTACACGTCTTGGTTCAATCTGATCATGGTTGAAGGAGAAAATTATCAACTAACAACCTTCTGTATCTAGTGGCTGTCTAATACATTAAATGATTCAAATCAAGTCTAAAATTCAAACCTCGAAGTAAGAAATATATCCCAATTAAGCAATAATAACCGTGACATCAAAACGATTTAATTGAGTAAACTTAGGTTATATCTGAGTAGAGGCTTTTTGGAAAAATAACAACACGGTGTTGTTATAACAGTCGCAGTTAAGTCTAATAGCTAGCAACTTAATTAGAAGCTGATTATAGCTGCATCATTAGTATAAACTTATTTATTTTCGTCGATTTGAAGTTCTTAAAATTTATTGTAGTATCTCTCGACAATTCTTGGGATGGACCAATACATTGCGCCCTGGAAGGCCACTTTATGTCTTCGCCTAAAAAGCGCTTTTGTAATTTCTAATTTTAATTAAGCGTTGTGTCATGTTTGACCACTGAAAACAAAAGGCCTCTTTTCACAATAAGCTCAGTGAATGTCGTAACTGAATTTTACTGCTTCGTTCAGACAAGATACATTTGCTGCTTAAATGAGATTTTACACTGGAACCAATCTACTAATTAATCCCAAGACGACATACAAGCAATCAAAATATTCTCTCATTTATACCTGGGGACTCATCTTTTCTTGTAAATGAAGAGGAAGCTGAAAATGTGGGAATACTGCATGTAAAATTAATGCCATAAGAAAAGTAAAACGGCTTGAATTCGGGGAAACTGTTTACAGTTGTTTTTTTAATTGTTTTTATTTATACAAGATAGTCTAAAATTTATTTGATATCCCTCCTCTGTTAATAAATTAATCGTTGTTTTTTTTATTTCCGCAAAAATCACCCCCATCATATATATATATGATTTGTTTAATATATGAACAAAATAGGTAGCCTGTCTAACACATACAGTGCACAAAATTTATTGAATATCTTTCCTCTATTAATAATTAGTCGCTGTTTTTCTTATTTCCGCAAAAATCATCCCCATTGTATTATATACAGATTAATATATATATGTATGAATATATGTATATATATGATTTAATATATGATCACAGTAGGTAGCTAGTCTGACAACAGTGCACAAAATTAGATTTTTTATTTGATTTACCGTAATTCTTTCATCGATGTAACTCTTACATATGGGGCAATGAGGACTACCTGTAGCACGTAAGTCTCGTGAAATCACTTAAATCGTCTGTGTAATATCATGATGCAAGTACTTATACATTGTTACCTCCCTTGATACTCTCCACAAGTAAATTTAGAGGTAGAAAGAAACACGCGAGGGGACAATGGTACGTCGATCCAATATGTATTAAAATTAACTTTTTTTCCTTCCAAAATGACAGTTTATTTTTTATTCAGTAAAATATCAATAAAGTATCTACAACCGGTTACTTTGTTAAACATTGAAGGTTCTTCTCTTGCTTAGGATTGTACATCATTGTATAAATCCATTTACTCAGAGCAATTATTTTTACCTTGGATATTTTGGCAATATCAGTTGGCCTTCATCAGTTTACTGCACTGAGATTTGGTCAGCGGGTGTCACGTGGTGACTTAATGTCCAACCCCTCGTCCCTGTTGAGAGATGGTCGCTACATCTGAAGATCTACACGGGATCTCAGGTAAGAAACATGGCGGGAATATGTACCATCAACCACATCAACCATTCAGTTCCATCCGCTCATAGGTTACTCATGTGAAAGACCAACAGACAAGATGAAGAAGTCTTGTGTCGTTTAGTACGTGACATGTGAACAATGCAAGAATGACTACGTAGGAGAAACAGGGAGATCTCTGGGAACCAAGATGAAAAAGCACGTGTCTCGTCCCAACTCGGCACTACATGAAAATTGCGAAAGAACTGAAAAATTAAATAAACACCGAGGTCTTGAGGTCAGAGGATATGTACCTCAAACAACGGGTATTAGAGGCCATTCTCATCCAGCAACGACGACCATCTCTCAACTGCGGAGCTACCCCTCCTGGTGTCACATGACGACTCAAATTCACGTGACGACTCAGAGTCAAGTGACATTCAATGCAGTCAGCTGATGATGCCGAAATATCCAAGGTCAAAAGAAATTGATCTGAGTAAATAGATTTATTCAATTTTTTTTGTGAGAATGCATGCATTAATTGCGGATTTCATTTTATAAAGTCAAGAGGATCAGTACTTAGAGAAGATCATGCGTGTCATTTGATAATAATTTAAATTATTTAAATACAATAAAACTCCAGGAAAAGGTACAAGTATAATGTATTATATTCAATAATAAATGTTAATAATGACCATGTACCCTTCAGGATACCATTGTCTAGTAAGTTAATTCCAAAGCAACAAACATGAGAACTTCGTTATTAGTGTTTCTCCCATTAAAGTCGCTCGTTCACAGATGATCGGTATAGAAGTTGAAAAAATATTTTCTACTCTCTCTCTGTTGTTGATATCTTTGTTTCCTGACAAATGAACTCGTTAAATGTTGGTCATATTAACGGGAAAACTCTATTTACGTAAACTCAACTTCGGCGAAATCGGTTAAATATAGAATACGGTATTTCCGAAGCAGGTGCTTGCGGTACCACTTGAAACATTCCGCAACATGGCGTCTTCGTTCAGTTCAAGGTTGCCATTTCCTAAGTTCAGCCTATGAAGCTAGCGCATGCGCGAAGAGTTACTTTGATTAGCGAAGTGACGGCAAATGAAAATAGAAAATCTAATGATAGGTTTTATAAACTTAAATATAGTTTCAATACCGTTCGTGACGGTGTTGTCTTTGATGGGGAAATAACCTATTTTTTTGCAAACAGAGATGGTTACATTTGGTGACCATGCGTCTGTAGGTGGGTACTGACAGTAAGATGTTATACACACATACAGTTAAAATTCAAATTATTAGTCAATGACCATCTGTGAATCAACTGCTTTAATGAATAATAGGTACACAAATGACGGTGTAAATAGTGTGTGTGTGTGTGTGTGTGTGTGTGTGTGTGTGTGTGTGTGAACATATGATTTAATATTCTTTTTAAATATTTTTTTATACAAGACACTTTAATTAGAAAAAAAATCTCAGTTTTGTAAAGTTTCATTCCAATGCATTTAATATGAGTGTGGAGTAATGATTAGCTGTTAATTCTCAAATACGATTTATCATAAAAGATGTAAGGTATATAAATTGAAAATAAATAAATTTTATTAATAAAAATGTATTCGTGTATCTCATTTTTCGATTAATTAAAACTACATATCTATAATTCAAGTAAATTCATATTTTTTTCTTTAATTCTTGAAAGTCAATATTTTTTTTATTAAATATAAATCAATGTCATTTATGTCATATCAAAATTAAAAAAATAATGAAGCTAATTGTATTTGTTATCATACTTTTATACCGTCTT
>CM037793.1:38472884-38522884 GCA_021229015.1 Solen grandis
TAAAACCGCTTATCCGGTCAATAAAGTTCCATATACTAAAATGGCCCCTGGTCACCATCCATTGATTTTTTTTGTGATTATCAGCTCGGTAATTGGGACTGACACTCAGATGATAGTGTATATACGCACTGCCTATTTCCTGTACCCTAGACATGTGTCCATTAGGACATGCCAGAGTTGGTTCCTGATAGCCATAATGTGATAGACGTTAGACAAATACAATAGTGTTTGCTCTATGCGCATCCATCTTAAGCTCACAAGAAAGAAATATCTTGCGACATAACAAAGTCGTAAAAAATGGTACTGTAGCTCCCTTGCTTGGCGCTCAGCTTATAAGGGTAGTTCCAGGACTGGTTGGCCAGGTGTCAGGATAATGTGACTGAGTGTGGTATCATGCCACATGTCTACGGCGTGATTCTGCAGTGTGGCAGTATTATATCTGTCTCAAGTAGACATCATCTCCAAATGACTGAAATACTGTCTGTTGGACGTTAAACCCATCAAACAAACAAACAAATATCTTATTTTCCTATACGTGTTAAAGAACGTGTATACTTCTAAAAATTTCATTAAAAAAAAATACAAGAATAGAATTTTATAGGATTCTATAGTGCATTATTTCTGATAATTGCCGTGTCTTAAGTAAATTTAATTATATGCTTTTAATATGCATGTAGTTTAATTATGTGCATAGATGTTTGTTTGTTACAACATGATACGAGATTCAAAATTTCATTCTCTTGAATTTAGGCTTCAAAGATAGATTCAGATCTTGAGATAGACTAATAATCCTAAAGGTTGTTGTTGTTTCTGTATTGGGGTTTAACGTCGCTGCGATAGTATTTCAATCATATAGAGACGTCCAGCTAATTACAGGTGGAGGAAGACCCCGAGTACACAGAGGTACCCAGGTAGAACCATCGACCTACCGCAAGCCAGCTGGAAGGCTTTCGCACATGAAAAATCCGAAGTCCCTACCGGGATTCGAACCCACAGCGGTGAGGGGCTGAGAGATTTGTAGTCCACGACTGTAACAGCTCGGCCACGGCGGCCCCACACAATCCTAAAGACATTTTATGTTAACAACAACAAAACAACAATAACAAAAGAAAAAACAACAACACTTAAATCATTCCATCCATTAAAATTACAACTTTTGTTATTTGGGAGTAAAATTATTTCGTTGGAGGAAAACATAGTTGGAGTTGTAGAAGCTGTTCACTAATTTATAAAGGTTTCTAAACGATTTCAAAATAATTAAGTATTTCTTTCTTCTCTTTAACAGTTCAATTTTATATATCAATACTATTGACGATATTGTTTTGAAGAACTGTGTTTCATCTGATCACTTTCAATGTATGACCGAGACGGTAAAGTCACCGCGTGGGTTCGAGTCCCAGCAGGGTCATTCGGATTTGCATGTGAAAAAACCTCCCAGCTGGCTTGCTGTAGGTCGATGGTTCTATCCCGATTCCATAGTGCATTGGGGTCTTCCTCCACCTGTAATTAGCTGGACGTCGCTGTATAACTAATATACTGTCACAGCGACGATAAACTTAAGATAGCAATCAAATAATATATTCTAACGTTGGCCAACTTTCTTCCAAAAACCTCTGTATGAATACAATCAGTTTTTGTGTTTGTGTGCTGGTGTTGTTACTTTGCTGCCATGGAGGGTACGTCTTGAGTAGCCACATGCAAGAGGAATTATCATCTCATGTACATCCAATATACTTGTATAATAATTATATCAATTTATCGATATGTGCATCAATTTTTCTACCGTACGTCTCTTTTGTATTCTTGTTAACATTTGTAAATTTTATATGGTCAAAAAAAAACAATTAATAAATGTTGACACAAGCACATAAGAATACAAAAATACGTACTGTTGAAATATTGATACATATTAACGATTAATTGAAATATATATATATATTACTTTCATTTTTATGAAAATGAATTGCAAATTTAGGAGTTGTTAGAACTTGTTGTAAAACCCCATTTCAGAATTTTGAAAATGTTTTTGAACTAAGCATTTACGTTCATGTAGCGACATCTAACTTTATAGTTTTTCTTTTAAATATCTGAAAAGCCTTTGTTCAATATAAATTGTCATTATGCGATAGCTATGGTATAATCATAAATTCAGTTCAATGCCCCTTTTTAAACAATCAAATACAGATAAAATTATCGCATAGTGTTGAACAGGAGATGAAGGTAGTAAAACATATTAACTGCTTTAGTCACCAAAAATCATACATTTTTTTTTTTTGCTTTGTTTAAATACCCATATTTAAGGAAGGCACTGTGGTCCAGCGGAAGTGTAACTGACTTCAGATCGAACACCGTTGAGGGCAATACCCTTTCTGGACATTTCCAAACGAAACGCAAAGTACTGGTCCAACCAAGGGACTATCGTGAGGGGAGTAGGTTGAAATATGTGATTAGGTTGTCAAATCGACTTGAAATAAAAAAAATGTCATAGTAGATTAGAATTTTTGACGTTTCCTGTAATTAATTGTTGAGATTTCATTCCAACCATGACCTACTTGAGACTTATTATTAAGTTTAACGACGATATCATGCTAGAGACAAGTGGTCATATTCTCTGATCAGATAGAGATAAGGCGTATTCGTTAGTCATAAACTCTTTTACGTTTATTTGGTTTAACGTTCTGCCGACGATATTAAATAGATTTGAAGACAATGTCGACTTGAGTTATAGCGCTGCCACACCGTAGTATCACATCGTAGACATGTTGCATGATAGTCCTGCAACTTCTCTTATATGCTAAGCTCCAAGAAAGGAAGGTATACCGGTACCATTTTAGCGACTTCGATATGTCGCGGTTGAGGATCGATCCCAAGATCTCCCTCCGATTCTGTGGCCAGACACGTTAGCCACTCGTCATCGGGACTTGTTTACCATAAAATATTTAAGTTAGATTTAAAACTGATTGGTTAAATCCAAACAAACCTCTTGCGAATCAAATCAATATTATACATCCGATATTCCGATGTTGGAATAATTGATATGAACCATATGCTATTAGAATATACATTCGATTATTTTATCTCATAACAGAGAGTGGCTCATTTTATGTAGCAATTATGTGTAATTAAATGAAATAGACCTATTCATTTTGATTAAGTTTTGGTATGATCACAGTTTATTAAGATAATTGTTGTTTCTTAAACTTGTTTAAGTTTGACATTTATGTTTACGAACCCGAACTTTTTTAACATTTACTGATTTGTTGACAACAAGGACGCAACTTTTGATGAGTGCCAAAAAGCTTTACTATATGTGTATAGAAATGTGACCTTCGCTCCTAAAGTTAACTTCCTAATATTTTAAGCAGCTCGTTCACAGATGGTCTTTGACTAAATATACGATTTTTAACTGTATAGTTTTTATGTGAATTACGTCTAAAATACCCATCTACATATGCATGGTCACCCTAATGCAGCCATTCCTGCTCGTGAAAAAAAAATGGATGGTTGACCCATCTCAAGCAATACTGTCACAGACAGTATTGAAATTATATCTAGACCGATAAAACCTATATTTAGATTTATTCAATCTTCACGATTACGCTAGCTTACGAAATTGCTACCCTGAACTGGTGAAGACGCCATGTTGTGATATAAAACTAAATACTAGCACTCTATGCAGAAGAATATGATCCGACTGAGACGGTTTTATTTTTATCACAAGACGTTACAAAATCTTATAACAACAATGTCATTTGCTTGTGCTGAGTAGAAGTCCTCAGTGAAGTTGTATTTCAATTTTCCTTGTTGGCCTGTGTTCCTGAAAGCACATGTCATTGGCATGGGAAAAATATCACCTGAACATGAAAACGAATATTTGTTATCTGCACGCAACATGTTATTACTAATAGACTTGTCAAACATAATGATGTATACAAGTGTGTGTAATAATACTTGTATGTACAATACACAAATTAATAAAAATGAAACACTCGTTTGATTTCGAAAATAAATCAGATCGATACCGTTTAAGGTAACTCCGTTAATTTTCTTCTTGTTTCGTTCTGATTTAGAGAACGTTATGCATTATCAATCAAACCTAACAAACATTAATTATTCCCATTTTAACTTTTCATTGTTTAATTCTGTCCCAAAAAACTTAAGATTAGAGTGTCATCTAATATTCAAAACGTAAATGAAAACGTTCATTAAGGTCATTAATTTCCCATTTTATATGCACATAAACGAAAATATGCCAATTCATATTTCTCCAGGAACAGATATGGCTGGAGCTTTCTCATGAATGGTTGCTATTAATGACTAAATGTCAATTTATTATGAAGAAAATGCACTGGACCTTATTCAATGCCCATACGTGTGAGTCACAAACAGATTCTGTAGTCTATACACGTATAACGTTTTTGTTATTTCCATTTAAAATAGAACAGTTTCCGAATCAACATATTAACCAACCTGTAGCGACGGTTACAATATTCTGCCTCTTTGATACCGTTTCGGTATAGTAGCATAATTTTGCTTGCATCTGGTCATTGTTTTTTTTTAAAATGAAGCCAGGTGTGTTCCTAGGTATGTAGACTTTATCTAATATGGTTTTTAATAATTTTATACAAATTATAGAACATTAATGACATAAAGTATATTAGTTATATTTTACTGTTTTTTAATTAGAAAAACAAAACAAAATATGTATACACAAGACAAATACATTTTTTCGAAATTGTTTATATAAGCTATACTGACTTTGTAACGGCACAAACAAATCATTTTATGATACCTGCATTTTATGAATCATTTTACGGCTAAAGGAATTCATAGATGAAAGCATAATAATCAATAGATTAGTTAGTGTTAGTTTCGTGAAAGTAAATTATTTGACGAATATGCTTAATTTCGAAATGCTTTATTTTTAATAAACATTAATGCAAATTAAGCAAATTAAGAAAATATATTAAAGAATGTTTGATCAAACTAGAATATATGTCCAAATCTTTTGCATAATTAATATCATTTGCTTTTTTCAGTTGAAAGATTTGTTACTCATATAAACCACTAGTAGAAGATAATGAACTTATCAGATGGCAACGAATATTTAATAACTATTATGATTTTATTCAATCAAGGATAAACGTTAACCCTTTTGAAATAGTATTTTAACAGAAATGACAGAGGCGTGATGAGTTTTGTTTTTAATTTAGACGGGGAAAAATTTAAAGAACTTGAAATCAATGTGAAAGGATTATTTAAAAGTGTGCTCCGTTTCATAAAGAAACTAGATGCACTTCCCCATGTTAAGAAGGGAAACCAATGGCTGTATTATCAGATAATTGTCATTCATTGCCGCGTGATAAAATAGTCCCTCCTTTAGCGAGAGTATGCAGGCATACAGTCCATACTTAATTTCCTGTTCTGAGAAAGCAGAGAATGGTAGACAAATCACCACGAACAAACGGCCAATCAATACGAGGCGTGAATGATTAGAATAAGCAAGACAATCGGTCATTTCATGTCGGATATACAATCTGGAAGTGTGTTACCTTACATAAGAACCTCTATCAGCTTAAATACCAGGCTGGTTGCACTCGTCACCTATCGCATTAAAGACAAGAAAATGTATGGTGTTAGCGGAAAAATTATATCGGATTAAATTTCCGATGAAATGTATGAAAGAAATTCTCCACATGCAGTTATCAGTCGATAAAGTCTAGTATGTACACTAGAACCACGGTACCGATGCAATCAGGTAATTGTCTTTTTTTAAGACATTAACAAGAGGATATTACAATAAAATGATATTAGGTAATTTATATGTAATTCTTCGGGGTGAGACAAATACAAGTAAAGGGAATTATTCCACGTGTCGCTATTTGTTGGAAACCATTTCACGTTCTCCAATAAAATGAACACTAATGTGAGTTTTGTGGAAAGGAAAGAATGTGCTGATTTTTATTAATCAATCAATACAGCTTCATTTAATCAATCAATTACCGTAAATGTCGTTGCGCACAAATATAAATATATATATCTACTGAGTGTCAAATATACTAGGCGTTTACAATAAACTAGCGAACGATATCTCGAGATTTAAGGATTTAGAATACAGCGAGTAGAATGAAAATTATAACGCTCATTTTTATATGTTTGTTGAGTTTAACGTCCCGCCGACAGAATTAATTCATTAGGAGACTATGTCTGCATGAGACAGATATAGTGCTGCCACACAGCAGTACCAAACCGAAGACAACGCCGTATCACATCCTGACACGGATCAAACAATCCTGGTATTACCCATATATGTTGAGCCCCAAGCAAGGGTTCTATACGAGTACCATTTTTACTACTTTGGTATGTTGCGGTCAAGGATCGAATCCACGACCTCGAATCGGAATCGAATCGAAGCGGAAGCCCTAACCTAATTTTTATTTAAAATAGTATTCGAATGAAAACAAAATTTCATTTTTTTATTTGAGTATAAATATGATATGTTTTACGGATTAAAATTATCTTATACAATACTTTTTTTCAATCATGATATAAATTCTAGACATTACAGCGAAACTTGGCCCAGCTCTACTGAGTAGCAGCGTATTTGATTAATTCCACAGTAAAACATTTTTTAAATAAGCTCAAGCATTCACCATTTACATGTTCTTATTTTGTATTTCAGCTAGATTTGAAGCGCAGGAGCTTTGACTTTACATATACTTTTCACTCACAATTTACAAAGGTAAGACAAAACAATTTCAAAACTTCATATCGCATAAATTTCTCTCTCCTAGAATTTTACATCCATCTGATATCATACCGTTGAGTAAAATGCTGATATGTAACTACTGACAAATACCCGCCAGCAATCTCTTATTCTTATTAACGATAAAAACTGGCAGACGGTATGAAACACTGAGCCAAAACTGATGAAGATATGCAGAACACCCTACTTTTAAAAGCCGGGCTCAAGACTGGCCTATTTTTCTAGTTTCACGCAAGTATGAAAATATTTCTAGTATATCGCGATAGTTGTTAGGGAATATCGAGGCGGTGGCGGCAAATATATTGCCTGTACCGGTCAGGTTTATCAGTTTAAGCGGATAAACACCTTCTTGCTATCTAAACAGCATTGCAATACACGAAGTTCATAACTTAACAAGATACATCAATATAAAATTACAGTCTATCTCCTGCCGGCAAGTCATCCTTGCGAAGTAAAATGTAAAAACATATTAGGAAAGAGCTTTTTACCTTCAAGTTAAATGTAATGGGAACATATGCTCTAACCGGAGCACGTTCTCTTACTAGCTTTTGAAATATAAGAGAAATATATTCAGGTAAATTATATATATATATATCATATATATTTTTTGCATTTCGGTAAAATCGATCTACGATATATTGTCGAAGGTACCGCACGTGTAATACGAGTCGATACCGGTTAAGAATACCAAATTGTAAAATGTTTCAAACATAAACCACTGTTTTAATCAGATCATTTATAACTAGAATTATTGTGCGCATTTTATAATTTGAATTATTGTGCCAACCTGAAATTCTGGCTCAACTTTACTAAAACTTCATGAATCAATATTATTTCGAAATATGTACAGACCATTTGAAGTATTTTAAGACATTTGGGACAGATGAAGCCGAAATACACTCTCTTTCAGAAATAATTTGAGTTAAAATTATTAACTGAGGTTGCAATAAAAATACAGTACAAGTGTGGCTAAAAAACGTTCATAATTTGTACATTTTTTTCATCAGCTGTTTTTAGGTTAAAACTCAAATTTCTGAAAGCATTATCTAGTTCCATTACATCGATTAAGGTCATTATGAAATATAATAACAAATGAAAACATAAATATCATAAAAAGTTTAATTAATTTATTTAAGCGCTTCTTGAATTGAGAGAATAACAAAACTGATTATATGGCAAAATATGCATGTATATTAAGACAAAATGCTTATTATATATTACCAAAATATGTTTATATAAGAGTACGTAGATAAAGAAAACACGCATACACAGCTTTGCAAAAGTAATTTAGACAATTCCTTCCGTAGATGTAGACACATTTTTGGTCGGATTCCCATCTGAAAGTCTGTGGGTCTGTAGTTCATTTGAATCGGGTCTGCGTATTACTCGTCCAAGAAAACAAAAACATTTGCCGACCTCCTTGAGAAAAACGTTAGATGCGACAATATATATAATAATTTTAATTGCATTATTCAGTATTGATATGTAATGAAACACTGTTATGACTAGAAGGTCAGTTTCCGTTGGTTGAAAGCGCTCTCCAGCGAAAATCTGGCGTAGGTTACTGCTATTGTTAGGAGAGCAAAATATCAAAGTACACACTGACAGAAGAATGAGAATTGGCGTTGTTTTGAATTCCTTGTCCTCTGGACTTGTGACACGCCTTCGTCGTAGGAATCGTTCGCCGGCAGACACCTTGTGATATTGCCATGTTTTGTATGAAATAAGGCATAGTGTGATGACAATAACAGCATACGGAATAGCAAAATTGATAACAGAATCCATCCGTTTAAGAATATTCCATGCTTGCCTTATACCGTCATTACTGAAAAGAGTACATCTGGATCTGCCATTCACGCCAAAAAACCATGTTGTGTACAAGTAACAAACAATGCTCAAGATGGCAAATGAAATTATCACACATTTTGCACGAAAAACTGTGCACATTCGCGACTTTTTACGAGGCCAGGAAACTCCGACATATTTTTCAACCATGACCGCCGTTAAATACCAAGTTGATAAAAACTGAAATACATAGTTACCGAACATAAGTAACTGGCATGGTCCAATTAAAGACATCAATGGAATCTTGTTAAGACTGCTAATATTCATTAACAGAACGGTGCACAGGAATCCGCTGTCGGCAACGGCGACCGCAGCTAGGTATCTAGCAGTTGATGGTTTTTTGAGTTTCGTTCTACTAAACACATAGAATATAATTCCATTTCCAATTAAGCCGAATATACATGTGATTGGATAGGCATATCGAGAAAATACAATCAGAGGTGGCTCGGGGGGAGGTCCCATTTGCTGAGAGTAAGAAACGTTTGTTGATAGAAACGTATCGTTTTCCATTGCGGTCAACAAATACTTCCAAAGCGATGATATGTATTTTTTTTATCTTTTTTTCAGAGTTCAGTGTTATAAAATATTGAACAATTCTAAACACCTTATCTGTTTAATGATTAAAAGATCGATTTTAATTTCCAAATGCACTTTGCGTATATCAGACCAATTAAGTTGGTGTTCTATGTAAAATGCTATTTAACTTGGATCCTTACAAAGCAATGCGTTCTTTTAAACACTCTTAACATTTTCTTGAAATACATAAAATGTAAATAGTGCCAAATTAAACAAGCTGTCAAAGTGAAGAAGTTAGCAATTAAAATACAGCCTATCCACACAAACACACAATTCCGGCAGTTATATTTGAAATTAATCCAACAGCCCAATTCTAAGTAATTCTTTTACCACTTAAATCATGAATCCAGATCTATACAACACTCCGAAGAACGTCCGTCTCGTAGCAGCTATATAGTAGATCTGAGTCTGCTGCCAGGAGCTTCTCCGATATCTCTCACAGATATTTGGCACATCCACCGCAGCAGCGACGTGACCGATGTTTGATGATTTTAACTTTGGCATTATGAACTGCTAATACGTCCCACGATATCTGCAATTACTGCGTGATTTTTTTTTCTTGCAGCCAGCTGCGAACCTTTCAACGGCGGCTACAGTAAATAACATCAAATAATTAGGAGATACACTTAGGTTTCGTCTTAATTTAAAAGAACGTACCGCTTTAAGCCTTCTTTATTAATATACTACCTTAGTTATAACCAAGTCAATTTGATACTTTTTCACAGTTTACATGTTCAATAGAGTAAAGACATGTGTATATATATATATATATATATATATATATAGTATATATGTAGCATTACCTGTGTTATTCATATTTTTAAAGATTATCAAGATATTAGATGCTGTCATCAGATTATATTTGTATAATGTTCTGGAAAATCATGACATATATTTACATATTAAAGGAATTTTATGTCAAACTCCTTTTGTTGTTGTTTTCTTTTTTCATTTCCGTATATCTATCACTTTACTTATTTTCTATCAATTAGTAACTGTTAGTAATTGAAAAATAAAATTATTATTATATTAATTTAAAAAGAACACTTAATTGTTTATTATACAGAGCAGAAGTTTAATTCTGTATCTTTGATAGAAAATTATTATTCGTATTTAATAGTATGTTTATATTTCACTGATAAGTAAACTTTCTTGTATCAAACTTCAAGTCCTTATACCCTCTCGCTAAAAAGGTGACTGAAACATGGTTTGTTACTTAGTCATTTTACGCGTATAATTTAACATATATTTGTCTTTTAGGTATGAAAATGTCGAAGGATATTAGGAGTTTATTTAGACTGAACATGATCTTTAAGAGCAATCTCCGAGAAATGATACGTACACACTTCGTCTGCTCGGAGCAAAAGCATTCAATCAAGTTTTATAAAAAGCCGTCTGCTGGCCCTGTCAGTATATTGCACTTAACATTGCTCATACTTGTTAACTTTCAATCTTTTGAGTAACAACACATACCATAATTAGATTAAAATTGTATTTCAGCAATATCCGTTATTTTCAGTCATGGTTCTCACTGGATGGATTTACAAGCCAAGTGAGAACTGATCCAATAAAAGACATCACGATTGAAGTTTCACAATGGAAGATTTGTCTTCAGAAGAATGTTTCAAGTGAATTCCAAATTCTTAAATCAATTCAATGTACGGATTGAAAGTATATCTGATGTGCATTGGTTTTACCGGTAAATTTGGTAAAACGGAAAGGAATATTAATAAATGATTTAATACATAAATGTTTTCGTGGTATAGAACCAACATGCCATATTTTTATTATTATAAACAAAATTGGTTTACATTAAAAAATGCCATAATGAAATTTTGAGATATACCTTCGCTGTTTTTCGATAGCACCTAATTTTATTGAAATGATGGGGTAAATTCCGGGTCTTTTGATTTCACAAGACTAATAAGAGGGATATTCTGCATGTCTACGATGTTATATTACAAAGAAGAGGCAAATTATCATCAAGTGACTCAAATCGTGTTTGTCGGGTTTAAAAATTTAATATTTCTGAAATATTAACAGTATGTACTGTTTAAAATGCAGTATCTAGTATCTTCCCATAGATGCATGAGTATAAATGACAAAAACCATACGAACTCCTGGAAACACTGATAACGCCAAAACATCACATTTGTTTACAAAAAATAAATACTTAATGCTTTTATTTAGGATCATTAAGAAATTTACAGATTTTCCTAGCCAGTTTTCTGTCAATATATAAGTTAGTTTGGTATATCTAAAGACATAGATATAGATATATAGCTAGATGATTGGGGATATGCCAAAAATAAGCCTTTATTTCTTGTTACAAATAAGTATTCCACAAGTAATTGGACATGTTAATTGAAAGTAATGGCTCATATGTTTTCACTTTCAACAGCTTAATGAACACAGGGCGCTCGTGTTGTTTGCTTATGGGATGGTTTTTGATACGTTTTCGTAATTAATTATAGCAACTTCAATCTTTAATTAAATATTGCATCGTCAGAGCAAATACTGCACGCCCATTTGATGTTTGTTGCTGAAAATGAATCATGGCAATGTTGATGTAGTCATGTTTTAATTTAAACAATTTGAATATCTAAAGCATTTCAAACGAATTTATCAAATGGTGTCCAATTTTAAAATTGTTTATAGTTTGACTCTGAATTAGAGTGAATATAGAATTTGTATCGATGTTAGTTATTCAAGGATTTGGAATGATTGCATGCGGAGGTTCAACAGAAAATTAAATCTTGCGAGTGTTGAATTGTACAAATTGGTTACAACAGATTTGTATAGCTTTATATAGTCAGTTGAGCCGGAGGTGAAAATTAGACATGGCATTAGTCCAGCGAGAAATATTCCATCATTTTTCCCCACAATTTGCCGTCGGATATCGATAAAGTAAGTAATTTAGAGGGTACAAGTGCGATTTTAGCTAAGAAAAAGATCGAAGAACGGTTGACGGACAGCTCGCGCATTCCTTTGATTAATGACCATGTCATCAATTTAATCGCTTATATCCGGAGCCAAATGAAATTTCTGTTTAATCTGAACCCGAGCTTGTTTCCTGGTTCTTCTTTGCTGAAAGGATGTATGAAGGAGAGTTCAAGCTACATTGTACAGATGGAAGGCTCGATATCACTTATCAAGGGGTTATTTATTGCAGACTCTACGTTCACAGACGCATAGTATTATCTTTATTCATAAAAAAAACCCTCTACGTAATACTCGTAATATAGGTTAAAAGTGGAAAATGTTCGCCTTCGTCATGATCAGATGTTAAACAAAGTACGACTTAAAAGAAGATCGCTTATACTTACAATTTGTTTTTAAATGTTTATTGTATTTGATGAGATGATGTTATGTGATGTTTTTTATCGAAAATTTATCAATTAGGATTCGCTTTGAGCAATCAGATGGTAAAAAAGTGCATGCTACAAAAAAGTAACCTTTACTGCTTATTTATGGACGGTTGAGCAGATTTGATCATGGTAATTTGGATATTTTTGCTTTACATGAATTTTGATTTAAGGCGGTAGGAACCTGATGCATAACCTCCAATAAAAGAGCATCCAAGAATAGACTTATTACTATCATCTGTATTAAAACTTGGGGTTGTAAACTATCAGCCACATTTGTTTTTTTGGGGTTTTTTGTTTTTGTTTTGTTTTGTGTGTGTGTGTGTGTGTGTGTGTGTGTGTTTTGTTGTTTTCAGTTATGTAGATTTTAATCATATTTTAAACTAGGCACCATGAGCAGAAAAAAACACTGGCACTAGAACCGGATACACCCATCCCTTCGTTTTCTCCTACATTACATTTATCAAAATATGGCAAGGAAAGGAATCCGACATCGATTGGTTTCATCATAGAGAAAATAGTTCTTTTGTGCGTTAAAGCCACAGACGATGGTATTTGACACACAATTCCCTTTTTCAACAAATTTTGCTTAATCTTGCCGGTGTTATGTTTTATCGTTCGATCGCTTTTTTTTTCAGTTTTTAAAGTACAGAATCGATTGCTCGGAGAGTGTTAAGTATAGTTTTGAATGACTATGTCTCACACAACAAACTAGAAACACATATTTCTGTGGCGGCCGCAAGGCGTATCTCTTTATTCAGAGGCTGTAGGGATCGCTCAGATTTATAACATTTTTTACCATACTGTTGCCGTACTAATACAACACGCCATAGCCAGTCAGCAGAGCGATTCACAGTGTCATACGTCGAGCGAACGTTGGCCTTGCCTTGTCATGAGGCTGCCCTAGGTTCATATGAATTTTAATATTGACCTTGTGGAACAAGAAGTTTCTACGGGCGCCCGTACGGTGGATTAGCAACGTGAGGCCCGTGAACGGCTTCCTACGGCTCGGGAGAGGGAGGTCGTGGGTTCGATCCCCGGCCGCAACATACCAAAGTCGTAAAAATGGTACTGTTATAGATCCTTTGCTTGGCGCTCAGCATATAAGGGTAGTTGCAGGACTGGTTGGCTCGATGTCAGGATAATGTGACTGGTGTAGTATCATGCCACATGTCACGGGAGACAGTCTGTTCTATGTATAGTGATACCAGTTATCATGCGAACAAGTTGTGTGTCTTTCTTACCTGTCAGTATTTTAATTTGATTTTTCATATAAAACGATTTAATGTTGATCATGAGATATGCATTTTTTTTTATATTTAAAAGAAGTACATTGTATTACTCATGAAAGTAATTGTTACAACAAAGATGCAATTGTTCTACTTCAGTATTTAAGGTTATGTTCCATGACTTTTGACCAAAATTCGCGGTTCATACCAGTGCTTTCGATCGGATTTTGGCTGGCGGGTTTTCATTTTTGTGTATTTAAGAGGCTCGTCTGGAGAAATCTTTGATTTCAGTGATTTTAAAAAGCAATTAATTGAATGTAACCCTTTTCACTCATATATACTTATTTTGACGCATTGGCAAATAGAGCAGACGCTGATCAGGCAACTCCTTATCGGGTGCTCGACTTTTATCAGTAGTTCAGATTCTGCATAGTCTGTATTTATGGTTTCATTTACCATCTAAAGTTTGGTGAATTAATATGCATCAAGATAGGTTTGTACATAAAATATTCATGAGGTTAAGGAATACACGAATGAACAAAAAGTATGTGAATTGTCGATAAGCGACATAAACCTATTTATTGATGTGGGGTATTGTATAAGTGGTAGTTACACATTCTAGCAGAAATTCTTTTTTCACAGGAGGACCAAAATAACGCTGCCGAATTAATCATCATTTCTGTTGTGTGCTGGTGCTATTCTTATGGTCCCTCTTTTATCTCTCAGTCAGGTTAAAGACATTGCAAGTTGATAAAATTGTAAATCCAAGAATTTTAAATTTGAAAAATATAACCGTAAATATATTGATCGCTGTGTGCAAAATAACACACAAACAAGCCCGTATTGGCTTACTTATTTTTATTGTATTACTAACTAATATTAAATGAATAAATATTTTGTGACTATCAGTTTTGTCATTTCTTTGTCTTGCTGAAGTTTTTATTGCAAAGGTTGTCCAGGTATACTTGAAAATCCGATGCAGCTCTTAAAGTAGCTCGTTCACAGATGATCGATAGAAATTAAAAAAAAAATTTTTCTACTCTTTCATGTTAATATTGGTGATGTCTGTTTTTCCTGACATATAAACTGGGCAAGTGTAGGACAATTGTTTTGGTAAATATAGAATATGGTATCCCCGAAGCAGGATCTTGTGGTACTACCGTACTATGTGACAAGTTTAGTCATATGGCAACTTGAGCTGTTCCAGGTAGCGAATTCGTAAATTAGCACATGCGCGAAGAGGAAATGTGATCAACCAAAGGACGTCAAATGAAAATCTAAATATAGATTTTATAAATTTTAATTATAATTTATATACCGTTTGTGACACTATTGCCTGTGATTGGTAAACATCCATTTCTCTTTACAATCACGGATAGTTGCATTCTGTAGATGGGTATTGATAAACGTAATACACATACAACTGAAATTACTGTGATCAGTTGGCGTAAATTGGTTCCTTGTCTACTTTCGATTTCGTACCTCGTTAAGGAAGCAATATTTATCGCCAACAATATCCAAATCAAATGTCCAACTCACACTTACCAATATTATTGACCCTGTTTGTTGCATTAGCATATCGCCATACTTGCACATAAATAATTTATTCTCGTTTCAGTCAGTTTCAGATCCGCTCTGAGGCCCCGTCCCTCTTTCTCTCTCTCTGTCTGCCTGTCTGTCAGTCTGTCTGTCTGTCTGTCTGTCTCTCTCTCTCTCTCTCTCTCTTTCCAGTTCATGTTTTTTGTTGTTGTTGTTGTTGATTTTTTTCAGTCTCTTTATGAACACTTATAAGCCATTGTTTAACATAAAAATTGTAGGGGAAGGTCTAACTCTAAGTTGGTAGAACGTGTAGACCAACCCCATTTCATGTATTATATGAAATAAAATACGTTTAAACTAAACACAAACAGTTAAAAATTAAATTCTTGGTCAATGGCCATCTGTGCATGAGCTGCTTTAATCGTCATGGCTTTACATTATACTTAGTGTGTGTACCCATCAATATGTTCTATCAAATATCTCTTAGTAAGGTGGAATGTTGTGCGCACAGCGGCATGCCTACTAATTCAGTGATAACATAATATTAATTCTTTAGAATTTATTTTTAAATTTTAAAGGGCGAACATATGTATGCATGGTTTTCAGATTGGTAGTTCGGTGTTTTTGTTAGTTTTACTTACAATGTTCCAGGGTAAATAATGGACAGAACAATTATATAAATCATTAAAAGCATTTATCATCGTACGATTAGGTATGCATTCATGCAATATTGCCAGTGGTATAGGTAGTCACATCTTATAGCAATGTTTGTATCTTTGCGATTTTTATATCCAGTTCGTCTAATCATGATGTTAATCAAATTTTAATTGTTGATATCTGAATAATTTAAAATAGTCGAATGCTGCCTGTCGACATGTTTCTTGCGATGTTTCCTTAAAGTAACGGTCTCAACTTGACACACCATAAATATTTGAAGTAATCATAACACCTAATTAATTAATTATGATTAAATACACTTTTTACAATAAGTCAAACAATGATTTATAAAACAAATAAATTGTGTATAAATTCAAATACATATACATGTACTCGTACACTGTTTATAAGAATCAAAACGATAAAACGTGACTTAACATTTTCTAGTAATTTCAGGTTAGTCTTATCTCTTTTTGGTCTTCATTTATAATTCATTTTGCACCAATGCATCGGCGGATCAATGTCACAAAGGCAACGGTGATTTAGCATTTAAAATTATATTAGATCAATGCAGGCATTATAAAACAAAAATAACATGATAGTATACAAAATTTGTATGATATTTGAAAACATTATTTGCATCTTTTATCAGAACAAAGATATGTATGACACATATAACTTACATTTAATCGATATAAAAGAAATATATGATTTCCACTCAAACATACATTTGCAAGAAATCAATGCAAACACATGTATGTCATCTTATGTTTCATTTAAATGAAATTAAGACTGAAAATGTATACTAGAAAAACACTACTATGACATATTCCTCAAATTAGAACCAATTAAGAATGTAACAATATAAATGATAATCATATTTCGGGACAATGCTTCACTTATCATGCAGTTGATCCGTGAAACCAAAACTCTGATTTATCAAGTGTTCGGATTTCGAAACACTTTAAACGTTAAATATTTTTTGCTCGTCTATTCGAAGAATGCGTGAGCTATTGCAGTCACCCTTGCGTTGGCGTCGGTGTTGCTGCGTTTTGCATGCAAACTACTACATGTATCAAGCTTATATCTCAATAACAATTCATTGTATTGACATATGTTTAGGGGCACCAGACAAAGTCGAGCGTGCTGTTTTGCGGACAGCTCTTGTTTATATTTTATCTTATTTTTCACTTAGGATGAAGCTAGCTGGAAGCAAGCACTCTTAATCAGAAACAATATAGAAGACATGGAACCTCGGTCGAAGAAATTTCTTTGACGTTTTCTATTTCTTTACATTTCTTTAACTGGTTGTTGTAATAAATGAAGGAACATATCGTTATTTTGCACAATTGAAAGTATTTATCATAAATAAACGGTATACTAATATTTTGTCATATGTAATATACTGTAAATATGACGTACGTCTCACATTTATTACTTCGGAAGAAAAACAAAAGTTAATGAAATTAATTTTTTTAGAAAACTGAACGTAAATTGACACCATTTAGCGATAATTTTATAGCAGAAATTCCACGATACACTGCTTAGCATCTTTAATATCTTTTTGTAGAGTGTAAGGAAAAGAATTAGCTAATATATGTTTATTCAGATATTTCACACTATTAGATGCATTAGCTAGAGTTTGCACAATCCTTGGTAAAATTATTTAGATCAAGCAAATCGGATTTATCTTTTCATTTGACGTTTCGCTTACATCAAAATACGATATCTTATTTAGTTGTAAATTAAATGTAATAATTTATAATTGATTGACTCCTCTGCGTTGCAATTTTTCCTAAAGTTTTTTTTTTTTTTAAATCAGCTGTAGTAAAAACATTCATCATTATATAGCAGAGCAGAATAGGGCATTTGCGTAATAACATTTATATGTGCTGACCACTGACAAAAAGCTATGTGTTTTTACAGGGTGTTTCGTCAAGAAAATATTGATTTTGCTACTAGAGCTTGTCAAGCCACAGAGACATTATAAAAGCATACACAGAAGTCTGGTATTAAATATGTTTATTTCTCAATTATTCTAGATTATGTTGTACCGATGAAGGCGCATGGTTGGCATGTTTTACATATACATGTATCTAAACTGTGAATAATTCATATAAATTCATAATAAATGCTTCAGTTAAATTGTATTCTGCAAACGGAAAACATTCAGCTTGTCAATACTGCCTCTAAATAGGAAAATGCATTCACAGTTGGTGGGAAGAAATGTGTCACTTTACACACTTAAATGTCTAAAATAATTAGTCGTAGTTTTGATTTTGGTCTAAATAAATATGTTTTACGCCTACGACCAATTACGTGTAGGACGGTTCAATACGCAATGTACATGGGTAAGTGGGAAATGAAGCAATGCTACTTTTAGCTACTTCGTGCTTATAACCATAGATATTTAGAGGGTCGATGACGATCAATAAAAGCCCAGCAACAAAGGAAATGGCCATTGTTTTGTACATCCGCTAAACGTTCAATTAATTCATGGCAAAAAACGAATACATTCAACTAATCACATCACAAATTGGGTTTTGTAGAATCATTAACTCATGCCTGGAACATTTTATGACAAATCTCTCCGGGTATAGTTGAGAGAAAATCGATGCTAATGAGAGGTAGTCCTATTTGTGTTGGTAGGTCATTGCAATTATAACATTTTCCTTATTATCTAGACCACAATAATAAAAGAAGATTCTTACAAAAGGGTCTCCTGTTTTGAAATAGTTCCCCCGTATTTTTTCATCTTTTTCTTTATATCAAAGTAAAATCTGAATTAATAATGTTCTTTTAAATGCATATTAGTATATCTTTATAACCAAATTGAATGTATTATCATTCAAATATTTAATTTTTAATTGTAGTATCATTTGCTTCAGCAAATTCAAATGCAGCTATAAAACAATTTTAGGGGACAATGTATGTTTTTATTTGTATGTATATATAACATGATAGAATAACATTAGTTTGTGGTACATTAAAAATATAAACAGAGAAGTTAAGCTCGTAACTAGGTGCTCTATTTCATCCGTATTTATTTTTCTCATTGAGGAATATTGTAGATGTGAGCACATGTTTTCATGCGGAAACTATCTATACTTATTTGCCAAATTTTAATTCTCTACGTACAACGTATCCCAGTTACATTCAACTATAAATCGAACATGCTTGATAGGAACTGATAAGAAACATATACACCGAGGATCTGGTATAGACAGATGCAGGTGGATCTGGAACTCAAACCACCGCCCTGGTAGATAAAGGATATAAATATACCAACGTCAACATCCATAGACCTGCCCATCGTTCAGACTATCTCTTGGGCGCATGTTTCAATCAAAAAACCAATATATACATCACCCCGAAACTGAGAATAATATTCAGTATAATAAAAATTTATATTCAATATAAATTCCTTTTGTTAGGATGGTGAAAAAACGTTCAATATCGATTTCTGCCTTTCAAAATCGAGAATCAGGTTCTACACAACTTCTTTAATCGTTCTTAGCAAACGTAAATAAAACTGATATTTCATTTACTTTGTTCTTGAAATAACAAACAAAATCAATAGTATTTCATTCAAACGGTTTCAAAAGTTCTTTTTCGAACAAGTTTATCTCCACTGATAACTGAAAATGCATTCAAACACGTGCTTTTGATATCACTGTGTGGAGTGAGCATACTACGTAACAGCCAATGTTTTAACCACTGAATATTTTGGACCACTGTCATTACATTAGGTCAGATATGTCTGTATACGGTAAAAAAAACTTTTTAACTGAAATACATTGACATAACAAACATTGCAATTTAATATTAATAATTGAACTTTCCTATCTTAAATGAAATATGAAGTAATTATACTACCTGTCATACGGAATCCTGTTAGGGACATCGCGATTTTTTCCTAGCCTTTCACAGATCGTCCACAAAAAAAAAAAAAAAAAAAAAAAAAAAATGTACTTCCTCGTATTTTTTCAGCAGTTTTTATTCTTATTTCTATTTTGAAATCACAGAAAAATCGGCGGAAAAAGTGCAAGATTTGAAATTAACTACATGTATCTCGCATTTTTTTTCAGCTATCATCTGCATACCGTAGTTTGGTTCTGAAAAAAAAAACGCGAGGAAGTTACTTCGAATCTTGCGTCCCCCCCCCACCAACGATCTATAGAAAATAACTGTAATTTTGATACAATCATCCAGAAAAGATTGTTCAGTTAAAATGTCGTTTCTTTTTGATAAGTTGGAATTATGCGATGTAGATTTGAGAACAAAATACAGACTTAAAGTTACTTTCTCGCATGTTTTGCGAAATTGTCCGGTTGTCCTTCAATCCTTAAAAACGCAATGGATTTTTTTGCGCAACGGAAAGGAAAAGACGCAACGGAAATATAATTTTTCTATGTAGCTTTATAAAACGCTTAAATTTCAACCCCACGGGTTTTCCTTGTTTGCTTATATAGAAAATTTCAAAAATCAACTTCTCTGAAACCAATGGTCAGAATTTGCGAAAATGAAGTCGATCCCTTGAAAATGAGGCCTCACAGCGTTGGTTAATTTCCTAAGGGAGATAATAAATATTCAATTTTGATACTATAAATTTAGATTGTTGATTTTCTTCCTTGATTTTTGAATAGTTGTCGTAAGTAGTATGGGGATTGAATCAAAGATTTTGGTTTAATTTATATTTAAGTGTTGTTTTAACATTTTTTTCTGTTTAAGTTTGAATTAATAATTGCATTCATAGACATAATATTCTTTTCCTCTCAAACCAATGCCGAAAAATTCTGTTTTAAACCAATGATAAACCCATGGTCATACTGTCATTACATAGTTTTGATCCCCTAATAAAAAATGACGTCCTTGAGATGGTTGGCTAGTTTTCTTATCTAGGCTGTAGAAAAATTTTGATTTTTTTTTTTTATCTGAAATTTTAATCAAGGTAAAAGTGAGTTGTTTAATTAAGCTGATGGTACTCTGGTGAGCGTTCGAGGGCCATGATGCCCCTCTTGTTATGTTTTAGAGCAAAAGATAGTTATAAACGTTTAAATTGTTTATTCGAGATAAGTCAATAACGAAAAATAAAAAGTATAATTGTAAAAATAATTCTTTGGTGTATGTGTTAAATTCTGAATTCTAAGAAAAACAATGTAATGCATATTTAAATACTTCGAAAATGTGTTTGAACTAGTCAATCATTTCCCTATTCTTTCATTGTTTTGATGGAAAAGTGTTTCTGTTGCTGCGAGGACTAAGATAACCGTTACATAACGACAGCTGGTATATTTATTATTATATGTTTCGTTTTATTATGAAATTTTAACATCATTTAATTTTATAAAACCTCAATAACATGTATGTCAAGATGTTCAAGTTCAAAATGAATTCCTCTCATTCAGTCAATTCCTCAATATATACACTGTATGTGGTAGCAGTAGTTAAGGAAACATATCCAGAACAGAACAGAACAGAACAGAACAAAACTTTATTTTCATCCAAGTACAATCATGTACAATATGGAGAAGAAAATACATAGACAATACAATATATACATTTCTTCCGGTTGGGGATAACGTGTGCATCGCGTTAACACTTGAAAAAAGAATATGGCATTATTAAGGGTATATATCCAAATATTTAATAGAGAAAGGAGAGACTGACCTACTAAAATATGGGAGAAGACAAATTTTGCATTTATGAAATATAGATATTTATATATATTTATATATCTATTATATCATAATAATATCTTTAATAATAGTGTCAATGAGCATTTCGCTATATAGGCGAATAAATAGTATCAATTTACAAGGTAAATGAATATATCAGAATAACCAGTGTTTTCGTGAGAGAGAGAGAGAGAGAGAGAGAGAGTAAACACACAGCAAAATTTGTTATCAAAATAAATTTTAGCTATTAATAAATAACCATAGGAATTTTCTTAAATCGTTTTTGTTGGTCTTCATTTTAATAATAAGTAGAATACACCAATAGAGAGAGATAGAGAGAGAAGAGAAACAGAGAGAGAGAGAGAGAAAGTATATTGCGATATACATGTTTCAAGATAGCGCCTCAGTCCTTAACAGATACCGAAAGCGAAACACAGTTAAGGACAGATGCACATATACATTTACTTACATAGAATTTCCAATTAACTTTCATTATACTAGGCTATCGTGACTTTGTTTCCTTGCCTAAGTCGAAAGCGAAAGATGGCAAGGTATTTTATATACGTACAAATATAAATGGTGTAGACATCATGATAGCCTAGTATGTAAATGAAAAGGAATAAAAAATATAATATGGAAAAAAGAAATAATAATAATGATGTCGTGCAACACTTCTGTCATATATAAAAAACTAATGTATAGCATTTTACAGTTATGCGATAAAGTATGAGACAAATATAGGTCACTTGCAACAACGTGGAGAGAAATAAATCGTGGAGTAATTAATCAAGAAATGATTTCGTAGCGGCAGTAAGGTTATCACGTGAATCAATTGCTAATCATGTGGTGTGCTGCTAGACATAGCAGAGGTATCATGGAACGAAATTTTACAAGGCAAAATTTCGAGCTGACCTACGGTAAGAAAAATATCGATATATATTTAACAATGAGAAATGAATGATAATAATTTTGAATATGTACATATACATACATGATGATTAAAATTGAGATAAGGGAAAGGATTTAGAAACAAATTTAGAATCCTACGACTAGAAAAAAAAAACGATAAAAAATGCGTATTTTACTAGCATGAAATATTCTTAAAATGATCGATTCAGATATCAATTTTGCTATTCCGTATGCTGTTTTGCCCGCACTCTATGCCTTATTGCATACAAAACATGACCATATCGATTAAAATTTTCTGTCGGCGAAAGATTCCTCCGACGAAGGGTTATCAGAAATCAAGAAGACTAGGTATTGAAAACAACGCCCCATCTGTGTCTGCATATCTTCTTTAGTCTATTTTATCATATAAAAACATTTTTTGAAAGTAGAAAATATACCTTCGTTATAGAAAAGTGAGCATTGGAGCCGTTCACATCGAAGAACCAAAATATGTATAAGTAACAAACAATGCTCAAAAGTGTAAAGGAAATTATCAAACATTTTGCTTGGAAGACTGTACACAACCACGACCTTTTCGCTCCCAGAAAACCCCGACATATCTTTAGACTATGACCGCCGGAATATACCAAATTGATAAAAACCGAAATACATATTATCAAATATAAGTAACTGGCGCTAGTAAAGAAAGTTATATTATATTGTAGTTTCTGTTATTTTTTTTTATTAAAAATATGCACAGGAATCCGCTGTCGGCAACGGCGACAGTAGCTAGGTACCTATCAGTTTGTTTTTTTTTGTTTTTTTTGTTTAGTTCCAAGAAAACACATATAATTCCATTTCCAATTACACCGAAAATGTTTGTGATGTTAAAAGTATACCTAGATCTCTGGAAAGGTATAATTTTCCATTGCGTTCACCTAATACATCCAAATTGTTGGTATATATTCTTTTTTACTACTCTTTTCAGGTTTGACACAGTTTAATGGAACAATACTGCGCACACCTTAACGATTAAATAACTAATATTATTTATAAAGAAGTTGATTTTAAAATATCAAAATGCTTTACCACTTCAATCAGAGATTCGACTTGGCTTACGTTATCAAGCATCATTATGTTAAAATCCATCCTGCGAATATCAGTTTACTTGAATTTGTCAGTCAGCAACGCGTTTTAAACAATCTCAATATTCTATATATAAAAACAAAAACAAACAAAAAAACTACATTATAAAGTAAATTATTTAGCAACTAAATAAAACATTATTGATTAATATGTATTATTTGAAATGATTCCAACTCTCCAAATATTCATGGTATTTTTTTACAACCTTAATTAGAGTACTATGAATCAAAGATATCTAGAACTTCCCGAAGAACGTCCGTATCGCAGCAGTCTGAGTCTGCTTCACGAATAATATTGACATTATGAAAAGTTAATACCTCCCACTGCAATTACTGAGTGAGTTATATCTCGCAGAATGCCGTGAATCTTTCAGATCTCGGCTACAGTAAATAACATCAAATAATTAGGAGATACACCTAGGTTTTATCATAAGTGAACGTACCGCTTTGAACCTTCTTTTTCTGGACGGTATTCAGTACTGTTTATACATTACTTTTATTACATACTGTATATATATTAGTATGTCCAATTAAAATGGGTTTTCACTTCCGTTTGCGCATGTGCAAATTAGCATTGCATTCGAATGTAAAGCTGTGATTGTAATAATATTCAGTGACCGATGTTTTTCTATGTGATTGTTTGGGGTATCAAATACGTGATTTGTGTTTGTTTTATATAGTTTCCAGTGTAATTGATCATATTTAATAAGGTATTAGTCAGTAGATGTTTGCATTTTAATGATGTTTTTATATATATGTCATTCCCTATTTATCGCTTCGCTCGTCGGTCTGGACACTGCACATTTTATGTCTTCTGTTTTGAGCTTGTAATTATACATAGTAGTTTAATTATTGCATGATGGGTGGGATAAGTAATGCATAATGTTTATTTTTTAATATGTAACCTTAATATAAAGAACGCTTGGTGTAGATAATACAGTAAAATTGTCTGTGTAGTGCCGCTTTTTCGATATACAGTAATTACCTAATACAGTAGAACCTCGCCAAACCGAACATCGTTAATCGAATTCCTCGCCATTTCGAAGTTTATTTTCGGTTCCGATTTCTTCCCTTCTTATTTTAACTAAAAATCCGAATTTCACTATTTCGATTTTTTCTCTATTTCGAAGTAAAATTCCGGTCCCGAGGTCGCAATTAATGTACATTTTTCAATTTTTATTTCGAAGTCAAATTTCATAAATTTTCGTGAACTAATTATCGTTCTTATTATCATTCGTATCCGGGTCAGTAACCCAGTTTATTTTGCGGAGGCAATTGGAGTGATGGCTCAGGCAAGTTTTTCACACCCTTTTTCGAGTTAGGTTGGGCAACGTCGATGTCTGACAGGTTTTAATATGCACGTGTCAGAGATAAACCAGTGTCAATCTTTAGTACATTCCATATCATAGCGTTCGTCACCGCATGCGACGCTACCTGAAGCAGCAGCGACGTAAAATTTTATCGTTTGTTTGACATGGTAAATGATTATTCATCAGAGGCATCTAAGTAGATCATATATATTTCATTACTTTTCATAACTTGCTAACAGTATATACGTACACCTAATGGGTGTTTGTGCATACGATTTCCACAATATGCACCGGTAATGAAAACGCAGACATGCACGCTCACAAACTGAAATTTCCATCTAATTTTTAATCGGAATAATCGTTATTTCGAAGTTTTCAGCTTGGTCCCAAGGACTTCGATTTAACGAGGTTCTACTGTATATATAGCCTCTAGTTAATTGTATCTCGCACTTGCGGAATTAGCTCAATCGGTAAGGGCGCCGGTCAGTATTTTTTTCCCATCAAGAGGCCATGAATTCGATTCCAGCTGGGCCCTTTCTTTTAATCCCTTTTTTATTTATTTTTTTGAGTTATATTTTGTTTGTTTTATGTTCTAGTTTTATACATCCATTACTTTGCTTTTGTTAACTTGTATTTGCTTTCTTTTGATATAATATAAATATAACCCCCCGCCCCCCCCAAAAAAAAAAAAAACCTTAAAAAATCGACCTCTCTGTGTATAAATAATATATGGAGAAGTCGATTTTTTAAAAAAAAAAAATTCTTAGTTTAAAGAAAATCGACCATCCAAGTGATTTCTTTTACCCATGCATTCTTCATCTTAGATGTAATGTTTTCGCTGTCATTATTCAAAGTTTAAATTTCAATGCATCCACGAGATGCATAAAATATATAGAAAATGCTACTGAATTTTGAGTCATTTTTTTAAGCATAGTGAGACTCGGGACTTTTTTTTTAATATGAAGGTCCTGTGCATAGACATGATAGATTATAAGGTCAAAACAGTAACGTTAGAAAAGAGGAAGAGAGGGGGACATTGTGCTTATTATAAGCCGTCCATTAAAACATTATGTTTTAATCTTTTCTTGTTTATTATACTACCTTACATACAGTCATGTCAACACCATTAAGTTTCTTTTTAAAAGTTTACATGAGTAAAGATATGAGAACAATTACTCTCATGGCGGATAGGTAAAGGTTATCTTTGCTGTGCAATTATGCCTTATTTTGTGATATGTGTGTGTGTGTGTGTGTTTTATCTATTTGTTAATTATTTTTTATTGCGAAGGCTTGTCAAAACATTAAAGACTGCCATTTTATAATATAAGAGTATTGTATCCTAAAATCATGACATTGATTAACATATATGGGAATTCATTTGAAATTGCATATGGATATGTATTTATCATAAAGTTCATAATGCTTTATTTGTTCATTTTTATTATTAGCATCATATTTTTATTATTAGCATCATAGTTTTATTATTGCGTTAATCAATTGCTGTATGTTATTGAAAATTAAAACCATATAATATATTAGTATAAATACGACAACACTGCTTTGTTTATGGAACAAATAAAAAGTTAATTTCATATTTGTTATACAAGAAATACACTTACATTCTTATTTTTCAAATGTATACTTTATTGAATCAAAACTTTTAGCCTTTACTCCCCATCGAAGATCAAATAAAGTGATTGAAACATGGTTTGTAACTTTGTGTTATGCTAGCCGATGATAAGAACATTCCAATAAAAAAAAATGAACAATGAAACATTGAACAGAACAAATGAACGTTCACAATTAACAATTTGAGGACAATATTTAACTTAAATGATTTCAAGTGTGTACAATTACAGACATCTTAAAACAATTTATTTTACGGATTGAAAGTGTAATTGAAATCTAGTCTTCTGTAAAGACAAGTTTCTCTTTTGTTTTACAGTAATTATGAATTGATTATCTATTTCTAATATAATTTAATACAAACATAATAATATAAGTGGTATTACAGAACGGACATGTCATATGTTATTATATATTTGTATTGTAGAGCATATTCACATTGTTATTTCCAATTGAAATATAATTAAACGAAATGAAATTTTATCTCAATATTAATAAACATTAAAAAGGTAAATCAGAACCGAATGATTTAGTTACATATCAACATGAACAGAAAATGTGCAATAATGCTGTCTATAATGCTATATTAGAGTGACAATATGTCAGTATTAAGGAAAAAATTTAAAAAAAAAATTCTATAACATTTATTTTTGGAATGTATTTTCATCCATTATCTCCCGAAACAGACACGGATATTAACGGTGCAGAACAATAAACCCCTGTACACACTGATGAAAAAAAAATATTCACATATATTTATTATCCGAAATACAAAACTCAATGTTTTTATTTCGGATAATAAATATATATGCATATTCTATAAGGCAGTTTGGTCTCCCTGAGGTCAGGGACACGTGCATAGATATACAAGCAAAATGCTTTGTTTCTTGTTTTCATTAAGTTGTTCATGTTTAGTTCAATTATCAAGCGGTTCGAACTATAAGTCCAATTTAAAAGATACGAAATCAATTCAATATATTAATCAATATATTTTTGAAAATGTTTTGTTAAAATGAATTTATAAAATGAAGCTCTATCTCAAAAATTGCGTCGACACTATAAGAGAGAGTTATAAAATATTAAATTTGACTCTAACTAATAAAGTTAAAACAGACATTCGCATCAGTGTTATTAACGACAATTTGGAATGATTACTTGCTAAAGTTCAAAGAAAATTTAATCTTGCTAGTGTTGAATTCAACAAGAACAACAACAACTCTTATTTGTCAGATCATTTACATGACATATGAGAAAGAGACACGTGGCAATTCTAACATGCTAATATTTTTGATGAGGAAATATGGTATGAGGGGAGAAGAGTGGGTGTGGTATATAAATAATAATTATAGACTGATAATATTATAAGATCTTTGACTTAATAATAATAATAATGATAATAATGAGAAATAGAGAAAAGAGAGAAAGAATACATCCATTTATGGTTTTGATAGGAAAAATCATAATTGTAGACGAAATGATAATAATATATCGAACGAAAGAAAGAAAATGGTGTAAGGAAACTTAAAAAAACAACAAAAGAAACAAAAGCGTATGTAAAACATACTTTTTTACATTCGGGTCGCCCAAACCATGCTTTTTGTTTTTACTGTTCATACTTTTATTTTCATACACTACCTTTTGGTCAAGTGATTTTGCAGCACTCTCTAAGAAGGCAAAGTTCAATTTGTTCACTACAGAATCCAGGAAGTATTGATCAATATTTCCATTTGTGGAGTCATTAAATATTGTTTTAATATTTGTTATAAGCTCATTATTGATGTTTACTTTAAAAATGTCAGCCTTGTCAGCCTGCCATTTGTGCCTATATTGATGGGAAGATGGGTCCGGCAGCGTTATGGGTGTCCTAACCAGGTCTCAAATCAAAGGTAAGTAATGAGTGATCATCAAAATTTAGCTCATCAAGTACATGTATGCCGAAGGATTTGAGTGCGACTACATAGTCAATGAGAATGGTATTGTGAAATGTCAAGCCACCAATGCCGTTGTCGTCACCAAGACGACCATTCGCAATAACGATGTTATTATTTTTACAAATATCTATGAGCCTTTAACCATGATTGTTATTTTGGGTCTTGAGAAGCTCTTTCTACCGGAATACCTTTAGATTCTAATAAAGATTTGTGGTGAAAAAAAGATTCAGTTTTTTGGTCAAATTAAAAAAAAAAATCTGCCAAGAAGGTTTCTTCGCCATAAAAATCATGCCCACATGCTGTCTTTGCGTTCATATCACCTACAACGTATATGACATCAAACTGAGAACATACTGAGGTTACCTCTTGTTCAAACAAATCAAACTCATCTTCATCATAAAATCTGGATTGGGTGGGTGATATACCGAAAACTATATTATCGAAGAGATTCGTTGCCTGTTTCAGCTTAATTTGTAACCATCTAATTGTATCAAGTGTATATAAATAAGTTTCAGAACAAAGAAAAGATCATGTTTGCTTACAGTTTCGCAAAAAAAAAAAAAAAAAAAAGGAAAACGTAGCTTTAAGTGCACATACATTAAGTCAATCTATATGGGCATTGACTATATTATTTTCAAATTACAAGCCTTAAACTTTTTTCACTCATTTTATCTTGCCACTTACTGCTATTTATGGAAGAGTTTATACTGTTTTCACTGTTACTGTCTTTATTGTTCGTGTGATATTGACAAATATTTTCTTCCCTCCCAATGTACAAATTGGCTACAACAGATCAGCATATCTTTATATTGCCAGCTGAGCGGAAGGTGAAAATTAGACATGGCATTAGTCCAGCGAAAAACGTTCCAGCATTTTTCTCTCAATTTGCCGTCGGATATCGATACTGCTAATATTTTAGATGACGCAAATGTAATTTAAGCTTAAGAAGATCGAAGAACGGTTGATAGCTCCATCATAAATTTGAAAAATGAACATGTCATCAACTTTATTGCTTATAACCGGAGCCAAATGAAATTTCTCTTTAATCTGAGCCCTGATCATGTTCTTGATTATTCTTTACTGAATAGATGTATAAAGTAGTTCTCAGGCTACATTGTTCAGATGGGAGTCTAGATATCACCTATATCAAAGAGCTTTTCATGGAGGACTCAATGTTCACAGACGCATATCTTTATGCATAACAAAACACGCACACACAATTATCACTCTACACAATAAAGTAGGGCAACATTGTTAAAGGCCAAACTTCGTTCGTAAGGAAAAGGAAATATGACTTCGTAGAAAATCGCATATACTCTCATTATTCAGTTTCTTTCTTTTCTTCTTCGAATATTGCATGTCTTTTTATTAGCTTATGTAATGTGTTGTTTTGCATGAAAAGCAAATAAGAATATTTGGGATTCATTTACGATAAGCAAACGATGGTAAACAGAATCATTTGAAGCCTCATTCTAATGTATCAGATTCCTTCACGGTAGTTTGAATCTTTTTCAGGATAATAAGGTTCATTTAATTTAACATGTCCTATTTCAAAATTGCCACTGTACGGGGTTTCGCCTTAGATCAAATTAATATTATTTTGAAAAAGTAAACGTGGATAAATTTTATTGTGTACATTAAATTCGTGTGGCGCTTTGTAAGCAAACAAGTTTGATATAAAAAAAATGATACACATCTGAGAGAATTCTTGATATATAAAACAAGAATACAGTCAAACCTGACTTAAGCGGTCATTCAGGAGAACAAGAGAAAGTGACCGCTTAGTAGAGGTGGTCGAAAAACGAAGGTTAAACGAATAATAAAACGCAATAGCATGGTAAGATTAAAATGACCACTAAATGCATGCTGCCCGCTTAATACAGATGACCGCTTATACAGGTTTAACTGTTTGAACATGGCAATATTTCAAATGATTTCCAAATAATTTGCTTAATTCGAGGTTTTTCTAGTCAAGGTACGAGCTCAATTACTGTCCATGTACTTAAATTTACAATCATGTTTTTTCGTTGTTTCTAGGAATCCATAGTTTATCCTACTTAATTTTCACGGTCCCTTTAAGACTTTCAGTGGTTATATACCAATATACTTAATACATGTACCTTTTTCTGTTTTACTGACAGATACACTGGCTAATCATGCACGATTTCGCGGAGCATTACAGCAGTAAGCTGTTTATTCAGATCAGTCTACAAGTGTAGTCTTCACGGGGAAAAAGCAAAACAATTCCAATGTAGCATTCAATAAACTGATATGCATCAAGACAACTCTGTACATACATATACATGAGGTTAAGGGATATAATTTTTTGAATTGACGACAATGATAAAATGCTTTGGTAAATAATGAACGGAAATTATTCCCACATTTGGGAAAGGAAGACGATACAGATGTATGCCGTCAAACGTATGCAACATGCAATATCAAATGGTATACGTAGTGGTATTTTTATACTCTTCTGGAATAAATAAATTTTGAATAGTTGGTAAATGGGTCATCTTAACTGAACAAATTTTAGTAACGGTCCCAGCTTGACACTCTAAAATATTTCAAATAAGCACAACACTGTTTAAATCGACTTTCGTTTTTTCGCAACTAGGTTGATATACAAATAAGTTGTCACATGATATGTGATAGACTTCAAATACACCGTAAATAAAGACCAAAACGAAATATATTACTATACATATTTGGGAACCTGATCTTATTTGAGCCACGTTTTTATAAGTAATAAGAATGCAGGTAACATAAAAAATATAAAAAAAACAAGACATGTACAAAATGTAATTGATCATATGATATACAATTACTTCATGACGAACATACGAGACTCAGTGTATTTCACTTTAACTTACATTTAAGTCAAATATATGAATATCGTCTTAAGTAACATTTTCAAAAAATCAACACAAACAAATATATGTCAATTTCATTTTCGTCTTATAAAGAAATACACAGTTTACGTAATGACAACCATTATACATGTACATTTCTATTTGAACATTATTGTAATAAAAGGTATTCTGCAGTTATTATCAACAATGCTTGATTCATCGAATCAGTTGATAAATCAAAAAGAAGAAAAAATCCTTTTCATTGATATCAAATTAGTATCAAGTTTTCGGATTTCAAGGCACTTCGATAACGTTTGTCAAAATGTTAAATGTTTTACGGAAAAAATTCAACCAACGAAAATACCCGTGGTTTAAATTATAAAGATGTTTAAATTTGATATTTTATAAAATATATGTAAGACGTTTGCTTGTAGAAGCATACTTTTATATCAGCCGCAATATGAAGAACACGGGTTCTTGTCTGGCATCGACGGTTTCAAGTCCTTTAATTTAGAACTGATTATTAATTTATTTTAATACTTATTATATTAACACTGTCATAATCTTATATTAAAGGATGTAAATCAATATCATACAAGATGCGTTTACACCTAATATACAGTGAATTACACAAAAGAGGTATATCAGTAACTGGTCTTGGGTATTATATTCTAAATAAATTATAGCGCATATACGATCCAAACTGTTTCATTTGGAACAAATACAAAGAATTAGGAAATTAGTGGGAAAATTTAACAACAGCACCATTGAGCAATGTTTTTTTTTCACATCCGGAGTTTTCCGAAACACAAATTTAGATCAAACAAATCGGATTTATCTTTTCATTTGACATTATATTTATTTTCAATAAACACGTTTTTTTCTCTTGGCGAAGGAGCTTACTGTTTGTTGTCTCTTACTTTGTTGGGCTATTTCTATTTACACTTAATTGAATTAGAGAAACCTGGTTTAAGCAGCCTGTTTGGTTTTTCTGCTTACTTACAATTCCAAGGCTGTATCTTTTTTCAATGTCATTTAATGTCATGTCCCTGTGTTTCTTTGTCCTTAATTTGCTTTTGCTTCCACCTCTCCTGGAGTTTGTTCATTTTTTATAAAATATCAAGGTCTTCCATGATTATAAATTTCTAGAAAGAATTGTACCTGTGCTCCAAAATTGAAGGTTATAACACCCTATATACTGTAGAATCATTAATTTTCGTGGGGAACTAATTTTCGTTGATTTTGTGGATGACATTATCTACACATAACCCAACGAAAACTATTTATTTCATAGACCTAATGTTTTCTAGAACATGGTTCCACGAATATATGTACCAACGAAATTGATTTAATCACAGATTCCACGAAATTTAATGTCAACGAAAATAAATGATTTTCCAGTAAGTAACAAACAATCGAATAATGGGCATGATCAATTTTGTCCCCAGGACATATGGTTTGAATAAATTTGGTAAAGAGCCACTCTAGACAACCAAATATCTAAGCTCTAGGTCTTGTTGTTTCAAGAAAGTTTTCCGAAACACCGTGTAGCATTTTGTACATAATTTTGTAGGAAGCAGGAAAGAGATTTAATATGTATGTATTCAGTCATTTCAGGCCATTAGATGCATCAACCATAGTTTGCACAATCCTCGGTAGAATTATTTAGATCAAACAAATCGGATTTATCTTTTCATTTGACATTATATTTATTTTCAATAACACGTTTTTTTCTCTTGGCGTAGGAGCTTACTATTTGTTGTCTCTTACTTTGTTGGGCTATTTCTATTTACACTTAATTGAATTAGAGAAACCCGTCTGGGGTCCTCTTAAAACCTGGTTTAAGCAGCCCGTTTGGTTTTTCTGCTTACTTACAATTCCAAGGCTGTATCTTTTTTCAATGTCATTTAATGTCATGTCCCTGTGTTTCTTTGTCTTAATTTGCTTTTGCTTGCACCTCTCCTGGAGTTTGTTCATTTTTTATATATGTTTTAATTCCTATCGTCCTTATGACACTAAAACACGGTATTTTATGTAGTTGTATATTTATGTATAGTTAATACTGGCCTAGCTTCTTTACCGTGATGTCTTTAGTAACGCTCAAATCTATCAAAGTAAGTATACCATCAATGTCATTAAAACAGCCTACAATCTGCTATCAATGTCCGATTATAGATTAAAAAAATGTCTTTTATTTTATATGAGGCATGGACTTATACTTTAAAATATATGCATCGGTACTAGTATAACAAACATTAAATAATAATTTAAGCAATCTTATTTCTATTGCATTAAAATTGCATGTCGCTTTTGTCAGAAAATACGTGCATGTAGATGAATAACTAGCGTAAAACTAAACAAGAGGGCCATGATGCCTCTAATGTCGCTCACCTGAGAAACATTGCATTGATTGTACAGGTTCCTGTATTGTAGCATAGCCGTACTGAATACACTATCCATACAGTAATACAGCAAGATCATTTCAATTCCAGACATCAAACAGTATCTTTGGGCTAAAATTGAAGGACATAGCTTAAAAATACAAAAGTAGGTCACTGGGTCATGGTCAAGGACAATCAAGGCCAAAGTTCAATGCCACTCACAAACTGCAGGGGTGTGGAATTCCTATGTCCGACTTGTCCGACTCGGTACTTTTTGCAGGGGCCGCCGTGGCCGAGCGGATACAGTCGTGGACTACAAATCTCTCAGCCCCTCACCGCTGTGGGTTCGAATCCCGGTAGGGACTTCGGATTTTTCATGTGAGGAAGCCTTCCAGCTGGCTTGCGGTAGGTCGGTGGTTCTACCCGGGTACCTCTGTGTACTCGGGGTCTTCCTCCACCTGTAATTAGCTGGACGTCGCTATATGATTGAAATACTATCGCAGCGACGGTAAACCCCAATACAACAATACAACTTTTTGCGGCTGGACAAGTGATTTTTTCCATCCCGCTTGTCCGCGGACAAGTAAAATATCCGAGATCGAAAATAACAATTATAAAAAAATATCTTCTGAGTTTCATACTCT
The DNA here is from genome assembly GCA_021229015.1 of Solen grandis. NCBI lineage: Eukaryota > Metazoa > Mollusca > Bivalvia > Adapedonta > Solenidae > Solen > Solen grandis. The sequence goes on from CM037793.1 coordinate 38,507,317, forward strand.
AACAGTAAAAAAATCAAAAAGAAATAATAAAAAGAAACTGCGAATGTAATGTTTTTAATATCCCGTGGAGAGTCATTTCATTATGGAAAAACCAGCATTGGGTCTAAAATTAGAATCCATTTCTCGCCTCCTGATTGGCTGCCGAAAGCGTCATTAGTCTCGCGTGACTTCTTCGCGTGATTGCGAAGAAAATCAAAACTATCATTGAAATTGATAAATTTGTAATTTGTACATCATCCACGAATTCTTCAGATACAAATAAAACTGTACGATGGAGAAAAGAAAATCTAAATCTCAAAGAGATCGCGAGTATGATAAGAAACGTGTTCGAACTTTCCAATCATTTTGGCGATCCGAATTTAGCTGGCTTCGTTCTGAAGATGATACAGCATTTTGTCTTTTTGTCATTTTTTCCTGGTCGCACTGATACAAGTTCAATGTTGTATATCGGCAAACCCCTTGACAGCTTGTCTAGAAAAGACATCCTGACTACGCACCAACTCTCTTCCAAGCATATTTCTTGTATGTCAAATTTTAATCACAAAAATAAACAGACAAAATCCGGGCCCCTGGATTAAGCGTGAATGAAGTTAACAGGATATAAATAAAAAAAACTTAATACAGTTATGTACAACAGTCTGTATAAAAGATAAGCAATTAAAACAAACTTAATACAATTTACATCATAATGGCTTTCATTACAGAAAAATGAGAATATGTTACATGGATGAAGCATATTCCCATATATGTTGATAACTATAAAAGCATGTCAACTGCTATAGGTACCTTAACTGACTGTCATAGATAAGTCATGATATACTACGGTGAATTATGTCAACAATGAAAACAAAGTTAAATTTATTTTTTTTTTCATTTATATCCTGTAAGTAAAAACTTTAGGCACATAAATCATATTTTTCTTCTGAAAATTCGGACAAGTAGATTTTGGCTGCGGACAAGTAGATTTTTTAGGTTCACTTGTCCGTGGACAAGTGAAAAAAAAAAAAGGATTTCCACACCCCTGAACTGTACCAGTGGTACAAATTTGAGGGCTGTGACTTAAAATATCAAGGTCTTCCATGATTATAAATTTCTAGAAAGAATTGTACCTGTGCTCCAAAATTGAAGGTTATAACACCCTATATACTGTAGAATCATTAATTTTCGTGGGGAACTAATTTTCGTTGATTTTGTGGATGACATTATCCACACATAACCCAACGAAAACTGTTTATTTCATAGACCTAATGTTTTCTAGAACATGGTTCCACGAATATATGTACCAACGAAATTGATTTAATCACAGATTCCACGAAATTTAATGTCAACGAAAATAAATGATTTTCCAGTAAGTAACAAACAATCGAATAATGGGCATGATCAATTTTGTCCCCAGGACATATGGTTTGAATAAATTTGGTAAAGAGCCACTCTAGACAACCAAATATCTAAGCTCTAGGTCTTGTTGTTTCAAGAAAGTTTTTTTTTTTTTTTTTTTTTTTTTTTTTTTTTAAGTTTCTTATATAAGTCTATATAAAAAGGGTTCCTTTGGCGGGCCAATTTTGACCCCATGGCCATAATTTGGAAAACTTGGAAGAGGTCCACTAGGACATGTTACACATCACATATTATAATTCCAGGCCTTGTGGTTTCTGGCGAGAACGTATTTTCCTGTATATGTCTTTACATGGGCCATAATTTTTGACTGAATTGTCCGATATAAGCATAATCGAACTTAACCGAGATATGGCTATAAACATTATCATTAAGTTTGAAGAAGATTACTGAGGAAATGAAGATAAAAGTGTGTACACAAAGTGTAATCTGGCATCTTTTCATCATTAAAGGGACATAACTCCAGACGTTATAGGCAGATATCATCCATAATCAAACTAAGCCAGGAATATTTGTTTAAAGACATTGTCATGAATTTTGAAGACGATTGCTTAAGAAATGAAGATGCTAAAGTATACACAGGAAAATGTTGATGGACGTCCTGACGGACGGACGGACGGACAACGTAAATTGACTGACCACAATAGCTCACTTTGAGCACTTCGTGCTCTGATGAGCTAAAAAACAAACATCAAGAGGAAGAAACGTTTTCAATTTTTACCGTAACGACAAATGTTTTTACAGCAACGCTGTATGAATAATAAACGACAAAATTGTGAGCTTTCAGTACAAAAACAGACATAAAAGAAAATTTGAGATAAATTCGCGAGGAAAAAAGACGAATAAAACACCAGTTACTGTTCATACCAGCGATGACATTACCATTTATTACTACCTAGCGGAAAAGAATGGCGCATTTGCGTAATAACGTTTGAAAGCGTTAACAACTGAAAAACAATGTGTTTTAGAAGGCTTTCGTCAGGAAAATATTGATAAAACATGATTAAACTGGGTCAGTTTGTCAAGCATCGGAAACATGGTAAAACAAATATGGTAAAACAAACCAAACTAAGGACACTAACTTACTTTCTTATTATCATGGTTGATATGTTACAACCGATGCATGTTAACCAAGTACATATATGTCATATATGTAAATAAAAAGAATCAATAGCATTTGTAAATACGTCAGTGTCAATATTGCCTTTTAATAGCATAATGCATAAGGAAAAAATCACTTTCCAAATTTGAATCTCTGTACAATGATTGTTGATAATTATGATTTAGTTTAAAGTAAACGTGTTTCATACTTACTTCCATGTAGGACGGTTAAATACAAAAAAAAAATTAGTAAACGAAGCAATGATCCTTTCAGCAGCTATTTCATGTTCAATAACCTCTGCTGTTGAGGGAATCGATTATCAACGTTAAAAGCAAGGTACCAAAGAAAATGACCATTGCTTGTGTACATCCGCTCAAATTCCTTTTTATGCTCTGCAAAAATGAACAAAGTCTAATCACAGCACAAACCGAATCATTAGTTTTTGCCAGGAACAATCTCTGACAAATCTCTTCAGATATTGTTGAGAGAAAATCGATGCTAATGACAGGCAAATCTATTTGTTTTGGTAGGTCACTGCAATCATGGTATTTTCTTGAAGTATCTAAGGTAAATTATCTACCAACATTGGTTTTTCACTGATTACTGCCTGCTCTTAGATAGCGTAATATGGTAGTATAAGATATCCGATGCGGAAGGTGTTTTCTACAATGAAAAAAAAACAAACAAATGAATACACATAATAGGAATTCCTCTTCAGAAATTCCAAGAAAATATCATTTTTCCTAGTGTGTGTCTTTATCTTTTAATACGAATATATTAAAGACAATTATTTTCTTTAAATGCTGCCTCGCTAAAGTTTTGTGCGAATTCGTTTTTATTCTTATGAAAGATACAATAGAAAAGAGTTAATGCAGCTGATAAAACATTCTTAAGGGAGATTGCAAGTTTTTTTCCGATAGAATAACATTAAACTTTGATATATTACAAATATATTGACTGAGGCTGAGCTCGTAACAACGTGCTATACTACACTGGTATATATATTTTCTTACCTAATCAATATCAGCAGTATTGTATTATTAACATTAGACGTAAATGTAATATGTTTTTAAGACGGCAGTATACGAAAGAGTGAATTGGGAATATCGAAGCTTTGAGCACATTTTCGATGCGGAAACTATTTAACTCATGTGCCAAACTTCAAAACAACGTCCTCGGTTTCCCAGTTACAGTCAACTATCGAACATGCTTGATAAGAACGGATAAGAAACATAATTTACACACCGAGGATCTGAAATAGGTAGATGCAGGTGGATCTGACAGGCAAACTACCGCTCTGAAAGATAAAGGATTTAAAGAAACCTACATTTTTAGGAGTAGTCTTTATTCTCCCCGTAATAGACAGCAGTAGGTCGGGGAACCATCCTACTGCCTAACTTACAGATAATGTATCATATATGTTATATAAACACATTTATTTATAACTACTAAATATTATAAAAAGAAAATTCCAGTTAGTAGTAATATTTGTTAAGTACATGTAAGCATGCGATTATACAATACATGCGGGGAGAAAAAATGTAATTTATTCACACATACATATACACACATACAATCTTACACGTTTATACATCTATCATGTTTTCCTTTTTTTTTCTCTCTCTTTTTTTAAATCGTTGGATTCATCCATCTGGAGGTATCATCTTTTGGTATATTGACATTTTGATAGATATCACATAAACAATTCATAAGAAAGCTACATTCTTAGTCTTTATTCCTAGTCCTGTCCATTATCAAGCCTTTCCTTGGGTATATTTAATGAACCAGCCAATATCATCTCTAAATAAAAAGTAATGTTCAATTTAAAAGTCAGTTAAACTTCAACACGAACATAAAAACTGATATTATAGTCATTTTGTTATTGTGAAAACCAAATCAGTTTTAAATTAATTTACATTACATCAATATCTATATTGCATGTTTTTAAAAAATCTTTCATTTTTTTTTATTTTAAAAACAGGATTTATTCCACCGAAAGCTGAAAATAAATTTTAACACGTGCTTTTGAAAGGTTCTGTGTCGCATACAGCTCACTTCGAATATATTTCCCCGGGAAGCTTTATTCATAATCGTTTTAGTATATAGCTCCCTGTTTATCTCTATTCGCCGAATGCAGCTCTTATGCTAAATGAGGGGCTGTATTCGGGAGATATTTTTTTTTCGGATAGTGCTTCCTAATCTGATGTAAGATACAATTCTTTTAAATTCAATGTATGTATATACAAACACACGCCGACGGATATGTATTCAGGATAAAGTAACCATATAGTAATTATCTGGCCGGTTGTCTGTCTCTCTGCATGTGAGGATTTAAAGGGGGTTGCGGGGACGGAACCCTCTCCTATTTAATACTTAAATAAATTTAAACAAAGGACTAAAACTACCGAGCAACCAGATTTACAAACCGTGCATGACTATTTCAAAAACTTTAACCAAAGTGATTACAATGACACTACTCTTAACCCAATTCCATTACCGGACATAAATGACACTGAGAGCTCCCTTAAGAAGCCAATAACTATGAAAGAAATTGAAAGTGCCATTAATAATCTTAAAATTCAAAATCCCCTGCGGGCGACTTTATCTTAAATGAATATATAAAGGCATCTAAAGAGCTATTGCTTCCTGTCTATCACTCATTATTTAATATTATATTGGATAAAGGAATTATTCCGACTCAGTGGTTAGAAGGGATAATCATTCCAATTTATAAAAATAAAGGCGACCCTCTTGATGCAAGCAATTACAGACCTATAACTCTGCTTAGTTGTTTAGGCAAAATGTGTACTTCAGTCCTTAATTCACGTTTGACTTTATTTCTAGATGAAATTGATGTATTGATTAAAATCAGGTAGGGTTTCGCAAACATTACTCAACTATTGATCATATTTTCACTCTTAATTATGTTGTAGAACTCTTAAGGTTTAATAAGAAAAAAATATTCACAATCTTTGTTGATCTTTCAAAAGCATTTGACTCGGTTTGGCGAACAGGATTATTCTCAAAACTTATTAAAAATGGCATTACCGGAATTTTTTTAGAGTTATTAAGAAAATGTATGAAAATATAAAGTCATGTGTCAGTTTTAAAGGTAAACATTATGCTTTCTTTAGATGTGATAAGGGTGTTTGGCAGGGTGAAAATTTATCACCAGCCTTATTTTCTATATACTTAAATGACCTTGAAATTTTTTTTAACTGCAAATAATGATGATTCTTATGGAATTGAATTTGAAATACAAGATCAAGCAGCTACATACATTAAAGTGTTACTACTGCTTTACGCAGATGATACTGTCATAATCTCTGATACAGTAGAATCACTCCAAACTAACCTAAATAAAAAATTTAAAAATTGGTTAAAAAAAAAAAATTAAATGGCTCTGATCTTGTAATCGTTGACTGTTATAAGTATTTAGGGACTATTTCTTCTAGAAGTGGTAGTTTTTTAAAGGTTTGGAAAACTATAGCACAGCAGGCTCAGAAAGCATTACATTTACTATATTTACGCACTAATAATCTTAATCTTCCACTGGACTTACAACTAAAACTGTTCGATCATACCGTCTTGCCAATCCTGACATACGCGAGTGAGGTCTGGGGCTACGAAAACCTGCAAAATTTAGAAAGAATACACTTATCATTTCTCAAAGGAATTTTGAAAATTAAAAAAGTACGCCCAGTTATATAGTATATGCCGAACTAGGAAGATATCCTATTAAAATTATTGTTAAATCTAGAATGATTTCTTTTTGGGAAAATCTCACTTCTGGTAAAGACAGAAAATTAACAAAACAAATATATAACATACTCACCAACACCCTGGTTTCGAATCAAAGTGGGTTCATTCTATCAAATCCATTTTAAACGAAATCGGTAGGCCGGATATCTGGCAGCTACATGCAGATCTACAAAACAAACAGTTTGGAAAACTTACTAAACAAATTCTAATAGATCGATTCAAACAAAAATGGCACGAATCGGTTCAGTCATCCTCCAAAGGTTTAAATTTTTACTTATTTAAAGACAATGTTTCAATAGAAAGTTACTTACTTAATCTAAACACTGGATTATCCCATTACCTGTTGAAGTTACGTACAGGAAATCACAGGCTTCCGGTCGAAACTTGTCGCTGGAACTCTGTTGAATACAGTGACAGGATATGCACCCTCTGCAACAAGAATGATATTGGTGACGAGTATCACTATCTACTAGTATGCGATCATTTTAAACAAGATCGCATGTTGTATATTAAACGCATTTTTATCACCGACCAAATACACTTAAATTTAAAGAACTCATGACATCATCTTCCAAGACTACTTTGACCTAACTAGCGAAATGTTGCAAGGTTATTATTATTGCTTTTTAACCTCATACTTTTTATTACTTGTTAAACACTTAAATGAATTCTCGCACCCCTACCATAACTAACCCTTTCTGAGTCACCCAGATGTTTGTAAACAGGTTTAAACTTGATTACTTACCTGTACGTGCATCATCACTAGTAAGAACAGAACAGAACAGAACATAACTTTATTACATTCCAGGTATACAAAGTATACAACATGGAGACATGTACAAATATGATTAATAACAAAACATTCCATTCCGGTTTGGGGTAACAGGTAAGTCTTGAGAGAGAAAGAGAGAGAGAGAGAGGGAGAGACAGAGAGAGAAAGAGGAAGGGGAAATCAGAACAGGCATATACATAAAGACTTATCGTTGTCGCTGTATATCATTATGTTACTTATCACAATTTGATATGTTAAAAATAAATTATTAGAAGAGAGAGAGAAATAAATATATAAAGAAAAGCAAATTTATAAGCTTATTTTACCAATAGGATGCTAAAACAAATCAAAAGGTGCACCTACACATTGTAGTAAGTACAAAAAAATCCGGTCCTAGGTTACAAACAGATTTAAGAGAGAGAGGGAGAGAGAAAGAGATTTCCAATTAGAAAAAAAAAAAAAAAAATAAAAATATATTTGCTCATAAGATACATGTACAAATTCTATTACAGATTAGGTATACAGAAATGTATTTTAACAATAAATGTAAGTGTATTAAATACATGTATGTAAGTGATAAATATTTGATCAACTAAACTATTTGGTTTGTATGAGGCACTAATAAAATGAAGGTGACAGGAGAGCAAGAGAGAGAGAAAGAAGATAATAAAATGAAGCTGAAAGCGTGCTGTAGCAGTACACTTTACACTCATCCATGATACATGCATCGCCCGCGGTGCTTTGTCTTTGCATTGGACAAGAAAACGGGACTTTATGACCACGGTGAGTTTATCAAATTTCTTTTATGTTGAAAGCAAAATATAGATAATATAATATGCACGAACGTGTTTACATGCAAATATTCGTGAAATAAATATAGGCAAATCATTTAATTCGATATATATAGGGCTTAAAGTAACACTGAACGGAGGTATCGGTATATCAGTTAAACTTCTTCATAATAATGCTCATAAACGTACTGAGGTTCCTAAAATTGTTATTGTTTGATAAGAGCCTATTTAAAGGGTGGTTGCTACAGTTTGGTATTAAATGTTCTCTTTCTGATTTAAAATAAGGGCAATTAAGTAAATAGTGTTCCTCGTTTCCAACACTGTTCGAAATACACAGGGGACATTTTCTATCACCGTAAGGTGTGTCATCATAACGACCGGTCTCAACAGGTAATCGGTGGTTAGCAGTACGGAATTTGAGCATTATTTGAGCATGGTTTTTATCGAGGGGTTTAAATACATCTTTGAAACTGCTGTAAATTTTACCTTTATTTGAGAGTTGTAGATCGGCCGTCCAATTTTGCTTGAATTGATCAACAAGTATTTGTTTTATGTGTTTATGTAGGGACTGATTATGTATTAAATGTTGATTTTGCCAGAGGTCAGGCCTACCTACAGAAATCAGAATATCTTTAATACAATTTATCCATTTATTATTTAAATTTGGCTTTGATTTAATGTAATTATACAGTTTTAAACTAAGCTTGTTTGTTTTACCATTCAGGAGGCGTACCCAGAAGGACAGCATACGACTTTTAACAACAATAGAGATTGGGTATCTACCTAATTCGCCATATAAGAAGGATATAGGGGTCGACTTACGTGTATTTGTTACTCGTCTGAGGAATTTGTTATGAACCCTTTCAAGGAGGTCTAGATTTTCGAACCCATATATCTCGGAGCCATAGGTAAGTATAGGGAGTACGGTGTGATCAAAGAGTTTTAAAGTTAAATCAATAGGTAAATCTAAGTTTCTGACTTTTGTAAATAGAAGGTGCATAGCTTTATTAGCTTGATCAGAAGCGTGTTTTCTAGCATTAAGAAACGAACCATTACTTGAAAACGTGACCCCTAAATAATGATATTGCTTAGCAAATTCAAGACTATGTGGACCTAGTTTGAATAGTAAATTATTTGTATTTCTTTTCCCGAATACTACGACCTTTGTTTTTTTCATGTTAACATTAAGGTGCCAAGTATTACAATATTCGTAGAAGGAGTTTAAACTGGTTTGGAAATCATCTGGTGTGTAAGATAAAATTATAGTATCGTCTGCATAGAGTAGGACTAAGAGTTTAAGCCAAACTGATATTGTAGAATTTTCCAGCTCTATGCCAACTGAACCATGGGTAATCAAGTATGTTTCCAGATCGTTCAAAAATATAGAAATCAATAATGGTGATAAATTTTCTCCTTGTCGGACACCTATTTCAGACATGAAAGATACTGAATAGCCATTGTCATGAAATATTCTGGATTTAATGTTTTTATACATGTTTTGAACAACATTGAAGAATTTTCAATTAATAGAATTATTTTTCAATTTAAACCACAATCCAGACCGCCAAACCTTATCAAACGCTTGGGAAAAATCAATAAAAGCACAGTACAACTTCTTCTTACATTTTTTCATTATTTCAACCAATGAATATAGCGTGAATATATGATCCGAACATGAATATCCATTTCTGAAACCTGCTTGGTTTTCCTTTAAAATATTATTTTGCTCTAAGTAAGCATTGAGTCTGCGATTGAGGATAGCTGTAAAAAGTTTTCCAAGGCAGCTTAAAAGTGTGATTGGGCGATAATTACTGGGGTCAACTGAATTGCCTTTGTTCTTATAGATTGGTATAATGATACCTTCTAGCCAAGATGAGGGGAAACAGCCTGAATTAAAGACAGTGTTGAAAAGTTTTTCGTATAATGGTAACAGTTTATTTTTGGTTGTCTTTATGTATTCATTTAAAATGTTGTCACATGGACTAGAAGCCTTTGCATTTTTTAAACTTTCAATACTTTTAATAATTTCAGCCTCTGTTATGGGTAAGTTTAAGTATTCGTTGGGCGGTTCATTTTCAGTTTGTGTAACAATTTCATCCTCTATAGTGTTTGTATTAATTAATTTAAAATGTTCGTAAAATTGTTCTACTGTTGGGGTTTGGACTTCATAATTACTTTTGCTTAGTTTGAGTTTATTTAGAAATTTCCAATATTTTTTGGGGTTTTTATCATTCAAGTTTCGAAGTTTGTTTTGGCTTTCTTGCTTATATTTCTTGGTATAGAAATTCATAGTTCGTTTGTAATGTTTGCTTGAGTTTTTTAATCTTAATTTTTATCAGGGGATGGGTTTGTCTTAAATTCATTTCTTGCATCATGGTATCGTTCTCTAGCCTTATAGGCATTTTGGTCCGAACCAGGGTTTATTTCTGTGATAAGGATTTTTATTGAGAGAATTTTTACGCTTGTTTTCAGGTTTAGGAAACGTCATGTCTGCAGCTTCACTAAAGAGAGACGCTATATCATTTGTGACGGATTCAATAAGGTAAGTATTTGGTTGTTCATTACCTAATTTTTGCATTAGAGCTTCAATCTTAGTAATATCTATGTTTTCATTAAATACGGTCGACATCTCTTGTTTCCAGATTGGTTTTGTATTTATTCTTACATTAACATTTTCAACGGAGATAGGTTTTGGGATATTCAATTCAAGACATATAGCGTTATGGCCATCAGAGAATAAGGCAATCTGTAACGAATATTTCGAACTGGGTTACGACTCTAAAACATTCAGCAGTTGCTATAGCATAATCTATTACTGTTTTATCCCTAAAAGTAAATGTTCCAATGTGCTTATCTTTAAAAACCCTCCCGTTTAAAATAAATAGATTATTAGACCTGCATATGTCAATAAATCTAACGCCATTTGAGTTCGATCTTTTATCGCAGGAATATCTTTCAAGGGGTATAGACATTTCTTCTAGCAAAGTATATTTATTTAGTGATTCATCAATATCAGAATTTAGTAATTGTTCGCTAACAAACGGATCTGGGAGTACGAAATCACACAGTGAAGCCGTCCTACAATTTGTGTTCCCAATAAGGAAAACGTGTCTAAAATCAGAGCATTTGTCTGAAATTTCATTTTCAAATTCAATGAATTGGCCCTCAGTTAAGAAACGTCAACCTTCCGGTGGCAAATAAACTGCCCCGATGATGACAGGTTCCTTTGAGATTGATAACTCGTCGTTTAGCTGACATACTCACAATTGGTTTTTAAAATAGTAACGAATGGCATGATATTCTGGCGTACGAATATACCGATACCTCCGGACTTGCGTTTATAATGCTTGACCCTGTGCTTGGCAAGAAACTCAAACCCTTGTATGTTAACGATGTCAGAGTCATCAAGATGTGTTTCTGAAACACAAAACAAATCAAACTGGTTAACGTATTCAATGAAATCTGGATAATCAAGTTTTTTCTTAAGTCCACAAACATTTAATGAACATATTTTTATCTTTGTTTTTCTATTTACAGGTTCAGCTGCTACCCCTGGGGTATCCTAATGAGAGACTCCGGGAACACTTCGGGGAGGATTATCGCTAGTGTGATTACTGTTGCCGGAGTCCCACGGTCGCCTGATAACGGACACTGGGTCTTCCATGGATTGATCGACTGTGTGGGCGGCTCCGCTGGACACGTGCACGGCGTGGTCACCTAGACTCCTGTCTAGAGCGAGTTGTGGATGACCTAGATCGCTGTGGCCTATCCTGTTGTGATTGTCTGCTTTGCACGGGATTCCTCCGAGCGAGTGGAATGTGTGAACACGGGTTTATCTACACTTACACGACATTTGCTGAGAAGGAGGCTCCAGTTGGGGAACATGTCGGCTTGCACCTTACCGTCTACGATTACTTTGGCCGGATACACCAGGGACACCTTGCTGCCTGGGTTTTCTTGTCTTAGACGTTTGAACTCTGGCCAAAGGATCTTTCGGGCATTGGCTATTTCCTTAGGAAAATCTCTGTTTATAGTGAATGGAGTGTCTCTGAGTTTGTAGGCCTTGGATAGGATTAATTGGGTGTCACGGTAATCTAAAAAGTAAGCAATGATCGGCCTGATTTTACCCCTTCTGTAGGGCCCCAAACGGTGTAAGCGAGGAATACTTGGACATTGGTCAGTATCAAGCTTATCCTTAAGAAAAGATTGAATCTGAAGAGCACAGTCCTCACCATTTATTTCACTTATGCCTCCAAAAATTAAGTTGTTGCGCCTGCAACGCGCCTCCATGTCAATTGATTTATATTCTAGTGATGTTATTCTTGAATTTTGGCTTTGAACTTGTGATTCAACAGTATTGAGTTTGGCCTGCATGGTTAGACAATGGTCAATGTTTTGTTTCACAGAGGTCAGATCTGAATGTAGAATCGAAAGTTTATCATCTAAAGAAAGAGACTTAAAGTCTTGAACAGTAACTTGTTTCTTAGTAACTTCAGGGCTGTTGCTTGAGTTAAAACGGGGGCGTTTGCGATCATTTGATACCGTTGACCATTGATCATCATCGTCGTTGTCATCAATTGATCGGCGCCATTTTGATTGTGTTGAGCTATGTTACCAAGTAGATGGTCACAAGAAAAGTCAGAATTTCGTACCTGAGTATGAGGTTCGATCGCTCGATTTTCACCATCTTCATCCATGTTAATTTACCGATCAGGACAATTGAATAAAATTGCCTTCTTCAGGGTCGATGTAAGTTGATATAGGTAATTTTCTGTTGAGCGAAGAAAAAGTAAGACCGAACCAAACCGGAAACGGAAGCAACATCACTCTAGGTATGCTGTCTTGTTTCATTGACAAATCAGTGGTATAGTATAAAATCTCGTGCTTGCCTACAATGTCAAAATCGTGCACCACAAGCTTGATTGTATAATTCTGAAAATGTTTTGATAGGTATGTTTACATTTTCTTTCCCGTACGTTTGCGGTATGAATATTAATTTGTGTATTTATCTGCATACCATCTCTCTCTGAAGCATTGAATCTGCTCTTTTAGGTCTGGGGATATGTTATCTTATTTTTTTTTCTCCTCATGACCCCTTGTAAAATACATGTATAATTTGGCATTTTCTTCTTCTCCTCATTATTATTATTATTCAATTTTCTTCTTATTATTATTATTGATATTATTATAATTGTTACTATTATTACTCATCTACATTTGTCACTCCTACATATGTATTTCCTTTTCCTTTCTTCCCTCAAATATCACCTAAATTATCTCGTCAACTGATTTATATGTTAGAAATGTCACGTGTCTCTTTCTCATATGTCATGTAAATGATCTGAGAAATAAATGTTATTGTTGTTGTTGTTGTTGTTGTACTCCCCTAAAAGATGTGTTTTCAACACATTTTGAATTTTTGATCACATGATAATACTGACTATACATATGGCGTAAATCGTGATAATTACTGACAATTACTGGCGTAACTCATGACAAGTATTAACAATACATTTGGCGTTACTCTTGATAATTACTGACAATACATTTGGCGTTACTCTTGATAATTACTGACAATACATTTGGCGTTGCTAATGATTAACTACTGGCAATGCATTTGGTGTTACTCATGACAATTACTGACAATACATTTGGAGTTACTCATGATAAATACTGACAAAGCATTTGGCGTAACTCGTGATAATTACTGGCAATACATTTGACGTTACTCATGATAATTACTGACAATACATTTGGTGTAACTCATGATAATCACTGATAATACATTTGGCGTAATTCATGACAATTATCAATAATACATTTGGCGTTACTCAATTACGACTAGAATTATATGACGTTGCTCATGGTGATTGCTGGGTTTACATGATGTCGCTAATGATGATTAATGATGAGGAGGAGGAGGAAGAGAAGGAGGAGGAGGTTGTATTCAACATATATGCTACTGGTTAATAATGCAACTTGATGAAACTTAAGTTTTGTTTGGTGATTCTGGTACTTTCTGTCTTATTTCACTGTTGTGAATTAAAAGTATTCTTAAAAAAAGCTTACGTTGTTCATGGAGTTTTAAGTCCCTTAATTATGACCGATAATGGCGACTATTTGGAGAAAATGATTGATAAAGTCTACTGATTTCTTTTTTGCTGGTAACGATCAGTAACGGTGGTTAGTTAAATGATGATGGTGATGACGATGATGATGGTGATGATATTGAATTGTTGTTTGGGGGTTAAGTCCTTTTGTAACAGTATTGCAGTTGTAAAAGAACATTACGGGGACTATTCATATGGTAAATATGATTTTTCCAGAGTAGAACCAGCATTGCGATTATTTGAATATGCAAAATCGAATACACCAGAAAGCTATATTCGAAGCGATCTGTATAGAGAGAACAGAACAGAACAGAACAGCACTTTATTTCATCCCAGGTATACTTTAAGTAATACAGCATGGGGAACAGTATAATACAATCTTATAAAGATGATTTGATTCCGGTCTGATGAACAATTTTAACTCAAACTAATACCTTATATATTTCACAAAAGATGACAAAAAAAACAATGTGTTATATAAAAGCGTAGAGGGGGGGAAGCAATACAAAAATTAATATGAAATATATTTATCACTGGCTGCAAAAAAAGTGAATGAATAAATGTATGTATGTATGTATGTATGTATGTATGTATGAACGAACGAACGAACGAACGAACGAACGAACGAACGAATGAATGAATGAATTAATTAATTAATGACGGCCACCGATCAGATATATTAGTAAATATATTTTGAATTTGAGTTATATAATAACATTTAAGATGAATGTAATTCACTCAATATCACACGAAATACATGAAAATACATAAATAGCTTATATAAATCATGTTATTAAAGAAAAGCAATTACATATATATCATTAGACAAGAAATACTTAAGGTTGTTTATTAATGGTAAGATACGATATTAGGAATCCTTCTTCTACAAACCATTTTTTAATAATATTAAAGCAGAAAAAAAAATTAATAAATAAATAAAAAATAAAAAAAGGCTCTATGGTATTTATTTAGTTATACATTGTTATCACCATTTGCTTTTTATATTGAAAAATATATTTTTTTAATTAAGCAAATCTTGTTTCCTATTATTTTATTGTTTTTGATGTTATAGTATTTCTTTGTTCTTTATTTGCAGCAAAGGGGCATACGGTAACTGTTACATATCATGATATGCATCATGTTCCTTATGAGCTTTAATCAACATCTAAAGTGTATGAAATCTCGAATATAACAGTTATGTCAAATATTCAAACTATCTTACTCAATAGTGTATTGCATTTGGTGGTAGTAGTTTGTTTAAAAAATACCCTACAACTAGGAACATATTTCACTGAAAGATGAGGTAAATGATTAAGAAAAAGTCTTTCACATAAAATAAATAAAAAAAATGTGTATTTTGAATTTTAATTAATAAATATAGAAGGATTTCACAGCTTCGTCTCAGCTGTATTTCATTTGTTGCAAGTGGCTGGAAAGCATTCACTTTAAAATTAGTAATGGTGACAAAGTTTCTGAATTAAACTTTATTTAGCAAGGTTACACAAGGGACCGGTCTGGAGTTAATGAATTAATGAAAATTGCATACAGCAGTTTGTTCACAGTTTATCGATAGAACTTAAAATCCTACTCTCCACAATGGATCGTTATTTTCCTACTCTCCCACGTTTATATGGGT
>CM037793.1:38522984-38572984 GCA_021229015.1 Solen grandis
GTCCAGTGGTAACGTATCCGATTACGGATCCGAAGGTTGTGGGTTCAAACCCCGTTGGAGGCAAGAATTCTTCATGACCTTCCCAGGCGCAAAGTACTGGTCTAACCCAGGAACCGTCAAGAGGAATTAGTATAAGTTGTAAGAACTTGTTTCCCAGTCGACGTAAAATAAATAAGTTTAAACTAAAAAAAAAACTAAGCTTCCTGACAAAACTATCGTTTAGCGTCCATCGTCTACACCGACTTTTTGAACTGTTTCAATGATTTCTGCAAAAGCTTTAATTTGGTGATATACCTAATAATATTAGAACCATTGCTGTAATTTACTACAAGTCCCTTTGATTAAATATACAAATTACAGCACCGATGAACGATAGCTTATCTGAACTTCAAAAATAGTAGTTATCTTCAATTTATTTGTGATCGTATACATTAAGTCCACGGAACACAACACAAAGGACCACAATCATTCAATCAAGATACATTTAAGTCGTGTTCATCTGGGCTACATATATGGAATTTTTGCTACTAATGTCAATTAGACATATTATCCGTTAAGAACACCGAAATTTGCTTTCCGTTGCTGGAGCATATACTTTGTAGAATCTTATTAATAGTCAGTCATATTCTTTATCCAGGGCTCGTCTGGTTCACATGCAACGGTTTCAGAGTAGATGGAGCGGAAGCAGTAATCTCTACAACCCATAGGATCTTTACAAATTGTGACCATGTGTGGTAAAAGCACATCAATCATCTCTTTGATACCGATGTTGTAGTCGAGAATGGTTGACAAGTCATCCAGGTACGCAAAATTGAAAATGGTACCATTATAGAGATCACTCACCAACTCGGGTGCCTCTTTCTTCCACTTATCCATGTCTTTTCTCATGTCCTCTCTTGATGCCGGCTCCCCTACAATGGTACCTTGGATAAACCTGCAACATGGTGTGATCACTTGTAAGAATTAATTACCAGCAAATCGGAATAAAACGCATGTAAAAATAAGTAAGTGATTCACACCCAAAACACAACTCTTTGAAGCATTTTTTTGCCAAGGAACGAACTAACAGACGGTTTATTGTTAAACAGATAACTTAGCATGAATGTCCAACAAATCCAAAGTGACTGAACATTGAACAATGGTAGGGCTGACAAATGAGTTTTTAGAAAAGAAACTCATCTATCCCCCTCCCCACCCCACGGTCATGATGCGTACTCCCTTGAAAAATCAACCTCTCTGACAATTGACCCAATACAATCATCCGCAATTAATGTTGCTTTATAATAAATAAACTTTATCACGGGCATGCTTTACCTGCAAATCCACAGCGCCTGGATATCAAACATCGGGAAGGCTGGCAGGTGATGTATTGCCCCTATGTAGAAGACTTTATTGTTGCCTCCCTCTGTGAAGAGAACTCCCTTGTACAGTGTATCTAGATAGAAAGAGAATTCCTGCATTTGGCATATATCCTTGTCCATAAATGGAAACTTGAATTTATATCCAGTGCAAAGGACAATGGAATCAAACTCATCAATTGATCCGTCAACGAAATGGACTTTCTTGCTTTCCACTTTCTTCACAGGGGTGCGGATACTTATGCCTTTTGGCCATTGAACTGGAGCCGGCTTTGACCTCCAGGATATCGTAACGCCCTTAGCCCCAAATTTCAGACCTAGAAGAGCGATGTCGCACGCTGAAAAGCCGGTCCCAATGAGGAGAATCCTTTGCCCTTTGTACAGCTTTACATCCCGGACGTCATGAGCATGTGTGACGCTCCCGCCGAAATCAGCAAGTCCCGGGAAGTCGGGCTTGTTTGGGATATGAAAGACACCGGAAGCAACAATGACGTGGGTGAACGTCTCTTCGCTTGTCACCTCACTTGCAAGGTCTTTGTACGTGACCCTGAAGTCATCGGTGTCTGGGTGGTATTTCACGTTACGTACTGCTGTCTTAAATTTGACATACGGCGATAGGTTTTGCTTCGTCCATGCCCCTGTTAAAAAGATTATTTTTTAACATTACACATGATTACCCTTCCCAATATTCGGTCGAATACGCACTTTATGTCTCTGCAATGGCCATGAGAGAAGCGTGTCCATATGGGGTTCAAACAACGTTACTTTATTGCTTTTATAAATTATTTTTTTAACCCTATACCTAAACAAACAATCTAATATTATACAAATGATGTTCTATTGTATTCATTCAATATCTGTGTAATATTTAATTTGACTCCAGACGGATGCAATACTTATTTGCATATTAACATTGAGACCCGAGGGATATATAGACTAAGTGATGGTTGTTTTCATTTTGAAAGCACACAAAGAAAAGATTACAATCCTTCTTAATACTGCCCCTTACCATTTAAGTACTCCCAAAGCTCTGGTCTGGCCAAGAAGGATCGATATGGTTTTCCGTAATGTTCATCAAACGTGTAGTACGGCAGTTCTAAAGCTTCCTTAGGGCAATTGATCCATAAGTTCTTGTAGGCACTGTTATGAACAGGCTCGCCAAACTCATCCGTACCTATAATGAAATATTGTAATTATTGTTCTTTAAAGTGTATGACGGCTCCTTCTGTTCTGTACCCACTTTGCCAACTTTTGAAATCCACACATTTCAATCCAACTAATGCAGCTCTGATTTACCTGGATTTTTACCTGGTGATTGAAATTCAGCACTACAATTAATTTTGAACATATTGCTGATATGAACATATTGCTGATATGAATTCTTTAAAAAAATGCACATTAAAATACAATACTTATATTTCGATTATCTTATTGGTATTGGTACATATATAACTATTTTATAATGTTCTGTGGACACTTTATCATGTATGGCTAGATTAAATAGAAGATATTCGTTGGTTTCAGTGGAATATCTTTTTTAATGCATCGAGTGAAGAGGAAAATCTTTTTTTTTTTCACGAGTAGCGCAGCCACGAGATAAAATGTTGATATTCCTCCTCAATCGATGAATTAAAAATAATATTCAACTGTACTTAATAATCTACTTTATTTAATGCCTTTCTGCGACGCTTTACACATTATTACTAATTTCATCATAAATTTTACCCTGTGGGGAGCCGCAAATTCCCAAAGTCGCGTGAATCTTTTTTCGTTCTAAAAATAGTCCAACAAATGAACCCAGAGGAAGCGTGTGATCAACATTTCTCTCGATATTTCTTGCAGAAGTTTAATTCCAATGTAGAATACGATAGTGTATTTCAGTAGTACCATTAAAACACAGTGAAATTTATCAAAATGGTAATATTCACTGTTTGAAACAGTGATATTACCATTTTTTAATTCACTGATATTTCCCTATAATCCACCGAAAAGAAAAATAGGCATCTTCTGATAACAAGATGACGATGATAACCAATTTCTGTTTTTCAGACTAGTATAAAATTAGATCGTTAGATCATTTAAAATTCCTTAAAAGAATAACACTTACATCTTTAAAATCTTGTTAATCTTGTGTTTATATATTTGTCCTTGTTCTTTTAAAATGAAAACAAAAATAATCATAATTTTGTAAAGTAAAATGTAGTGAATGTTTTTAACAAGGTTTTCCACCGAAGGAAAACTCTGGTTATTAGATTGGGGTATGTCGGCGGGCGGGCGAAAACAATTTCTTCTGTGCGCAACTCCTCCTACATTTTTCAACGGATTTGGCCCAAACTTTTATAGAAGCATTATTACATAGTTACCTGGCGCATATTGTCAGGGTTTTGTGGTTCGACTATTTTTGATGCAGTTATGGCCCTTTGTTATTTTTTCACATATGTAATATTTAGGGAAATATTCTTCTGTGCGCAACTCCTCCTACATTTTTCAACGGATTTGGCCCAAACTTTTACAGAAGCTTTATTACATAGTGACCTTGCGCAAATTGTCAGGGTTTTGTGGTTCGACTATTTTTGATGCAGTTATGGCCCTTTGCCCCTTAACGGATGTAATATAAAGGGAAATATTCTTTGGTGCACAACTTTTACATTTTTTAATAAATTTTGTCCATACTTTACCAGAAGTACTCTCACTAAGTCACCCTGGAGAATATTACCTGTGGTTTGCAGTTTGGCCATTTTTAATGGAGTTATGCTCCTTCGATAAAATTCCTTGTCCGGAGCATTACTCCTACATTATAAGAGGTATTGACTTGAAACTTTATAGAGCATACATCTCATTGAGGCGGAATGCAGTGCATAGGAACCTCACTCTGTGGTTCATAATTTTGGAGTTACATGTTTACCCCTTCGTAAAAATTCCTGAAATGGAGCATAACTCCTTATTTTAGAATATATAGTAATGATTGGTTTTGCAGTTTGACCATTTTTGATGGAGCTATGGCTATTTTTTCAATAACACATGTGTAAGTTATTGAGAAATATTCTTCTGTGTGCAACTCCCCTACATTTCTCAATAAATTTTGTCCAAACATTTGCAGGGTCACCATCATTTAGTGCTCTGGCACATATTGTCAGTATTTCGTGATTTGACAATTTTTGGAGGAATAATTGACCTCAAGAAAACCTTGTTTTGTGACAATTCCTGTCACTTGTTCTTTCTTTCTTTTTTTTTTTTTTTCTTTTTTTTTCTTTTTTTTTTTTTGTTGTTGTTGGGTTAAACTTCCAACCGAAAATATTTCAGTCATTTGGAGACGATGTCTACTTGAGACAGATATAAGGCTGACACACTGCAGTATCACACCGTAGACATGTGGCATGATACCACACCCAATCACATTATCCTGACACAGTGCCAACACGTCCTGCAACTACCTTTATATGCTGAACGCCAAGCAAGGGAGCTATAACAAAACCATTTTTACGACTTTGGTATGTCGCGGCCGGGGATCGAACCCAGACCTCCCGCTCACTTGTTAATCTTGTGTTTATAAAATTTGTTTTTATTCTTTTGAAATGAAAACAAACGTAATCTCAATTTTGTAAAGTAAAATGGAATGAATGTGGAAGTAAATCTGAGATTTCGTGCTAGGCTTACTGTCGCTATGTTAGTATTTCAGTTATAGCGGAAAGCGACATTCACCTGGAGATCTATCCAGATTTGGACCAAATGACCTACCGCATACCAGACTCAAGGCTTCCTCAGTGACCAGTCCGGGACTGGTGAGCGGTCGAGTGACAGTGGTTCAGTGAGTGTAGGAAGCTTGGCATTACAACAAACATGACGCAGTAATATTATCGTTTAATCGACACTATATTCTGTACAGTTGCGAAAGAGCTATTTTTTTTTTCAAGATTATAATCATTTTTTATATCTCCGTTGCCTTAAACTGTGAAACATTTCATCCAACTTTTAAGGCTACCAAAGACTAAAATATAATATCAGTATATCTCATCTTGCCAGGCAGTCAGAAGTTGCTTTGACGCTTTTTTGTATCCATTCAACTTATACAAATACACGTCAGGGATACCCAAAGCCGGGTGATGCGACTCGACTTTCTCGCAAGGAAATCTAAGTGACCCCGTCTTAATCAATACTGGTGATACAGTTCAAATACGATTATTTTATTACCATGGTAAATTTGCAGATATCGCAATATCAAATGTAAATATTTGTAAATTGTTGATGTTTTAAGTGTTATTTAACAGAAATATCATGCAATTGTCAAAACAAACAACGACACTTCTTTTTTACTTCTTGATAAATTTATCAAATTTTGATGTATGTTTTGTTATTTTTTTTCATGCATTTAATTACTATTTTACACAATAAAATAAGTCTAATATAGCTGAAAGCCAACATTTTTTCCATCGTGGTGGGAGTGATCTCTTCATAGTCCCATGTGGCCGGGTGGTAATAGTTATATCACAAGTTATATCACAAGTTCTATCACAAGTTCTATCACAAGTTCTATCACAAGTTATATCACAAGTTATATCACAAGTTCTATCACAAGTTATATCACAAGTTATATCACAAGTTCTATCACAAGTTCTATCACAAGTCCTATCACAAGTTATATCACAAGTTATATCACAAGTTATATCACAAGTTATATCACAAGTTCTATCACAAGTTATATCACAAGTTATATCACAAGTTCTATCACAAGTTCTATCACAAGTCCTATCACAAGTTATATCACAAGTTATATCACAAGTTATATCACAAGTTCTATCACAAGTTATATCACAAGTTATATCACAAGTTATATCACAAGTTCTATCACAAGTTATATCACAAGTTCTATCACAAGTTATATCACAAGTTATATCACAAGTTATATCACAAGTTCTATCACAAGTTCTATCACAAGTTCTATCACAAGTTCTATCACAAGTTATATCACAAGTTATATCACAAGTTCTATCACAAGTTTATCACAAGTTCTATCACAAGTTATATCACAAGTTATATCACAAGTTCTATCACAAGTTATATCACAAGTTATATCACAAGTTCTATCACAAGTTCTATCACAAGTTCTATCACCTGACTTGTATCACTAATGTTGGTTAGAGTTCCCGGTCTGACCACTCCGATTTTTAGTTGAGTGTGACGTCAGTCACACCAACTACATGTATAGTACTACGTTTTCAACCCAGGTTCTCCTAGATTTAAAACCGAATAACCTCTCAAAAGTGTAAATATCATCAAACAATTGTATATATCTCTACGATATAAGTATACTAGAATGAAGCAAAAATGCTGATAGATCAATGCTGTGTCAAAAATAAATACTTACAGGCTACAAAAATCGCCTGTGACATGAAAACATTATAGGACTTGTAACTGCAATCGAATGATGTAACTTTTTTATCACGTGATCATTTTACCATGCGCACGAGTATTGTTTGTTTCGATGCAAAGGTGGTTCGCAAATAAATTTGATAGTAAATGTGCAGTGTTCGGTCATTTTAGGCTGTTACAATATCCCATGTGAAGTCCAAAACAAATCATTGTAACATATTAAAAATCACACCATTCTATCGACCTCAGATATCTCCAAGCGTTATTTCTTGCACTAAAAATGACCGAAACCTGTATATCTAATATCCAAAATGAGTTCGGAGCCTCAGACCTGTGCAGAAAATTTGCATAATTACTTCAATCTATAAATAGAGACTGTTGTAGATAAGGTACTGCATGAATACAAATCAAAGCTCTGATAGCACTGAGAGGTCAGGAATGCCGCATTTCTTTTGTTTATCATGGTAAATTTAATTATGGTAATCGACTTGCAGCTCTTCAAGCACTCTTTCATTTGAGACACACACAACTTCGGTGCCTTCAGCGCTTTGATTAATTACCTGGACACAAAGATGGCCAACAACAAATTTGTAAGGGGAGAGCAATGCGTACGAGATGTGTTAATCACAAGATACATACATGGACTCGTGCGTAGTACATATTACTCTATATTTAACCATAACCATTAGCCTGACATGAACGCAGTCATAATAGCACCATTATTAGCACTTAAATTTCATTTCACCTAGAGCATGATATTTCATACCTAACCGTTATTACACACTTGTGTAAATTTAGCGTTATCTCCCCAGGTTACACGGTGAGACGTGGTGTAGGAATTATGTCAAAATAAAGTTAATTATGTTTCCGGTCTCCTATCTCATAATTTGCCACTGACTCTAATCTGTCTCACGCGATTTCAAAATTTCGAATTTCAAAATCAATTGTTCAGCCATTTCAAAACAGGTGTGCCTTCCTAATGTTCTATAATTAAATTTCTTTTTACTTAAACAAAAATATGTTACCTCTCAATCACTTTAATTAGGCATATTAAAATCAAAGAGTGATCAATCGATCACTATAATGAGTGACCGACCTCCGATCAGTAACTTTATTATGGATGACAAATTGTTTAGGTAGTCTTGAATAAGAAGAAGCTTTTGATTACGGGAAGTGTCGTTGGGTCAAAGAAAATAAATAAAAATATCATCTTCTCATAATTGATACATAGATAAAGCTTCCAAAGAGAGGGGTGGCTTGGAGGTCATTCCGGTCAAGGTTAAGGTTAATGTTTGAGACAATTGTCTCCGCTTAACAACATTTTTAGCAATAAAACAGTCCCAAAGTCGATAAGTACTGCAGAATCATTAATATGCGGTAACATTTAATTCTGTTGATAATGCATTTTAAGGACTTTGGTGGGTACCCTTTATTCGTGGATTTGTGCTTTAGAAAACTCGGGCTCAATAAAATGAATGACTTTATTTTAACAATCTTGGCATCAAGTCACCCAAGAATTATCTGAGCCAAAATCTTTTAAATCCAATAATTACTTTTGGACAAGAAGAATTTTCAATTTAGTACTATATACATATAAGAAAAACGGGCTCCGTTCCCTAGCGGCCATATTTTTCAACCGATCCAAATAATTTGCACAATCGTGTTTGAGAGTGACCAAAGGAACATCTGTGTAATATAAATTTTAAATTCAAGGCCAGTACTTTTAGAAAAGATGTTTTTTTTCACATTCTTCACCTTTTATTTGTCATGGCAACCAGATTTTGGCAAGGAATTCAATTCTTTGAACAACTCTGGAAGAGGACTATCCAAACACATTCCTGTAAAGATTTATTGGTGGAATTTATTTACATATATTTTCTTTAAATATTTTTGTTTTGTTTTGCTTTTTAGCTCACCTGAGCACAACGTGTTTAAGGAAAGCTATTGTGACCGTTTAATGTCCGTCGTCCTTCGTAAACATTTAACTTAAACGACATCTCCTCCTAAACTACCAAGCCAAGTTTCAATTCTTGTATTGGATAACAGATAAACGTGTTGAAAAGATATACGTGAAAAATCATCCAATTTAGGTACAGTTTATTAAAATATAGATGATGCAATACTTGAACCTTTGATACTATTTTCCATCCACACAAGAGTATGTCCAAAGAAAAAAGGTTAAAATATCCTAGTCGAATTAGAATATTATTTTAGTTAAAGTGACCTGACCTATCACACCAACAATCTCCAAAGCTTTATCTTCACACACGCTATATATGTTGCAATATTAAATTTCATTCCTGACAAATTATTCAGAAAAATCCATTTTAGAGGAAACCGTAAAAAATTTTTTTAACCTTAAAAAAGCTATTTTTAGTAACAATGACCTTGACTCTTAAGACCCCAAACACCTTATCAAAGCTTTATCTTCAGACAAGTTATATATGTTCCAAACTTGTTTGCGAGATCTCATTCAAGAAAGTTGTTTCATTTATGGGGATAATCTTTTTTTCGTATATATGACCTTGACATATTAAACGAACATTTAAGCTTTATCTCTACGCAAAATATGCAAGTACCAAACTTAGTTATAATATTATACCAATCTTGACACTTGTTTTTAAGAAAATTCAATTTTGGGGAAAGTAAGCAATATTAAGTCTGTATTTAGTAACAGTGACCTTGACCTTAATCCATAAGCCCTTAATAGCACACCAAGCTTTATTTCCGACCGACCGACCAAACCAAACGACATTTCCAGTATATCAACTTAAACATTCGTTTCATGGTTATAATGAAATCAAATGTTTGTTATCCTGCATCAGATGACTTGAGAGTTCTGTACTTAGAAAAAAAAAAGTATCCCGAATATAGCTCATCCTATCGCTACCCGGGGAGCTATATTCGAAATGAGCTCAATAGGGTGTGACAATGCTGAACGCATTTTGCACTTAATCCTCATATTGCCAAGCGTGAGATTAAGACATCATTAAGATAAAGATCTGTTTACAAATATGGCTATAGCTACCTCCAGTAAATGTTATGCAGACAGGTTATTTAAGAAATTATCATTCTCTGTCTGTGTTTTGTTGTAAGTTTATGGCCACATTTTCGAGTTCAGGTGTATATTATCATAATTATTTACATCTGAATGAGGAACGTGTTGTTAAATACATAGTAAAACACAGATAGAGATTGATTATTTTGATTCTAATCCGATACTCGTCAATATTCATCCGTACTATTTTCTTGCAACGCGGAACCTACAAGCCAAATTACTTCTATATTCGGTTCTCTCTGAAGATACAAATGACGATAATAAATACATACGCATTGATTTTACAAGTGTTGATTACAATTTTTACTTACACTTTTTTAATTCTCTTATTATAATCCTCTTTTTAATATATGTTACTGCCCATATAACAAGCAAAATGAATATCAAGTGGTATCTCGGCTATTTCTCTTAAATATTGTAAATTACGCCATTTTGTTACGTCATTACGAGAGCTCGTGCGCGCGCTGCGTCCTGTGTTTTGTTGCAAATTTTCATAGTTTTTTTCTTCTTTCTTTTATATATATATATATATATATATATAGAGGAAGAGAGAGAGAGAGATGTGAGTCGTGTTAGGATATATAATAACTCAGAAATTAAGAGGAGTTTAGAGTCTATATTTAGAACTATACTTCAGGCTTTTTATCTACGCGCAATATGAAATATATCACGCAGTGGTCACAATTATAATTCGGAAAAATTATGATGTGTTTGTAATATCTATGGATTTCTAAAAAAAAAGTAAAGGTATTGGTATGTGGTACGTAACAGTAGTATATAACAATCGAGTTCAGAGAAATCGAGGCAGAGGCACTAAACGAAAGCACGCTATGACGTCATCAATCGATACCATAATAACGGACTCACGCGCGGTGCCCGCAGCGCCGTGCATTGACGTCATCAATCGATACCATAATAACAGACTCACGCGCGGTGCCCGCAGCGCCGTACATTGACGTCATCAATCGATACCTTAATTATCCAGTTCTTTAACGAGGATTAATTAATCGCGAAGAAAAGCGTAAGCAATTTTTGAAGAAAAAGTTCTATGTCGGACCAAGTTTTGTTAAATATATATCGGGTCGCGTGATTCTTTTAGGGTCACCGTCATTCGGCGTTAAAACATGGACGTTTTACCCGCCCACGTATGCGACGATATATACCATTTCCTAGTAGAAAAACCGTTTATATCTTTGAAACATATTCTCGGATACGAGATGTACAAAACGGCGTTATACGAAACGCGTAGAAAACCAACGATGAAGACCAAATCGTATATTAAACGATGGTTAACCGAAAAGTCCACTTTCGGACAATTTAAAACGTTTTTAATACGTTTACTCGAAAAATATGGCGCTCGTAATGTATAAAACGTGTCTTAACAGTAACAAATTAACTACGTTTCCACGAAATCACTCTTGATTACGTTCATTAGAGAACAGTAAATGAGAGGTCTTTCTTTACAAAATCAATAATATTATAAATGAATTATATTATAAATATAATATTATATCATATTTTAGCATTAATTATAATTACCTTATATACGTATGCAATGTCGATTATGTACAACCTCGAGTTTACGATTGTATACTGTATCAATAAAATCTGGAATCCGCATCCCTTAATTAGAATTTACTCACTTTTAGTTCGACTATGGGAAAACGCAGTTTCGCCCGCGGCGATCCTTGTCGACTTCACAATAATATTAATAATTACATCTTCGTGACTGGCTCGATGATAAAAATTGTAAACGCGGGTATACAGGTAGAGTATTGCGTTATCGATTATTGACATAAAACGAATGTGTACGAGACTCTCTCTCTCTCTCTCTCTGTATATTAATGCTCGTTTTAATGCTCTCATTTTTTCTGTATTTCTCGTCATATTTCCCCGTTGTGCGCGCGTTTTGTACGCGTGTATGTTCTATCGTTCGTTCCTCTCTCCGCGTATTAATCCTCTCTATTCTATTAATTCTCTCACTCTCTATCGCAATATATTACTTAGTAGAATTTCAGATAATCTATGTCGGATTACATTTTTATCATTGTTTTAACCGATATAATATCGGGTATATACCTACATGTATTTGTTTTATTTCTCATTTTTCCCCTCTCTCTCGGCAATATTATTCGTACGTCTTCTTTTATAAAGACTGGAAGTCTAGTAAATAAGGCGGAACTACGAGAGTAAAATGAAAAAAATAAACTATTAAATAATATCATTCGTTAATATATCGGAATTTCAAGTCTGTCTCGCGATCGATTTTTCCATTACGAAGTTCTCCGGGCCTATTCACAACGGTCAGAATTCAAACCGACCAATCGTCGAACGCGTCATTGGAACGCATATATAACGCCCCCCCCCCCCTTTCCTTCTCTCTCTCTCTCTCTCTCTCTCTCTCTCTCTCTCTCTTCACGAGTGCGTGCTGCTTAGGATCCCTTTTTTTAACGGTTTCACGTAACAAATATGGATGTATACGCATCTATACATATATCTTTATTTCAAGGTAATTGAAAAATATTTCACTCAAATTGTTAAAAAATTGGCAGTGAAAGGTACTCACTAAACCAGGTTTCACTCAATTGGGACAAAAACAGGGAGTGATCACTCAATTGAGAACATTTCTTATCTGTTCCACTGCATACATGAACTCATGCATAATCTGTTACAAGTCACTGATTATATGAATCACAATACTGTTGCACTTTGCTTATATAAAAGATGCACAAATAAAACCAATTAGTATTTTATTGTCAAATATATTAATTACTGAATATCCACAGATTTACATTTTTTACATAAACATGCTCACATAACACTACATGCGGAGCTTTAGATTTGTAATTGAAGGTTTGATCCCTGTCCTTGGCATAATTCTGTGTTTGTGATGATCAATCTTAGACATTGTGTAAAGAGTCATTTTTGTTTTAGCTATGATTTAGTGTAAATCATATAGGATATGCAGTATGTCACTACAGAAAATTTGCTCATTTCTGTCTGCTAACATATGCTCCTACAATTGTGATTTATAGTATATAAGATTGTTATTATGGCTGCATGGAACTTAAAACAAAAAAAAAAATACTTACTCTAAATGTCTAGAATAGGTGACCATTCAACACCTAGTTTTTTTCTTAAAGCTCCCCCTTAACAGCGTGCATTCCATGAGCCACGAGCACATCTATTTATAACTTTCCCTCCATCAAACTTTGCACGGATTGACATCCAACTTTCACAAAGATTGGTTGTGAAATTACAAATAAGCATGTGACTTTTATCGGCAATTTTGTTTAGGGAAATTTGAACATCCTTAATGATTTCTTTAACTTCATGTTTTTCACATCTATTCTTGCACGCATGTCTTGAACTTTCCATTTCTTTTTCTGATGGCAACTTCCAGTATTCATACTGACTTTCAAAGATATCATCAAACGATTCAGTTATTTTTAAAATCCTCACCATCTTCATCAGCATCATCATTGCAAGTTAGTACATTTTTTGTTTTCTTTTTGCAAAAATCACTGCATCGCTCATGAAAACCAAAAACATGGTAGACTGAATTTAGGATATCTCTCCGCAATTGTTTTACATTTTTATCTTTTGATCTCATGCGAATAGCACATCTTACAGCAGTTGTAAGTCTGACTCTGTTTACTTTACTTAACTTTCCTTTACCTTTATATCTAGGTTTCTCATTCACTAATTTTTCCAAATTTGATCTTAAACATTTGCATGTATGGTTTGCACATTCAAGTTTTTGAATGGATTTGCCCCAAACTGGTACTTTTTCCTGCAACTCTGGAAAAACTGAACTGTCCCCATCTGCAATCATTTTGGTATATCTTACACCATGAACACTTTCAGCCTAGAAAAAGCCAGACAAAATAATATTGGCCTCCATTGCCTGAGAACTGTCATTCCAGTTTTTATAGCAGTTGTGGGGTTTTGCTTCAACTGACTTGTTTTTTGCTTGATTGCAAATAAGACAGTACTTATTACGCACTACAATGTATAAGAGTTTTTTTTGTTTCTGCCCCAAATATAACTCCAACACCCCCATATGCATTGTATGTGTGCTTATGAGTTCGTTTAGACCAGCCACCATCACATATGACGGTAATAGCTGGTATACCATCGTGGTAATTTCTTTTTTCAATTGCTAGTCTTTTTTCCTCTGCCCCAGCCTTTCTAATTTCTTCCTGCACAGCATCCTCCCACCACTTTCCTATCTTTTCTTCCAACATATTACTTGTAATTGGTGGCACATTCATTGTGCATAATTGTTCACGAAGGTCAGCTGCTCCACCACCACTTGACATTGTACCCCACACTGCTCGAACATTTATATCATGTAGACCATTTCCTGTTTTTTGCTGGTCTCCAACACAAACTCTTTCTTGCATCCCTCACAAACTGCCATTAGTATGCTAAATAACCCATTCTTACATTTTTCGGAGTTCAATATAATTGGTTCCTTACCATTTTCCACTAAGGTTTTTGCATGTGGGCATAAGCAACTATGTGTAGTTATGTTGGCAACATGATCTTTCAGGCAATCCAAATTAATAATTCGATATCCCGAAATGGGCTTAGTGTCTTTCACTAATTTAAATTTCAAAGATGTGTTGCCAAGAGAAAGTAATTTGGAATGTTTTTCTTTAATTATTGGAATTCTTCTTACAACAAATTTGGTGCAGACATTATTTTTACATGTACGTGTCAGTTTCCTTACAAGCTGATATGGCTGGTGATGACTATGATCTTCTTCAGTGTACATACAAATTTTTTTTTCTGCAGGAAAGCTTTCTCTTTCCGCTTAGCATGGATGCTGTTTCTCCCACAAGGCTGTCCAAACAACATTTTTCTTACTTTATTATTTTCTTTCCTGAAGACACCCATAACTTACACCAATATGATGTAAATGAAGATGAAAGAGAATGTTACACAGTGCCTATTTGTCTGAATATCATAAAATGCAGCATATGACGAAACGTGGACCGAACTTTCCACCATAGATGTTTACTATGTTCCACTTGATTTCAGGTATTTTCATGAATGGAACCACATTTACATCAGTAACGACCCGACTTACAGAAATCCATTCGCAAAAACACATATTAAGTCAAGCCATAAGAAAAAGTCTCAAATATAGATTCTTTGGGTGATCAAACTTACCGTGATCGCTGCCGTATTACCTCTGAAACACGGCTTTTCTTTTGGAACATCGCAGCATCTCTTAGGGGAAATTTACCGGAAACGACCGAAGGACATCTACGGATAGCATTACACGTAACAAAAAATATCTTTAAAAAAGATATTCGGCGTAGGATGAAAGAAAAACGAGATTTTCATTCATGCATAAATATACTTTAATTAAGAAACTTATAAATGGAAATATATGCAAAACACATTTCAAAGACTCTAATGTTAAAAAAACACGACTGACCATTAAAAAAAAAGGTAGTGAAAAAATTTTTTTTAAAAAAACCCAACAGGAATGTAGCAAAAAAAAATACAATTTTAAAATAATGTCTATATATATTCAAAACAAAATGTACAGTAAAGAATGACTAGACTATTATACAAAAGACACGACTGACCATTATCGTAAACAGGCTTACCTGCACCATAAAAAATTGTAAAATGATTAAAATCAGAATATGAAATGATTTGATATAACAAATATTTCAGAGTACCTCCAAATGTTCTTATTTAAAAGCAGTGTAATGTTATAAATTATCCTATGAACTATAAAAAAAATCTATGATAATCCGCTGCATAAAACCTAATTTAGTTCCAGGCTGATCATGTAATGAGCAGTTATCTGCTCGTTGTAGTTAGGACATACAATTTTTTCTTCACCTTTATTTTATTTCTTACTGACAAAAGCTTGTTCAGGTCTGATTTTATCAGTTGTAAACTGTATCAAAATAGTTTATACAGGCATATACATTAATGATCAGCACCTTAAAGCATAGATTCATTGATAAAGGAAGTTACAATAAACAAGATAGCCATGATGGCCCTGAATGACTCGCCTGGGTATCACGGCTACAATTTTATTTTCATTTTTTTTTTTAATATAAAAAAAAGACAATAATTCTAGTATAACTTCGCAGTGGTGCGAAAGTTTATCACCTGAAGTACATGGTTTCATCAATAAACTAAATACCTAAGACCTAGACGACATAGTTTCAAAAAAGAAGAATGTGATTGTTTATCCAATATATGTCTATGTAAAATAACTGTCCCCTGGGTTGTGGCCGATTATCTTTCGATATGTTCCATTAGACAATGCTACATGCCAAATATTTAAGCTGTAACATTTCTGGTGTTACAGAAGATTTTTTAAGTGATCCCATTTTAATCTGGAAAAATAAGTGACTCATTTTTTTTAAATTGCCAGTGTATGTGTAATTTTTGAGAAGAGTGTTTTAAGTTTTACCCATAGGCTATTCATTTAGACTATAATGCAAGTAAGCCTCGCCCACTAGCAGGCATGCCTTTTATATTTTTACAACATGTGGTAAGAAAGTAAAAGATGTGAATTAACCAGTCGCCAAAACTGGTATAACCATGCCCCGAATGTTTGTCGGAGGTAATTGTACATAAGAAATTAATAGAAACAAGATTCACATGCATTTGTTTGTCGGAGCCTTGTCCAACCTGCCATTGGCTAAACCAATACACATATTCAGTTTAAGGCGGTCTGGCGACTGGTCAGTTGAAACACGGAATGTTTAAGGGTAACCTTAAAATAATAAAAAACACTTTACCTTCTTACAAATATTAAATGTTGATTTCATAAAATTGTAAATTACTGTTCAATGGGGAATGTTGTTTCCTATTTGTATATTAAGAACTTATGCATTCTATGACAAAAGTAAGCAATTTTTGTTAACTTTCACCCAAGTATTATCATTGCCAAGTTTAATCAATTTTGGTCTAATGGATTCTGGAGATATGTTAGGGAAAAAAAACAAATTACCACAATGGATAAATGGTTACAATAGCCTTCTTGAGGACATTGGGCTCAGATAAACCAAAAATGAACAAGAAATATTTGTTAAAACACGATTTCACTGCCATTTTCTATCTCTATAAAATAAAGTGGTCCCATAAAAGATAAACAAAAACCATTGACTCTTATTAGTAAACAACGTCTTTTTCAAAGTCTTCCAGTCTTCTAGAACATTCCGAGGAAAAGCGCGCGAAAGACCGACGCACAACAAATTCAGTACGCTCTAGAAATAGTTCAGTATTTTTCTATGAAATATACTTATTTATAGACGGTAATACAAAAAATTATATCTGTAAATAGGCTTGATTGATATTTGTTCATATCATTACTGCATATGACAATTATGATATAAAAGCGTTATTAGTTGTTTTGGTTTTGGCGAATTAATTTTCAATGAGAGCATCTCGGCAGGCTGGAAGAATTCAATATACATAGTAATTAAGGGGTTTCATGTCATAACACGGTGGATTCTTTTTTGTTGTTTTAAATCATTTTCACAAAGTAGCATTCCTCAATTGATGGAAAAGGATTGTATTTAACTTACTGAAATCACTTTCATGTTTACATCAAAAAGAAAAGTAATAACA
This sequence comes from Solen grandis, assembly GCA_021229015.1. Taxonomy (NCBI): domain Eukaryota; kingdom Metazoa; phylum Mollusca; class Bivalvia; order Adapedonta; family Solenidae; genus Solen; species Solen grandis. The sequence continues at coordinate 38,540,382 of CM037793.1, forward strand.
CCAAGCTGAATGATATATACAAGCTGCATCCCTTATTTACAGTAATTTTATAGTCCATAACGATGCGTTAACCAATAACAGGAGTCCTTTTATTCAGCTTAGAATTATTTACCGCTGTTAGCGTACATTTGATTGGTTTAAGATGCGAGTTGAAATCGAAATTATACAGCTACGCCGAAAAAATAAATCCATAATTTCAAGAGAAAACACGTATTAAGCCATTTATTTACTCTTAGGATTGCATTTTCTTGGTATTTTTTTTTTGGTTCAACGATCAATAATATTAATATGACCATAATAAAAATGAGAAAGATAATATTAGGAAGAGTTACGGTTCTTGCAGTTTGCGGAATAATTTAAATCGGCATAATAAAAATGGTGTTTTGGTGTGAGTTTTGCGGTTTATGAAGGTAATTAATCTATAATCTTGATGTGATTCTTAATTGTTTATTACTATTTTGACGCAAGTAACTCTTTTCTTTGTTCATTCATAATATTAATATACTACTTGACCTATTAAAGTCAAATCACCAAACTACGGTTTGTTTATATTGACCATCAATGAAAAAAATGGCGTAATCATGATTTTTTTAGAGATGGACTGAAAATATTTGGTTCGTTCTTTTTAGACATGTATTTGTTTCGATTCAAAGTGTAAGACTTTGTAGAATGTTTCCTTCATTACTCATATATAAATTCATTTTATTCCTTAGTCGTATGCTTTTTGGACTCAGACTCACAACATTTGGTCCATTTTTTTCGCATATTGTACTCCTTATCATGTGATAACTGATAAATGACTACATTTAGAACCTTAAAACCGTAATGAAACATTAATAGTAAATAGCTGAATAAAGATTTATTGCAAGCCCTTTCTTTTAAAGACAATCCAAAAATGAGACCTCCTACTTTCATTTTAACAATTTCAGTAAAACATGGCACCTTAAGCATATATATAGTAAACAGGTTACAGCTTTTATCCTCTACAGCCGTTTTAACATTGGTAGTAAATAGACTACAATTTTTATCCTTTTTAGCATCTGTATTTGAAAGGCTTCAACATTCATCCCGTTTATTCTATTTAATTTAAAACGACTATGTTAATTAGACAACTCAGCCTATTTCACCTATGTGGTATACAGGCTACAGCGTTAAGCCTATGTAGGGCACAGGCTTCACTGTTTCTATCCTATTTAGCATATTTAGTGGAAAGGCCTTTATATTCAGTCTGTTTATCCTATTTAGCATTTCTAAGTTAAAAGGCTATGTTAATTGGACCATTTCGCCAATCTTACCTATATGGTGAATAGGATACAACATTTAGCCCATCTGTACCACCAAGTTCCCTTAGTACATGAGATGAATACACACCTTGAGATATCCTTAGCACAAACAGAGAGAGGGAGAGAGAGATTTGTATTACAATCTTAGCGAGGTATCCCATTTGTAAATCATACGTTCGGTTTGGTTTATCTCTAACACTAACCCATTGCCAGGTATAACTTGCCGAGTTATGTAATTCAATCTTGAAACTAACCATTTTTTTCAGCCCAGATACCAAACCAAACACAAACACTACACACAACAGTATCCCAAACCCTTGTCCTGACCACAACACCAAAAACTACAAACCGATGAACAAGATGTCTACCTCACAATGTTAGGTATACCAAAGTACCCCCCCCCCCCCCACACACACACACCGGAAGTACATGCATAATTAATATACATACCAATATCATATAAAAAATTAGCATACATTATTCATACACGGTATAAAGTATCACAACATGCAGACTAATATACATGTGTGATTACGTGAATAAGCATATACATGTGGCTGTAACCCTCATAGAATTTCATATGTGAAAATAAAAGAAAGCAAGTGGAATTCCTAAGAAAAGAAAATGGAAATATATATAAATTTGAATTTCATCATTATTTCATTAATAAATACGTGTATATATAACACTTTCTATACAGTGTTAAATTGGTTGTATCCATCTGAGCGTCGATCATAAATTCATGTATGATTTTGATTTCATTATAAAGAAATACTTTTTTAAATATTTTTTTCCATTATAGAAAAACTGACATTCAAATATAAAGTAATGTTCTCAGTTTACTGACAGCTTCGTCTTAAGTGCATTTACTCTGATTTAATTCAGGACCTATCCAAGTTTTTGTTTCTAACGTTACCGTTTTTTTTTTATATCCCTGATCATATACATAGAGAAGCGTAGGGAAAACTTGGTGCTTAACTAGCATATCTGCATATATTGTAAATAAAAAGCGGTTACAATCATTCTGTTCCAATCCATCGGTGTAGAGTACTAATTTGTATTACATAAATATTTTTCTTCTCTGAATAACCTTCGAATATGAATTTATTCTTACGCTTTCTATATAACTTACAGTTTGAACTTTAAAACAAACCGTTCATACATTAAAATAATTCTATTTATTAAGCATATCTAGCTATCGATGGTTGATGAACTTTTATTTTGATATCAGGGAGGCAACAAAAGTGCATCTCAATTAATCATATCATTAAGTGCTGGTTGTTTGACTCCAAGAATAAGATTTAAGAAATCTAAATTGAATTTTTGATAACTTTAATACTGCCAAAGCCTTACATCCCACAACCGTACAGAAAAAATGTCATTAAATTGCGACATTTGAAGATCAATAGGTAAAGGCATTATGCTTGTCCTTTATTATAAGATAATACAGTTTTTTCTTCTCTTAGCATTTTATAACTTTGCTTTTGAAAACGAACCATATTTATAATGGCTTTTCGTAAACCAGCAGAAAACATATTGGGTTTGCTATGCTTATATGTTCGCGATTTAGAGCCTTCAATTCTGGTCGAATTGTCTTCGAGTTTTCACAGAAGATGAAAGTTAGAATGTACATGTGCACTTCGGTATTCAAATTTCCAAAGTCAAAAAGATTAAGATTTCATGGCAAAACCGAGTTTTGAACTTTGGTACTAATACATTGTAATATGCTTTAATGTTTCAAAGGCCCCCGATGAGTTAGAAGCATGAAAATTGGGCAGCATATCGGCCAAAAGGTCAACTTTTTGTATTCTTCAGGATTCTTTCTGAAGTCACGTGTTTATGACGTCACTAAAAAGACGAAAAGCAATCCTTATAAAGATTTCTGTCGCTCTGGCATCATGAATTTTGAGTCATTCTCATCTAAATATTCAGAATTGATAAAGTTAAAACTGAAGTGATGCATATTGATAAAAACAAACAAAAATGCTTGCTTTGTCACGTGGTTATGATGTCATGCATATTGGAGCAAAAAGTATTAAATATTTCATATAAAATCGCCAATTTGACAAATGAAGTTTCAATTTGCTAAATTGTCAAAACTTAAGACGTTCAAAATGTCTTGAAATTTTCAAGTGATTACGTCATCAAACATGGCAGATATAATTCATGTTTTATGAAATTTAAAAAAAAAAACAAAAAAAAAAACACCCTCTTCGCACTCTAGATTCCACATGTTTTGGTTCTTGTTGTACGGTTTGTTGTTGTTGTTTTCTTTTCAGGATTAATAGAACACTGCCTAAACTTGTGATTGTATTTAAGATATTTTTCTTAAGCCACGTGATTATGATACCTTTAAAATATATAAAATCATCCATTTTAAAGTTGGTTCACGTTCTAGCGTCATGAGTTTTGAAGCAATATTTATCATATGTTCAGCATGAACAGAATATCGACTAAAGTAGTACATACTTCAAAGAATTTATGTTGAGTCACGTGGTTATGACATCATCGATAACTATGCAACTATAATAAAAAATCCATATTAAACCGACGATTGAATCTTTGAACTTTAAATCAGCAGAATGCCGTACCTGAAGATGTGCAAAAAGTCCTGAATAGTTCAAGTAATTACGTCATCAAACATGGTAGATACCCAGGTTTTTTGGATAAGGGCTTTTACATGAAAATCTATCAATTTGAAAAAAGAAAAGAAAGCGGTCTTTGGGTTGGCTGATCCGGATGATCTTACGCAGGAAAAAGTGCTCGTGTTCAATGGTAAATTGCGATGTGTATTTTTGATGAATGAGTTGAACTTAATGATTAATTAATACGGATAAACTATTGCTTTTGTTATAACGGTTTTCCAGTCTGTCAAGATCTGTCTTATGATTACAAAGTTATCGCGGGGCAGAAAATGACGTATAAATATATCTACCGATTTTTGCTGTTTTCCCAAGGTTTAAATATCTTTCGTTCTTCATCCGTTAAAAATAAATCATAAATAAGGCAAGTGAATTGTTGGGAATTTTAGGGCGTTTTTAACGCTTAAAAACTTTTGAAAATTGGACAAAATTTAAGTAAAGTACATGAAAAAAAGTAATTATTCGAAAAATATTGCTTAATTATCTACATGAGTTTCCCTTTATTATTGAAAATGCAAATGCAAAGAAATAATATTAATACATGTAATAAAAAAAAAAATAAAAAAAATAAAGGTTGAATTTCGTGGCTTTAAATGAAATCTCATTTTTTTTCTTCATTTTTATTTCACTTTGTCTGCAGTGGTGTATACAGCAAGGCATATTTGTTCAGTCACGTGGGTATGACAAAGTGGATCTTTTATTAAGAATGAAAAATTGTATAAGATCAATAGAATAACGTTTGAAATATAATCTTGAGGATAGCCTTATCTAAAAAATATATATTTTTGCATGATTGTAAATAATTACTTCATCAAGTATGGCGCATATTTATACGTTCACGAATATCTTGAATTCTTGAAGACAAAATGAGAATATTTCAAATTTTGAGCTTTTTATTTTACTTTTCTATTTAACCTTATTAAAATGTGTGTCTATTTTTTTCTCCTTCCTTTTTCTTAGCCTTCACATCTTTTCTTTAGAAAGGTTAAAATAATTTAAAATCAGTTACATAAAGTTTAATAAACTTCTCTTGTAAAAATTTATGATAAAGAAGATCTATATATCAAATCTTTAATAATCAGCATTAGTGTGCCTTATTTTTATCAAATGATACATTCAAGTGAATTTGATATCATCTTTTCTCGTTAAGATCGTGTTTTAGAGACCGAGGCCAGCGGTGGTTTATAGCATGGGGTTTATTGGCATCGTTTGAAAATTTGATCTTCGTTCATCAAATTTACCATAATATACAAAATAAATGCGTTATCATTACATTAAATGCCTAGTTCTTTCAGCGCTATCGGCGCTTTGATTAACCCACATTAATTGTTTGTTTGCTTGTTTGTTTGTTTGTTGGGTTTAACGTCCCACCGACAGTATTTCAGTCATTTGGAGACGATGTCTACTTGAGACAGATATAGTGCTGCCACACTGCAGTATCACGCCGTAGACATGTGTCATCATACCATACCCAGTCACATTATCTTGACACCGGACCAATCAGTCCTTGAACTACCTCTATATGCTGAGCGCCTAGCAAGGGTGTTATACCAGTACTATATTTTACGACTTTGGTATGTCGCGACCTGGGATCGAACCCACGACCTCCTGCTCCCGAGGCGGACGCTCTAACCACTCGGCCACCTGGGACGGTCCACATTAATTGACACATTATTAAGATGTATATGCCACACCCACAAAGGCAAGTTATGATTTTTACAAACTTGCAGATTTAAATACCGTATCAGTATATCTTACAACTTTAGTGCAGATGCAAACATCCAATGACTTGGACTTATAGTCTAGTTTGCTCTAAGTCTATAAAGACTTGCATTTAATATAAATTCCCACAATCGCATGATGAAAACGATCACAATTTAATGATGGATGGGTTACCTTAAACACTTGACATCATAGAATCATTTGGATTCGGTTTTAGTGTAGCTTTAGTAATCTTTTGCTGATATGTTCTTACTGAATAAAAGTGCATGTAGTTAATTCGGTGTGTAGCACATTTATTTATAGTATTACTATAGTACTTACGTCATATATTCAATATGTGTGTGGGCCGCCGTGGCCGAGCGGTAACAGCCGTGGACTACAAATCTCTCAGCCCCTCACCGCAGTGAATTCGAATCCCGGTAGGGACTTCGGATTTTTCATGTGAGGAAGCCTTCCAGCTTGCTTGCGGTAGGTCTGTGCACTCGGTGTTTTACTCCACCTGTAATTAGCTGGACGTCGCTATATGATTGCAATACTATCGCAGCGACGGTAAACCCCAATACAACAACAATACGTGTGGTTAGAGCTTCCGCACCGGAATCGGAAGAACATGGGTTCCATCTCGGTCGCGACATATCAAAGTCGTAAAATATAGTACTGGTATAACGCCCTTGCTAGGCGCTCAGCATATAGAGGTAGTTCAAGGACTGGTTGGCCCGGTGTCAAGATAATGTGACTGGGTATGGTATGATGACACATGTCTACGGCATGATACTGCAATGTGGCAGCACTATAACTGTCTCAAGTAGACATCGTCTCCATATGACTGAAATATTGTTTGCGGGACTTGAAACCAACAAACAACAATATGTCCATCCATCATAACTGAACTTCTGTGCATTACATCTTACATATATATTCATTACATTCCAAAACAGTCATGCGATGCTATTGTTTTATTCTTATGACATCTGCATCTGCCACAAATCCATCGACCCACAACTGTTAGTAATATTTCATGTTCCCTCGTACAAAAGAGGACCTACGGGTGGTACCTTTTACCACACTATGGCGCACAGTCTATATTACGTTCAAGTTCTCGATCGTTACACAAGAATAAACTCCTAAACACAGAAAAGAAAATTACATTCTTTTATTGTTTTTCCCTTTCCAATAAAATGCTCGTATTTCGTAAAAAAAAAGAGAGAAAAATATATTGTATAAAATTAACCGTTAGGTCTTGAAATGGAAAAAATATAATTGTATGGTACTTACGTGACCTAGGCGTATTATAGGCAGAGCAGTTGTGATTTAAAAATAGCAAGTTTTCTCAACTTTTGGCCTGCATTAACTTATGCCCCTAAAGATGACTACCAAAAAGTGTCTTATAATTGCCTATGACATCACACGGAAACTATGTATTGTGGCTAGAAACGTACAAATCAGTGTGCTATCGGATTGGTAAATCGTGAGTTATGTATATGAGTATTTTTATGTAATCAATCATTGTGGAAATGATGGTGGCAATAACCTCTCGGCCAAGGTTCAAAATGGCTGATATCAAAATTGTAGAAAAGGAATTATTTCCATTTAAAAGTAGAAAAATGTTTCGGTAAGTAGGTTTGATAACTCTCCAATCGGAGAGAGGCTTTACGTGCACCTGCTACTTCAGGGTGGTATTGAAGGGCGCATCGAAAAGTATATATACAGCAGACACATTATGAAAAGACATGAAAAGACAGGTAAAAAAAAGAAATGTATTTTAATGGGAAAGGTAAAATCAAATTTAGGGTTGGTCGTTAAAAAAGGGGTCGTTCGGGAGACCAGAAACGGAACATTTTTAGGGGGAGCCTAATCAGTTTTTCGTTGAATAACCCGTCCAAAAATGATCTTGCATATTGATTCAATTAACATGGATATCGTAATTAAATAATGATATAGTAAGGAACAATCGAATGGCAATGTTACTTCTAACATGATCAACAAATATGTTATATATAAAGATATGAGGAGTGTGTCGTTAATTATTTTGACATATGCACGGTTCAAAGATGACGTATATTATATGACGTCAAATGACTGTGTAATGAAAAAAACCAACACAATGTACATTGGCAGTCTAGCAAACATATTAGATTGAAAATAGAGGTTCGTTTAGCGTGATGTATCGCAGAATAATGCACGATGGTGCGCGAAGATGTTCCGTAATTAATCACACAGACCTGCGCATCCTCGCGATAAGATTACTCCGGATCTTCACTAAAACCGTGCATTATTCCGCGATATATCACTGAAAATATATCACTGATGTCACTAAAAATGGAACTCTTTTACCTAAACATGTAATATCACGCGTCTGTGTTTACTATAGCAACTACATGTACTGATTCATGACCTTTTTTTTCTGACATCATTTACTGACATTTCCTACGACTGAATTGTTCCTGTGGGATTTTTTTTTCTTCATTTTTAAAGGAAAACTTTCATATGCTGTACATAAAGACAGCTCGTTTTCAGATATTCATTGAATGATTTTTTTTAACTATATATGTGTATTACCTCTATTAATACCCATCTATAGTCGCATGGTCACCTAATGCAACATTCCCGTGGTGTTTTCTCCATAACTGACAATATCGTTACAAACAGTGTTAAATCTACATATAAAACTATAAACCTATATATAGATTTTTCCGTGTGCAGCCATTTACTCACTTCACGTGTTGCACATCACACGAGTTTCGTGGAGACGCAATGCTGCTAATAATTATTGTGTCACCTAGTACAGCAAGCACATGCTTCGGGATTACCGTACATCACAAACTCCACACAGTGATATCCCTTGCAATCAAATAAATCACTGCAGTCACAAATGTCACGTGATGATGGTAAACTAACATAAATGGCGTCTCCGTCTGCTGTCACACAACAAAGATATTTTTTTTTTTTTTTTTTTTTTACCACAAGGCATTCATTATTTGATGTTTACTTAGGGAAATGACACTCGCAGTATTTTTTTTTTTTTTGAAAAAAAAAAAGATTAGCTAAATTCTGTTAATTTTTACTTGTAGTGGCAGTAGTTATCTACAACTGTAAGGGGAGGTATGACACACCAAGCAAAAAAAAAAAGGGGGGGGGGGTTATGACGTTCATTCGAACGTAGCGCTTGATGTTATTCAAAAATAATCTACTTTGATATGAGGTAATTAAGTATGCCCAATTTTGTAGTAGATAATACTTAGATGACATAAAGCGTAGTGGGGATTGCCCCATCTGTGAGATATTTGTTAATGATTTAGAGCACTTTTATTTTCTTAAGAGAAAATTATCCTATGAAAATGAATGTGCTAGTTTGATTGTTGTGTTTAACGTCCAACCAACAATATTTAAGTCATTTGAACACTTTGTCTGCTTGGGACAGATGTAGTGCTGCCACACTGCAGCATCACGCCATAAACACCCAGTCATAATATTCTGACACCGGGCAGTCCAGTCCTGGAAATACCTTTATATGCTGAGCGTCAAGCAAGGGATCTCTACTAGTACTATTGTTTACGACTTTGGTTTGTCACAACCAGGGATCAATCCCACGACCTTTCGATTCCAGAGCGGACGCTCTAACCATACGGCAACCGGGACCGAAACGCTGGAGCATTATTTTCACTTTTTCGTCATATTGGCAATATTTGCCGAAGTATTGGCAGAGATCATCTTTTACCATTTATTGAACTACAGGTATTTCCTTCCTGAAAAAAATCCCTTCCAGTCCTCAAGCAGTCGTAAGGACCTTATACTGACTATTCTCAGATTTAAACAGTCATAATTTCACTTATATCTTCCCTTTGCAACCAGTAGCTTACAATCAGCTCTGACGTTGTGTTAGGACCATATATCATGCTCTTCACGTGCACCTTATGCTGTAGACGATCGTCGTGCCCTGCGTTCAGTTCATATCGCAACTGTTACGGATTTGGTTTTCTGCTTGCAATCTTTTATACAACTTTATACAACAGGGATACAAACGCTAACGTTGTAACTGAACGCAGGGGTGGTTTTTGACTGTTTTAACATTGCATATACTTAATGAATAAAGATAGACAGAATCTTGTTTACCACTTTGAATGGTGTCGTAACACAACTCCGTGCAGTAGTTACTTTCTTAAATTCGAAAGTACAAGCGCACCGGCTTTTTCTCACAATATTGCGGTGGCGCCGAGGTTAACGAGACTTCATTCACACGCTTATTTGAAGGTTTAGGTCTTTGCGTATACTATTTCCCGAAGAGCGTTTACGTAAAAAAGCGTTTTACCGTAAAAAGGTGACTTAAACTTGCCTATTGTTGTTGTTGCTGTTGTTGTTGTTGTTGTTTTTGTCATGACTTCAACATTATCGAGGGTGAGAAGATGTTTTTTTTTCTTTTTCATTTCTGTCTATTAACTGTTAACGAGCTTCTTTAAAATGTTAGAACGAAATTTTTAGTTTAAACATATTTATTCCCATATAATACATACATCAAATATTTCAAAATGTTTACATAAACAAGGGATAGGATTAGAACGAAAGCTTTAAGCTTATATAGTTCTTTTCCTAGAAACAAAGTTAACGTTACCTTCTATGGCAAGATACATTTAAACTACATATTTATGATTGAGTATATTAAATTAGAGATAGAGAAAAATAACCAAATATCGATAACAATGAAACAGTGGACAAAATTATATAAGCAACTGCTTCAACATTTTGTGATGCAAAGAAAAAAAAAGAAACAGTACTGTGGTAGTTTGGAAATGATTGTCTATGAAAATATAATAAACTGAGTACATGGTCGACTATGTGTGTGCGCGTGTGTGTGTGTGTGGTGGGGGGGGGGGGGGGGGGTGTGCGTGAGAGAGAGAGAGAGAGAGAGCCAGTATTATACTATAAGAATCGCTTACTGTCAGATATAAAATTCTGGACACACTGAAAAATAAACTTATTATCTTGGCAGGGAAGAAAAGGGTTTCCAAATAACAGTAAATTTAAACCTACATTGTATAGATTGAGACTATTTAGGAGGTCAGTACGACAATGAGTAAAACGCTGACATTCAAAGAAATAATGATATGATGTCTCTAACTGCCCACACATACATTTTGGATTTTTGGATCCTGGACAATACCTTTTAAGAAAAGATGAAAATTAAGGGAACTACATTTAGTTCGTAATCTTGTGTGTAGGACTTGAAGTTTTCTTGTGCCGATGTAATAAAATAACGGTGTTTTAGAAATGTTTTCGAACAAATGCGATTTGAAAATATTAAGTGAACTTGAGTTTCTCACATTCATGGACAGAGTGTTCCACTCGCGGATTACTGTCGGAAGGAAGGAATTGAAATATGTCATGATTATCTAATTGTATTAATGATGTTAAATAAGTTGGAGTCAGGTTATTTTGCATTTTAAAAAACAAAATTAGTCTATGTTTCTTTCGTCTTTCTGATAATGGTTCCCAGCAAACTTCCTGTAAAAGGGTTTCTTTAGATATTAATTTAGTGGCTCCAGTGATTATTCTTGCACATTCATTTTGTATTTTTTCTAGTTAATCAGATTCATATTCGGCTATATTGCTCCAAACAACGTCTGCATATTCCAGTATAGGTCGAATAAATGAAAGGTAAATAATTTCTAATACTTTACGATCTAGAGAATATTTTGATTTTTGCATGATATGAACTCGCTGCCAAGTTTTTTTAGTAACATAGTGGATGTGAGGATGCCAAGTACAGTTATTATTAAAATAAACGCCAAGATGTTTATATTCTATTACTTCAGGAATAAGTTGATTATACATTTCAAGACGAGGATGGTGACGTGGAGAATGTTTTCTTGTAATTAATGATGATTCTGATTTTGAGGGATTAAAATTAACAAGCCACTTGTCAGCCCATGAGGATATCAGGTCAATATCTGATTGAAGCAAGTTAGTTGCATATAAGGGATCATCAGTAATAATGTATAAACTAGTGTCATCTGCAAATAGATTAATTTTTGAATTTATATTATCTACAATATCATTAATAAAAACAAGAAAATGTAGAGGACCCAGTATCGAACCCTGAGGAACCCCTAAATGTACTGTTACCCAGGTTGACTTAGCTCCAGAAAGAACAACTCGTTTTTTTCTATTCGAAAGGTAGTCGGAAAACCATGTTAACAGGGGGCCTGATATTCCTGAAGCATTTAATTTGGCTAAAATACCTTTGTGCCATACTTTATCAAAGGCTTTACTGATATCAAAGAAAACAACTCTGACTTCTAGCCCATCGTCAAGAGCTTTACAAAAAGTATTGTAAAGATAAGTTAGTTGATTAACAGTGGAATCACCAGGTAAGAATCCAGGCTGGAATGGTGTAAAGAAGTTATTACTTTTAAGATGATTAAAACATGTTTATATATTATACGTTCAAAAACTTTTTCAATGGTATTCAATAAGGAAATAGGTCTATAATTGTTTGGGAGTGAGGGATCGCCTTTTTTGAAAACAGCAGTGACATAAGCTTCTTTCCAACTACTTGGAACTTTAGAGGAAGCTAGGGATGTGTTAAAAAGATCACAGAGAGGTTCTGAAAGTTCATGTGATGCCTCATATAGTATCCAGTTGTTAATGCCATCTGGACCTGCAGCTTTACCCTTAGGAAGAGATTTTAAAACGTCTTTGACCTCAGAAGGAGTTAATCTTATATTACTTAAAGTATTCTCATTTAACGGCAGAACAAGAGGTACATCTTTATTACTATCATCTATCTTTGTCTTTTGTTGTTGTTTTTGTCATGAATTCAACATTATCGAGGGTGAGAAGATGTTTTCTTTTTTTCTTTATTTTTTTCATTTCTGCCGATTTACTGTGACCGAGCTTCTTTAAAATGTTAGAGCATAAACTTGTTTTTTATTCTTAAATTTACATCCTCGGCAGCATCTGTTACCATCACATTCAAAGCAACAAAAACAAAAAACAAAAAAAAACAACAAAAAACGACGAACTGCTTAACAATAGATGGTAACAGCAGCATTGAAACATTCAGACCCAAATGTATATTTCCTAGTTGTTTAAAGAAAATATTGTTTATTGTTCAGTGTGTTAATGAACACAGTTAGCTTTTACAAGATTTCAAATATTAGGAAGTTTATTTAAAACCTGGAATGAAAAAAAAGAGATTGGTTTATTTATGCTGTAGTTTCTCTGTGCATTTTCAGCGTAAACAGTTCTGCAAGATAATTCTCATTTCAACATTGAATAGACGCTTTTATTTGTAATGGTAAGTACCGTGCTTGATGATTATTTTACACGTTCTTACAACTTATACAAATCCCCCTCGACTGTTCCTGTGTGGAGCCAGTACTTGGCGCCTGGGAAGATCATTAAAAGCCCCTGTCCTCATTGGTGCTCGAACACATAACCTTTGGGTCCGAATTCGGGTGTTATCACTGGCCACGGCACCTTTGAGATTGATTATTTCGCTAACACGTTTTATTAACTGGATGAAAACAATATTTAGAGATTTCTAAGTTATTATTGTTGTAGTTTCACTGTTTTCATTCATAATAAAAAGGAAATTTCATCATGTTTAACTATTAACATAGAAATAGGTTGACAACACAAGCACCCTGCTCCCTTTGATATGCAAAGATCAACGGTACCTGTTTTCATTTCAGAGACAAAAGCAATTAATTTGAAAATAAACGAAACAGGAAAGAAATGAAACTGATATCAGCACTGTTATTTTGGCGAAGACATGTTTTTTTATTAGGTGTTTTGTCAATCTTGATTTTCATATACGTATGCGTGTATGTCACTCTTCAAGATGACTCCAAAACGAGGAAAATCTTATCCTCAGAACAAACGGAGCCTGTTGCATCGCCTCGAACCCAATACCGCCCTATTCATTTGTTCAACGAAACTGGAGAAGAGGTTGAAGCAGAATGTGTTGATTTGAACATCTACAACAACAGTGCGGCTAATTCAACACTCATATGTATATATGATACAAAACGCGATCGGGTCATCTCAAAGAGAATTACAAAATACGGCGAATGGGAAGGAAATACGTTAAAAGCCATTGGCAACACCTTCCTTTCCCACCCCCAACTGACGTTCCTGGACGTTGGGAGCAACATAGGAACCTTCACACTGTATGTAAATACATTCGGGGCGAAGGTGATTGCAATAGATCCGCTTTGGTCAAACCTACAACTTCTTAGTAAGTCTTTGCATCTCCTGCACCAAGAACAAAGCGTTATTCTTTTATGGAATGCTGTCACAGATCGGCATGAAAACATTCGATTGTTAACAAGTCAGCATAATGTAGGATTTACTCGTGTAATAGAGGAGAATGGAAAGGACACAGCTGGATACAAAGTGGAGACAATCATCCTTGATGACTTGGTAGATAAGTTCAATCTGAAAAACCAGCCAGTGTATATGAAAATGGACATTGAGGGCTTCGAGTACAAAGCACTTCTCGGTGGGCGGGAGTTTTTCCGACGAGTGAATGTTTGTTTCATAGCTATGGAAATTAAATTTCACCTTCAAAAAGGAATCTTTCAGAAAATCTTTGATTTCCTTGAAGGTTATGGGTTATATCCATTCCACGATCCAGATTTTCAGATTTCTTTAGTTGGTAAAGATCCAAGTTCGTTTGATGAAAACTGTTACTTTGCTAGAAAAAACAAAACGTGCTAAATTACTTAAGACTGTAAGATAAGACTTTATGATAAATGTATACATGCACATTTTAAAGTAAGATTTAAAGAGGGGACAGATCATTTGAATGCATTACAGACGTTGGTATCGATACCAAATACAATTCATTTATTGTTTAGCAATACTTGTTCTCTTCAAATCAGAGATACTTTTTTTTTTTTAAAGGGGGTTGGGTGGGGGGGGGACTAAAGTTGCTAGAATTTGTGGCTCATAGCAGACAAAAACCATACTGGACTCACATTACGGCTCTGCCATTATGATTTTCCAAGCTGTGTACTCGTCCAGATGTATTTCAGCAATGTTAAATAACCTAAACTTAATAGTATGAGTACCTAACTATTGAAAAAGTTGTGTTAAAAACATCCGTAGTCGAAATATAGTTAGAATTTTCATATTTTTATTTCTTTCTGTCTTTAAATAGCATGATTATGCATTGTCTTAACAAATTTAGTGTTGGTTCATAACAATACGTTCCATTGTTATTAGTATGGTATGTGTTTTAACATTTAGATCAGGATCAGGATCAACTAAGCTCATTATTCCAGCACACAACAATTTCTAACTTTCCTACCTAAATACTTTCACGATACGCAACTGCCCCATTACTCACATGATTTGCGTTAAGGTAGTCCATCCATCATTAAGTTGTTATCATGATCCATAAAGTGATTATTGGAATTTATAGTAAATGCAAGCATTATAGACTTTGAGCAAAAGAGGATATAATTACATGTCAATTTAAAGCATTCGAAGGACCATGATTATAATTCAATGATGGATGAGCTACCTTAAGTTTAACAGGATACATTGGTCTCTTCACCGATGGCCAATTCTAAATTCGTTATTTGTAATGGGCTAGTGTCTTCAGTTAATACTCTATTACGGTAAACGTACAAATATAGTAGCTAAGGCACAGTCATACCAACCGTTTATAGGATTAATGAGAAAAATAGGGTGTCCAAGTGTCAATTGTATGCATTAAATATTAATTTACTTATCCCCATTTAGGCTCTTTATTCGTTAGATGCTACAAAATGTCTTCTCTACTGTTTGCATGGTATGTTGCTTGGGGTAAAAGTATTGTGTATATACGAGTATGCATGCTCTTGGTGTGTTTTTTTTTCTGTTGTGGCACAACTATAAGAATATGAATGTTTTTCTAATGTTTTGATGTTTTGTTGTATATCGACAGAAAGGTCATAAATGTGCCCCTCCATAGTTATCCTAATTATTTGCATTTAGGTTAACAATATGGGACTTTATTATTATCACGGTTCCTGACACGGTTTTTAATTGGTGAATAGAGGTATGCGTTTCTCCGTGCCTGTCTTTACATGATGTAATTTGTAAATGAAAATTAATATACAGATACAAGTTTTTTCTTAAATTGTCTATGATAATGATTATGAAAAGTGTCATTATAATTTCCGATATTTTAAACTTACATAAAATCAAGTATACACGTACTTCTTGTTTTCGTACTTACACCTTTTCTGCTAACAATAATAATAACATTTGGCATATGGGAACACAGGTTGTAAAATAAATTACAACACATTATTTTTTCAGAAAATTAGATCTTCTATTAAGTGCTATTGTAAATATGATGAAATCACCTTCACCAGCCTGTACGAAAACGTCATTTACAGGAACCATCTCAAAATGCAGTCTTTTTACATACTGGTTCATATTGTATCAGCAAGCACCAGTAGAGCATCGAAACGGGTATATCACGTCAACACAATAGTCCTTCGGCCCGATTCTTGTTACTACGTTTCTTGTTACTACGGTATTAATTTTATATATCAATTACCATTGTTTACCCTAAAAGTTGTCCTAATTGTTCGTTTCGTTAGGATACTGATCTGGGTTTTTTTTCTGTGTATGACATACTTGATACTATACATGTACTTCTTAAACTCTTCACTATATAATATTTTGCATAATCGGAATTATTGAAACGATTTTAGGCTTTTATCTTTTGGCTTAATTGGTGCTTGAATAATTGTTTATATTTTTTATATGAGATATGATTCAGTTTTGTTATTTTAGTTTTGTCTACAAGGTTGAAATTGTTAAATATTTATATATGTTTAACCCAGTGGAAATATATAAATCTTTCACATGTATACTTTTGTTCGTCTCATCTAATTTGAAAGGAGAAGGAGGGTTCTCAGTCCGTCGGTCTGTCACCTTTTAGTGCGTGGATTCGCAATGTGAAAAGACAGTTTTTAAAACAACTATTTTATTCAGGTCAAGGCCAAAGATGATTAAAATTGGTATTCTCCGCTGGTACATGTTCTAAATCAGCCCATTCAAAACGCCTCCTTGCAATATTTACGTAGATTGCATTGCGCTATCTGGTGGGTTTGCAAGATTTGATGTGGCGAGCCTGCTGGCCGGGTAGCAGTTAGGAGTAATACGCTAAGCTTGGTATTATAAGGTAAGGTTACCATCGCACGCAGAAAGCATCGTGGTCTGGTGTGGGGTATCCTGGTAGGGGTTAGGGTTATATATATCATTATTTTAGTTGAAGCTCAGAGTTGGAACTATAGGACATGCAGTAAGAATTTCATGTAGGGCCCGTTATAATTTCAGTTAAATTATATTTTTAATACAGGGGTCACAAGGAAAAATTTTAAAAATTAATGTTAATTATTTGAGAGAATAATTTGTTATAAAATCATTTTAAAAATGGCCTTGTATATATTCCATAGCTTATCTTTAATTTATTTAATCATACGACCAGGAGAGTCACAAGGAAAATTATGTTCCATATATATATAGTTATTTAGACCGCTCGGACACGTCACATTATGTTTTTGGAGTACTTAGTATAGGTATGAAAATAAACAGCACGTATTTGAATTTTTTATCATTTAAAGAGACCTATACTAAATATCGTCTGTTTATTGATATGGTAATATTTAAAATCATTCAGACCAATGCCCAGGCTTTATTGTGTACATTGAAAAAAAAAGTTACTACGGTGGAACAGAGCACATGCGAAAAGTAGTCGTCTCCTATTGTAAAATTGCGGGTTTTTTTCTGCTTTTTTTTTTTTTAAATAATGCAATAAAATTGCAAACTTCCAGAGACTGACATTTATCCATTTAGTAAGTAGATTTGTATATGTGGGAATAAAAAGTGTCGTCATTGGTCATTATTTGATATGACATCGTCTCATTGGAAATCAGTGTATCAAGACTGGTCTAGCGTCATGTACCTTAACACCATGAATATACATGTGTATATTTGTGACTCGATGAAATTTAATTTTCTGAGCTTTAAACGGTGTATTAAACAATGATTTCTTTTCTTTTTTTCAATGCAGACAGTGTTGAATCTGAGCTACAATTTTCTCCTCTGTTTTTAAATGCGTCAAAACGAGTTTATATATGTATAAGGTAAAGCGTTAAGCCTCGTTCTGTCGTTGATGTCGATAAAATATTCAGTTTTTCATGTCAACATGAAACTTTATCAATAATATGCATTGTATTTCTTTCATGTTTTGGTAACATAACTTGCGGCTTACAGACAGAGCATTGATGTATTTTGTGTTATTAGAATGAGACAAACTGTAAACAAGCCGATTATTTTTAATTGTCAAAAATTATTTCTTACACTTCTTGAATATATCACTGTTTTGCTTAACATATACATGTAGTCGTGAAAATTCATATGATGTATTGTATTATACCTGGGTGAAATAAAAGAAATGTTTGTTTTGATTTTAGGCCATATTTTCAAAAAAAATGTCAATAAACTCATTCGAGTATTGTATACTTTTATGTGTTTGATTGAGGAAATAAGTAGGGGGAAAACACTAATTCATTTTATGCTAACTGATAAAAATCTGTGTTCTATCTGTGAGATAAAATCCATATCCCACAATGAGAGTGATATAGATCTGTCGGAACTATTTTTGTTTACTTATAAGGGGTATAATATGGGTATATAGTAGCAGTAGCATACAATAAAAAGAAAGTTTAATTGTTTTGAGTGAATATGGAATATACTCATCTTAAATTGATATACTTATTTGTCACATTTTCACTCACGCTACGAGCTCATGAAGATATCAAAATTGTATCACTTCTCGATGAGATATGTTCAATATTCAATCAAAACAAACAAGTATATTTTCTTAAATCATATAAAATTAAGAAACAACAATATCGATATGATGCATCTATGTACTTTAAGACAAGCATTTAAAAAATAATTTAATTCGCATCACTTGATATTGTGGTTAAAAGTTACAGATAGAGATTTAGAATTCAGGGTTGAACAAATAAAAATGCGACACATGCACACATATACCCATATAAAGGTCATGTACTTTAGCAATCTCATTAAATTCATATCCTAAGCTGCATTCCTCTACTATCCGCGATAAGGATCTGACAACATCGCATTAGGGGTCACGTCAGATTGACCTTTTAAGTAATTTATCGTCGGCCTCGTTCGAAAAGGACGTAAATGCAAAAATGCAACTTTTCAGGAGAAAGAAAAAACTACTTAATGATGTTAAAACTTTTCACTTTATTAACTCGTTTAGAATATATAACCAATATAAGTTTACAAATATTTGACAGGAATATGGCTTAATGCTGGTAACAACCGGCACTGTTTTGTTAGTTACGACATTTTATGCTACACAATAGAGTGCAAAATGTTAGATACGAGGTAATTTCTTTGAGGTATTACTTATACACAAATACTGTCTATTTATAAAGACACATTTAATTGTAATCCAAATTTATGTAGAAACATTTTAAAACATATGGTATGAGCCTGACGCATAACTTGACAGAAAAGATACTACTTAAGTGTTTACATTATACTTTGGATCCTGAAAATTAATACTAAATAAAAATAAAAATGCATACAACATACATCGGCATCAACATGAAAACTAACACATTGAATACCAAGCAAATTTTTCACCATTGAATCTAACAATATTTCCGCCCCAACGAATAGAAACAGAAATTGAACTGTTGAACAATTATTTAAAAAAATAATAATGTTAACACGAATCTAACATGAAAATAACTATATTTAGGGTCATGAAAAAAATAATAAAAACCGAACATGAAAATAGCTCTACTACCAGGCAAATGCAATATAACTATGCTACCAAACATCTTCTTTTCTATTTTCATACAAGTTGTGATAATAACAAAAACTATATATTTGAAAACCGTTTAACATTAAAGAACAAAATAACTTATTGTTAGAATTCTAACCCTGACAACCCAAACCCTAAAACATGAAACTACTTAATATGGTTAACTAAATGATATACGAGCTAATGTTCGGAATACCCTCAGTTCCATCCGTATAGTATCATAGACCTATATCAACATCGACGAGATTTGACTTATTATTAAGTTCAATAGATCTTTATGAAATTTACACAAACGTTTATCATCGATTGAATTGCTCACAAATCTGATTTATTGATGAGGAATCGCATCATAAAAATCGTGATAATCACGCGGGATGACTTGCTTTATTTGCTGCAAATGTTCAAATTTACTGCGCTTTATTGGAAGTGGCTTATCATAAAGCGCTTTTGGATCCAGATTCAAGTTTGAGCTGGCCGTCCTTGGCATTGGAAGGGGTTGGTACTCTGAACTGTTATAGTCAATTTTATAGTGAATAATACCATCGTCTGTGTATTTCAGCAACCTTATCTCATTCACTGTTGGTGATCCTACACCAGTACCTGGTCGTATGGATTTATACTTACCAACTTTGCTAAAGTCTTTGAAAAATGTATATTTAAGATATTTCACCTGATATGGGGAATCTCTCCTTGCATCTTCGATGCATTCAACATACTGCTGTGGCACGTAAATAGACTTTCTCTTAATATTACGTTCAATAACACTGTGCACACTGTCACACTCCATCTGAGTGTGCCCACGTTCTAGGAATTTCTGTTCAACGGTAATTTTGTGTTTTATTGCAAACTGTGACAGAGCGTTGGAGAGCGTACTATTACGGTTCTGATACCCGCAACCATCGCTGTAGATGATGACTCTCTCAATCCCGTCTAAATTCTGATTTTCTAAGTAATCGATAAGACAGGACGCAAATATGTTTGACGTTAGTTCACCGTCAACCTCGTGCCAAAAGTAGTTCATGACCGATCGCGAAGCAAGATCAAAAACTGTATAATTATGACAACATAGTTTGGTTTTATAATATAAGCAGCTGGCGTTCAACTTAGGACAGAGAAGCAAACTTTGTAAGTCAACTGTTATAACTCTTATATTTCCTTCCTTAATAGCCATTTCCTTGTCGTTTTGCTTTGAGACTCGAGCCTCATCCTTCTTCTTTACATGAGCAGCATACTCTTCTTCATCAACTGTGCCGGCAGCATGTGCACAACATGTATCACACAAATCCTTCTTCGGCTGAAACAAACTTAAATCCATACTTTTGAATAACTTTGTAAACTGGGTTATTTGCAAAACTGGTTTGGATTCATTTTGCATATTTCGTTTATATTCATTATGTAATTCCGTCATTGTTGTGAAGAGTGGTTCAATGTATTGCTTGCCGGTAGATGCTCTGCAATAATGTGAGGGGACTTTTGGCAGTTCATCTAAAAATTTTCTGGCGTGATCCTTAGCACTCGGAGTATGCACTTCACTTTGGCTTTCAGATTGGTCACTGACTTTTGGTTTCGGAATACCTGATTCTGATGAATTTATCCAATGGTATACCATTTTCTCATTTAAGCCAAGAGTAGACAAAAAAATATTCTTACATACAGGTACACGTTCGTCACCGACTTGTAAGAAGTATTTAAAAGAAAATTTTCTACGACTTTCTTGTCCCGCTTCTACTGTTTTACGTGAAACTTCCTTTCTTTGTATTAAACCTAATACATACATACGTTTTTTTCATCATTCGCAGAGTTTTTTTTTTTTTTTTGGAGCATTCTCTCACTACGTTCTACACTTTGCGTTTTCATTCCATTTGTTTTGGATTTAACACCCATGTATTTCAATCCCGCCATTCGCAGACGTTTATTTTTTTCTTTTTGTACTTTGGTCGATTGTTCAATTCTTTGTGAAAGTGTTATTGAGTCAACCTCAGTAGTTTCTACAACTTCTTCGTGTTCAACACTGTCAAGTTGTTCAGTGTTATCTTGGCTATTTTGTATGTTAAGAATACCTTGGCTTGTTTCAGTATCTTTAGCACTTTCATTTTCAAGAATGCAAGAAACAGCAGTTTGTGTCTCAGTGTTATCTATATTCATCACTTTATTGGTGTTCTTGGACCTGTTGTATGCATGATCAATTGTAACTTCATTTGGATCTTTTACTTGTTTTGGTATCAATTCATCATCGGTGTCTTCATGCATGCTGCTATCAGTATCTGACAAACTCTCATTACATTCTAAAATGTTTTTTGTTGAAGGTTTAAATTTTAACTTTCTCTTTTTCTTTTTAGGAGGCTTCCAATCAGGATCCGTAATATCATTATCATTATCTATATCTTCGTCTGTGATCATATTTTCATTTTCGTCTACGTTTAAAGCCTTTCTATGTTCACTTGGATCTTCCACATGCTCATTACGAGAACAAGTCTCGTTTGACTCACTGTTACCTAATTTTGCTAAAGATAATTGCACCAACTGCTTGCCACGTGAAAACATTTTCGATGTTTATTTTCAAACACAACTGCGAATCGAACAATCTCTGTGCCTAAGCCTTAACTGATTGATCTCCTGATCACTTTCATCTTCTCTAAATGTAACTTGCAGATACAGCATACAAGGTTTTATGATAGCGTCACATTGATTTACTGACATTTTAATTCCTGACAAATCTAAAACGGTAAGTTTCAATTTTGAAAAAAGTTCAACCGCTGTTGTAGGAGAGATCTTTGTATAAGACACATACAGCTGATCAAGGTTTTCACACGCGGATATGACACAAAAGTCACTGTCCACCAGATGTATGCACTCTGAGACGTTTAGAATTTTCAAGCTGGGCATGTATTTCAGAAAACACAACGTTGAAATTGGACACTGACTAATATCTAACCAGTATAAGGACTTAGCATTGCACAGATTCGTCGTAAATATGAAGTCAATATCGAAAGTATGGCAGTCAAAATCAGCAAAGGGAATGAAAAATGTCTGAAACCCAAATGAATGTTTTAGAATCCTTTTAAGGGTTCCGCTGTTAATACTATGGTCGACAGCTATATCAATGTCTTTCCAGAGCACACAGTTTTCTTCGATAATCTCATACAGTTTTTTGCAAGTTCGATTTACAGAATGAAGAAGCTGGTTCAATGGGATCTCAGACAAAATCTTCACGAGAATATAGTCAGGCAATGAGAGCAGGCAGTCGTCTGGTTGCTTCCATTCCATGGGTGAAAAGGACGTATCTGCAATATATAAAACAATTTCCTTAATATATAGGCTGGTTCGAAAAGGACGTAACTACAAAATAAACAAGAAAATAACATTTTTACTATATTATATTTAATTTTACATAATTAAATGTATTGAAATAAGGCCGATGTTTATCCTTTTATATTAACATTATGTATATACGCAGAAAAACACCTAAAAATTAAAAGTTTGAAATCGAAATATATCCAATCTTATTTATCATTTATTTTAGATTAAAAACATAACATCACCGAATCTACTGTTTCATACTGATAAAAAATCAAGAATAAATTATACTTACATATAAAACTGTATCCAGTAAATCAATATATCCAGAAATAAATCAATTTTACCACACGTTTTTTTGTAAACATTTGCAGTCGACGCACATTGTAGTTACGACTTTCCAAATTTGTTACGCTTTTAAACATGTTATCATTTTAGAAGAACGGATTGGCTTAAAGATACGAGGATTTGACACAATACGCGGGAAATTATGAACACGCTATAAACGGGAAATACGATTTTTGGTGAAAATGTAGTTACGTCCTTTTCGAACGAGGCCGACGTTATATGCATAAACAAGTGCTCGTTTTTAAACCAATTAAATAGCGCGTTTCAAACTGACTTCGGTAATATATTTGTCACAGGGTAAGAAAATGTGCAGCTCGAACCCGGGGCCTTTTGCTTACCTCTACCGAATGAACTACTGCTCTTGCGAATGAGCTACCCGGCCGCTTAGACACCTTTCTATCCTATTGTGAGATTGATGCAGTTACTTCCCCCTGATATACCGAATGATTCCGTAGCCGCCGATTTGATTGGCTTATATAAAGGTCAATCTGAGACGAACCCCTATACGATGTGGTCAGATCCATTTAGCATACTGAATCTAATTTTAATGAGATTGGTACTTTAGACAACATAACATATTATATGTTTATTGACATTTAACCTCTTCTGGAAAATGCAGCTTCTAACATTTTAAGTGTCTGGGACGGTGTCTTCCCGAGATTCTCACAAAACTTAATGATATTACGATGTTCCGCATATTACGTTGATGTTATATTTCCAGCGATTTCTTTCAGCAACTGTTGCTTCTTTTGTATCTGTTAACAAAAACGGTAACAGCAATCAATTTATTTTTTACACTGAAATGTCGTCGCTCGATAAGCACATGAAAAAAAAAAGAAAAAAAAAGAAATGTACTGTCCTGATCAAGCAGTGTCAAAGTGTCATATATGGCTCTCAGAACAAAAGGTTCTCACGCCTATTTATACCTCTTACTTTAAGCACAAGCTGAAAGAAAATGCATTAAAATTGTATTTCCAAGATATGACCAGCTCAACTAGTTTAAAACATACAGAAGGCAAAAAAAGTTGTTTGTTTCCACTTACCTCTCAAAAAAAGGGTAAGAAGGTCGGCAAAACTTTTTTTCCTATATACCCTTATATTTTTAGAGAGAGAGAAAAACGTGATAAATCGAATGCCAGAAAATACAATTTAGGGACAAAACAAAAAATATGGTCGGTTAAAGAGATCAGGATTAAGGTAAGGAAAGACGAAATTCGGAAAATGTCAGTATTTATCGTACCCGTTCGGGATTGTCCGTGCTGATACGTCTTTTTTTAAAGTAACAACAGAAAGACAGCAGACAATCTCTTTTAAACAGTAATGATTCTTGGTTTAATAGAAGCAGAAATACAATATATTTTTCACATTTTTCTAATAACTGCATTTTCACTATGCGCAAAGCACGCTTTGAGGCAACATTTCTCATTAGCTCAAACATATTTCTTCCCATCAAATAATACAGCATAGTATATAACATTAAACCAATTCAGACAGAATGTGAACGAAAGCATGAATGACAATGTTCTTCTCCAAAAAAGACAATTAATTACACAAGAAGATAAATTCTGAAATTGATGTATAGGAAAACGTACTGAATTAAATACATAAACTAACAGAAATTCGTTATTTAGGCTGTTTTCTTGTTTTTGTATTGACGGAAACCATTTCTACGAAACAAACTAAGTATGTTACACAAGAAAACAAGCGCCATAACAAACCTTACTTTCATTTGATATATATTTATTTTGTTTCGAAGTTACGAAATATTTTCCGTAAAAACAAACTTTCTGCTTTGGATCCATAATTGATTTTTAGCAATTCTAACTTATTTTTTATTATACTATCATCATATAATCTTGTTACAACATTTCAGAGCTAATCGAAACTATTTTTAGATTTGACCATAATACACCGTAACATAAAACTCGTCATCCTGTAACTAGTGAGGCTAACGTCGAAGTTCGATAACTAGTATATTTGTTCAGTATATTCAATTAAGAGTTATGGTTCTTAATTCTTCGCCAAATGTAACCGTCATACACACCTGTCCCGAAAGTACATGATATATCTGTCTGTCTGTCAAAAATGCATTTTATTTAACACATCTTTAAAATAGGTTTACCTTAGATTTGATCACCATTATATCCATGTGTTTGTTTGTTTGTTTGTTTGTTGGAATTAACGCCCCTCCCATTTGGAGACAATGTCTACTTGAGACAGATATAGTGCTGCCACACTGTAGTTACACGCCGTACACCTGTGGCATGATACCACACCCAGTCACATTATCCTGACACCAGGCCAACCAGTCCTGGAACTACCCTTACATACTAAGCGTCAAGCATGGGAGCTTCACCAGTACCATTTTTTGCGATATGTCTCGCCGCTCACGGGACGGGCGCCCTTACCACTCGGCCACTAAAGACAGTCTCGGAGTTTGACGTCTAAAAATATTACTACAAATAGAACAACGAGGAAATTTGCTTTATCTTGTTTGATAATTTTATGTTTTCTTTACCATATTTTAGAATATGAATAAGGTGTGTGAAGTTAGCGCGTAGATCGTAGATCGTAGCTCAACACTATAACTAATTTTCTTTGTCGACCTGGGTCGTAGATCGTAGCTCAACCATTAAAATAAACCAATATAAATGGTTGAGCTGGGTCGTAGATCGTAGCTCAACCATTCAAATAAACCATTATAAATGGTTGAGCTGAATCGTAGATCGTAGCTCGACCACTGAAAATTTTCATGGAATGGTTGAGCTGGGTCGTAGATCGTAGCTCAACCATTCAAATAAACCATTATAGATGGTTGAGCTGGGTCGTAGATCGTAGCTCAACCTTTCAAATAAACCAACATAAATGGTTGAGCTGGATCGTAGATCGTAGCTCAACCATTGAAATAAACCAAAATAAATGGTTGAGCTGGATCGTAGATCGGAGCTCGACCATTGAAAACTTTCATGGAATGGTTGAGCTGGGTCGTAGATCGTAGCTCAACCATTCAAATAAACCAAAATAAATGGTTGAACTGGATCGTAGATCGTAGCTCGACCACTGAAAATGTTCATGGAATGGTTGAGCTGGGTCGTAGATCGTAGCTTAACCATTGAAATAAACCAAAATAAATGGTTGAGCGTGATCGTAGATCGTAGCTCAACCAATGAAATAAACCAAAATAAATGGTTGAGCTGGATCGTAGATCGTAGCTCGACCACTGAAAAAGTTCATGGAATGGTTGAGCTGGGTCGTAGATTCCCGACGACTACAAAATTTCCCGACGGAAGCACTTTTCGAGACGCATGCAATTTTTTCCGACGGACACATATCTTTCCGACGAATGCAATTTTCCCGACGAGGACAAACTTCCCGACGAAAAAGATAACGCGACTTTTTTCCGATTAATACACTTTTCCGACGAGTACAATAATCCCGAAGAAGATAAAAATATTAACAAAATACAATTTTCACAACTAATACTAAATTCCCGACATATAATTTTTCCCGACGAACAGAAAATTTTCCGACGGAAACATTTCCGACGAATGAGATATTCCCAACAAGTACAAATATTTTCGAAGGAAACTCTTTTCCCGACGAAAGCATTTTTTTCCGACAAATGCAATTTTCCCGACGAGTACAATAATTCCGACGAAGATAAAAATATTAACAAAATACAATTTTCACAACTAATACTAAATTCCCGACATATATTTTTTCCCGACGAACAGAAAATTTCCCGACGGAAACTTTTCCGACGAATGAGATTTTACCGACAAGTACAAAGGTTTTGGACGGAAACTCTTTCCCGACGAAAGCATTTTTTTTTTCCGACAAATGCAATTTTCCCGACGAGAACATATTTCCCGAAGAAAAAAAGTTTCCCGACAAATGTAATATTGGTTGATTATGCGACTTTTTCCTGACTAATGCAATTTTCCGAAAAGTACAATAATCCCGACAAAAAAGACAAATATATAACTAGTTTACGACTAATACTAAACAAAAAGCGACAGATAATTTTTCCCGACAAGTTCATTTTTCCAGACGAGTACAAAATTACCGACGACGACTAAAATACGATCTACGATCCAGATCAACCATTAATCTTGGTTTATTTCAATGATTGAGCTACGATCTACGACCCAGCTCAACCATTCCATGAAAATTTTCAATGGTCGAGCTACGATCTACGACCCAGCTAAACCATTCCATCAACATTTTCAATGGTTGAGCCACGATCTACGATCCAGCTCAACCAATTATTTTGGTTTATTTGAATGGTTGAGCTACGATCTACGACCCAGATCAACCATTCTATGAAAGTTTTCAATGGTCGAGCTACGATCTACGATCCAGCTCAACCATTCCATCAACATTTTCAATGGTTGAGCTACGATCTACGATCCAGCTCAACCAACTATATTGGTTTATTTCAATGGTTGAGCTACAATCTACGACCCAGCTCAACCATTCCGTGAACTTTTTCAATGGTTGAGCTACGATCTACGATCCAGCTCAACCATTTATTTTGGTTTATTTCAATGGTTGAGCTACGATCTACGACCCAGATCGACAAAGAAAATTAGTTATAGTTTCGATCTACGATCTACGATCTACGCGCTAACTTCACACACCTATATGAATAACCATATCTCTGAACATACGTGTTTTCTAAAGTGCAACTTACTGCTCAAATAACCACCTTCTTAACGTCTGGAAATCCAAGTTCGCTAGTAAACTTAGGTCACTGAAACTCATGTACACCGGATGCATTAAGGAAGATATTATCAATCTCTACTATCCCAGGGTTTAGGACAATACTTATCTTCCTATTTTCAAGAATCCCTCGAACCTAGGACTGTATCTCTCAATGCATTGAATGAATCATACTTTGATATTGCCATCTCTCTCTCTCTTATTTTCTCTCTCTTAGGAATCCGGAGGACGGGGTTCAAACTCCAGCCGTTACATTCCAAGTTTGTTAATACCCGTATAGCTCGAATAGCGCTCAGGATATAAGAGTAGTTCCAGGACTGGTTGGCCCAGTGACAGGAAAATATGACTAATGTTGAATCATGACACTTGTCTACGACATGATATTGACGTGTACAACAGCACTATGCCTGTCTCATTGTACAAAATCCACATACGATTGAAATACTGACGGAATGACATAAAACCAAAGAAGCAAATAATATTCATGACTTATGTCATTTGGAGACGATGTCTACTTGAGACAGATATAGTGCTGCCACACTGCAGTATCAAGCCGTAGACATGTGGCATGATACCACACCCAGCTACATTATACTTACACTGGGCCAACCAATCCTGCAGCTACCCTTATATGCTGAGCGCCAAACAAAGGAGCTATAACAGTACGACGTTGGTATGTCGCGGCCGGGGATCGAACCCACGACCTCCCGCTCCCGAGGCGGACGCTCTAACCACTCGGCCACCGGGGACGGCATATGGCGCTGAGAAGTCACATGTACCCTCAAATGTACCAGTTTACACACCATGGTGGAGTGGAACAATTAAAGTTTTTTTCTTGCTCAAGGAAATTAGCGGCGACCCGACCGAAATAAAAACCATAGACCCGTTGATCTGGAGAAGTGCGTCCTATCACTGGACTGTCCCGTAAGTACAGTCATTTGACTTCCTTCAAATTTCCAGCATTTGTAGTTATGTAAATTTGTGAAGATGTAAAAAGTATAAACCTTAATCATGGTGTTTAGAAAAAAAAGCGCTAAGTAATTACTTTAAATACCTACACAATTTATCAACATTAAATGAAATCCTTTTTCCTTTGAAATCTGATCTGAGTGATATAGAAATAACGGTCAAAGAATATAATAAAAGGAAAAAAATGACCCTACAGGGATTCGAACACAAAACTCCAAGTTTCAAAGCAGTTGATAGTCTAGCCTATTAATGGATGCTCTTCAACTGGAGGTTATATATTAGGATTCCGGAACTTTCAGTCGATGTCGTAAGGAAGTACTTGTTCAGAAATACCGTTAATTATAAATGAATAAGCTTTAAATGCTTGATTATAAATCATATGCATTCTTGAGATTTTCTCTTAAGACATTCACAGCTAATATAGGTAATGCATTCAGGTTCAGATCACTTTCACCATCAATAAATATGATTATATTACAGCAGGTATACATACGGATGTACATTCGTAAATACTCACGTTCTTGTATACAGTTATAAACAGTCTTAACAGCCCTCTCTGTCGTCTGTTCTCCAACTTTAGAGGTATCACATCTTCTTTTTCCATTGCAATGTATTTTCATTTTTTTTTCAAATCTGCATTCAAGCTGGTCTTGTTGCAACAAGTACAAAGGGGCCATAGGCATGATGCAACATCTCCTTTCTCCACCTCTAAAACGTTGATGACATGTCCGTGACCACAATCTATAAGTGTACTACCGCAGGACGTATCAGGAAAATACGTACCAGGTGAGAAGCAGAACTTCATTTCATTTGACATTATTCCTGCAAAAAGGCATTATATATTCAGTTGGCCTTATGTCATGTCTCACACACCACTCTGGGCTGGCTAGTTTGTTGATTTATTTTGTGTCAGAGTAATATATATATATAGGCCACAATGACACAGTCGGATGGCTGTTGGTTCCATCCACTACAAAGTCATACGAAAGTCATACTCAATTGTACTGACTCCAATCTCTGGCAATTATCGTATAAGGGTAGTTTAAGAATTGATTGTCAAGATATTGTAAATGGATACGTTATCATGTCACTTGTCTGTTGCTTTTAATCACAGTGTGTCGCAGTCAGATAGATTAAAAAAAAACAGGACTGGTTGGCCCGGTGTCAGGATAAAGTGACTGGGTGTGGTTTCATGCCATATGTCTACGGCGTGATACTGCATTGTGGCAGCATTATATCTGTCTCAAGTAGACATCGTCTCCAAATGGCTGAAATACTGTCGGTGGGACGTTAAACCCAACAAACAAACAAAAAACAAAAATCTCACCTTTAATGATAAGATCAAGAATGAGGAACAATATCCAGTCCGTCCATTTTATAGACCAGGAAAATGATAGGGAGATAAACCTGCCCGTTTGATCCTGAAGATAATACACATGAGTATATTTATCATTAAACTCTCGTAATGCTGTAAAAATGACAATACGTGCACTTACATGAATACGGAAGGAAACTATTTTAATCGGATGAGTAAAATTGCGCATCTCAACTTATAAAGCATTAAGCGGTGCACATATAACTTCTCAAACAGTGCCGCCGCAGTTTCTTCCTTTGATAAGCTGCCACTAGTAAATTTGAGTTTATTTTGTTCACTTGCAATCCTAGATTCGAGTATTTGATATCAGTTTAGTATACAGTGGAAACTCCCTAAACCGGACACCCTCGGGACCAGCAAAAAAGTCCGGATTAGAGAGGATTACGGATTACGGAGGTTTTGTAAATCAGACTCAGCTGTTGTGGATGATGATGATGTTGATGATGATATTTTTTCTTAACTTTTTCTTAATAGATCTTTATTGTCATAATTATATTTTGAACATAATACCCACTCTATTTTTCTCTCAGATTTTTTTAATAATCACCTGCTATACTCTCATTCTTTTTCTCTCTGTTTTTTTCTTTCATTCTTAAAAACAAAATAAAGTCAACATTGTTTTTATAATTTTATAAACATAAATCTCACTTGGACATATGTATGATTACAATACATGTTTCAAGCAAAAAAACTTATGCAGCTTTATACATTATAAGCAACACTGATATGCAAAAATTCAGCTTATTCAGCTTTTTAATGGATATTAGAACTTTAAAAAAGTCACCATACTGTGACATGAGCTTATGGCAAATTACCCATAAACCTTATACCTGACAGTCCGGACGATTATTATTTCTTCCCTTTCACCACGTTTTTATGAAGAAACAAATGATTTTGGAAAACAGCATCCGGATTACAGAGGGTTTTTTAAGCACAAAAATGACAACCGGACCAAAACTTGCGTCCGGAGTACAGAATACGGAGGATCCGGATTAGAGAATTATTTTCTATATGTATCAAATAAGCAAATAAACGGGACTTATGAGATCGTCCGAAATGAGAAGGATTCCGGTTTGCGGAGAGTCCGGTTTAGGGAGTTTCCACTGTATTTTCATTAAATTACTTACGTAATTTTGAAATAAGTTAATAAAAACAACAACAACAACAACAAAACAAAACAAAAAACACAACAAGAACATCAACAACAACAAAAAAAAGAATACTTCATAAAAATATTTAAGAGAATTTTGACTATCACGCCGATAAATATGTTAACATTGAGAACATGGCTAATAAAAGGCAAATGATTTTCAATTGTGCGAGGAGTCCTGCACACCTAAATGTCATTTGTTACTTTCAAAATAAACATAATTTGGATTGAGTTTTTTTTTCTTCAACATTTCAGTTGAGGTCGACTAAAAGAGCAATCAGACCTTGGATCTGCTCTGTTTGCCAATGCGCCAAAATGAGTTTATATGAGGTAGGGGTTTAATATTATCGAAATTCAAAATTTAATGAACCATACATACTGTCTAGCCTTCGGGGACTATAGTGGCTGAGGGGCTCAAATGCTATTTATTTAAAAAAATGTATTTCCTTTTTTAGACGGCGATAAGCCGTCTTATGCTGAAAATCGAAATCAGGCCTTGCTAATTTGCATATTTTCCACAACATTTTTAGCTTTAGTGCGGATCCATGCAATGCGATTCTGCACTAACGAATACGAGTGGAATATGTTACATAGGCGTTTAAATCATAACCGTAACCGCTTTTAGTGCGTTACTGTTTGTTAACATGTTTTCTTTTGCCATTATTTTGCACTGGAAGCATCAATTTTAAGCGTGAAAAAAATATACGTGACATTTCTTAACCAGAACAGCAACCCATCCTACGTACATGAAGATCTACTCCTGTAAAAAGAAAAAGTAGTGCTCCGTATGTATGTAATTGACATAAAGTAGTCCACACAATATTTTACATGATGGCGAGTTAGGTTCCTCCCAGGGCATTTCTTAACTTTGAAATAGATAGGCAAACATTCTAGTATCTTAAATAATCAAATACCTGGTCAATTTCTACACATACAAAACAACAGATAGAATTCGCTAGTACAAGAGAAAGAGAATGACCTACTAAGGTATGCAGCTCTTTATGAATTAAAGGTTCATGACCTTTACTCCGGATTATTTTGTTACAAACAGAACCTCTGTAGCAACAGCGAGTGGAGTTTTTGTCGTCATGTGACTGCTTCAATAACTTCAGAAACGCTGGGTTTAGAATGTTAATCCCGTCGCCGTCTCTCAGCGCATTGTGCGCTTTGATGTTACACTTATTTTAGGTGAATGACTTAAAAAGGTATCAACGAAAACAGG
>CM037793.1:38583049-38633049 GCA_021229015.1 Solen grandis
TGTGTTCAAGACTGAAAATAAAGGGGAAAAAAAATGGATTGTAAATTAGTTCATGTTTTCCTAAACATCATATCTTCTGAAATAAAGTTAAATAGTTAGAAATTAGATTTAAAGCAAACCACAGATTAAATTGATTATTGGTAAATTTTCTGTAGTGAGCGATTTATTTATCTTAGAAAGTGGCTAAGATTACTGATTTGATTTAAACCTGACCTGCATAAAGTGTTTTAAATCAACAAATGGATTTTTCTTGCACTTTCTTTGTTAATACTTTATCCATTGTAGATAACTTTTTCCAGAATGAAAGACAATGTTTTTAGCTCACCTGAGCGAGCTTCGCCCGGCATCAAGCGTTGTGCGACGTGCGTCGTCAACAATTTGCTTTAAATGACATCTCTTCTGTAACCGCTGGACAGAATTTGATTAAACTTGGCAGGAATGGTCCTCGTGTGAACCTTTACAAATGTTGCTAAAATAAACTTGATCCATGCAGAACTCTGGTTGCCATAGCAACAGAAAGAAAAAAATATGAAAACTTTAAAAATCATCTCCTTCAAAACAACTGGTCAGATTTTAAAATATTTTGGTACAGATGTTTCTTGGGTGACCCTCTACCAAAGTTGCTAAAATTATTTGGATTTGCCAAAAAACATGGCCGCCAGGGGCGGGGCTAATTTGCCTTCTATGTATATAATATAATCTTTAAACAACATCTCTGAAATAGCTGAATAGAATTTGATAAAATTTTGCAGGGATGATCCCTTGGCAAAACTACACAAAAAGTTTCTTGTCTTGGCCATGTTTTAGTAAAGGTTATTTTGTAAACATGTACTCAGGTGAGCGATCTAGGGCCACTATGGCCCTCTTATTTTACTTGGAAAAGTCACAGAATGTGTAGACACACAATGTTTATTGGAGTAAAGCCACATACTGCATAAAAACACACAATGTATCATTCGTGAGTACACTTTTTGAAAGACACACAATGCAAAAATAAAAGACACATAAAATTAAAGTCTCACAATGTATCAATCGTGGGTCCGTCCGTCCGTACGTCCATATCTTGTGAACGCAACTCCTCCTACGTTTCTGAATGAATCTTTTCAAAACTTGGTCAATGTCATTACTATAATGGGTAGATGTGCATGAAGTAATTTTCTGGTTCATTGATTTTTACAAGAAATAACCCCACCAGTATTATGGATGCACGGCGACGGGTCTGTAATGAAGTTCTACAAGTACGACAGCCACACAGTGTCCACATCTACAACAGGTACATGGGTGGTGTGAGATATGTCTTCTGGGTCTTGTTCAACTGCTGCATTGTTCATGCAAACATAATGTACCAGGAAGTGTCTAGGAGACAAACAAAACGGAAGCGATTTGAACATATGGACTTTTGTCAGGAACTCTTCAAGGAACTGATTGGTGGATTTGCCAAAAAGAAGTGGTCTGCACTAGATGCTGCCAACAGGGTTCTAGCCCAGGAGAATGCTGGTGAACATATATCATGTCGGATGCCTGGCAAGAAAACCACCTGTAAGTACCACAGGAAGCATCTCCAGCAGGGTAGGGAGACTGTGTATGGATGTGCTGTCTGTAATGTTCATTAATTTTGTGTAAGGAATGTCATGCACGTTTCCACAATCTCTAATTGAAAACAACAACAAAACTTCAGTGTTGAAAAACATTTATTCACCTGTGAATATAATGTGGGAAAATCATTAAACCAAAAAGGAGTGTAAATAAGTTTGGTTCCATTTGTAAATATTGCAAAATGTAAATATTAGACCGTAGATGAAAATTTTTGCATGAAAATTCATCATCCTGTGATGATGTTTGATATATGAAAAAAACAAAAAAAAACTGTAAAACTGGTGACAAAACGTCTACATTATCAGAAAATCAGGAACTGTATATTTAGATATGGAATGATTGAATCTTGCTGTTGTTTGATAGAAAAATGCATGTTTTTCATTGCTTTTATTCTAAATGTTTCTTTTTTGTATATATTTGTTAAAATGTATATATTACTTCATATGACTAGTTTAGATTGTAAATTTATTCTGAAAAGAAATCATTAAAATAAAATGAAAATATTTTCTTCTGTTTTTTTTTCTTTTTTACATCCCATTTTTGATAGAAAACCTGATGTCACTTTAACAAAAAATACATCAAAATACAGATAATTCAATTCTGAGTATAAAAAATATGGTCACAAAAAAGTTCAATGATGTCTTAATAGTGTAAAACCCATTTAAAGAGAACTGGGGTAAAATTACCCCAATATGTCAAAACCCCTCTTTGTGTACAGTGTATTGATATTGATCTCTTATCTATTGGTCATGTGTCACCAGTTTACTGATAAGGCTGTGCTGCAGTGACCATTTACATACAGGTAGCTATGTGGGAAAGAGTTAAAGATGTTTCAAATCAATTGCAAAACTTTAACCAAAATTTCAAAGTTAAAAAGGGACCATAATTTCTATAAAATTCAGTCAAGAGTTATCTACCTTGGTTGTTTGATGCCCCTGAACATATTCATAAACTTTCAAGTCAATACCATAAATGGTTATTGAGATATAAGGTTGATAGTAACTTGCATGCAAAACTTTAACCAAAAGCTGCAACGCCAATGCCGACGCCAAGGCGACTACAATAGCTCTCATATTCTTCGAATAGTCGAGCTAATAAAACAATTTTAGTTCAGGGGCCATATTCATAAAGCTCCTTAGTTTTTAAGGAAACAAAATCCTTAACTGGTAAAAATTTCCTAAGGTAGAAAAATCCTTAACTTTTGTGTTCCTAAAACACTTAAGGAAATTCCTAAGGTGAGAATTTCCTTAGAAAATATTTTTTCCTAGGGCGAAAATTTCGTCCAAAAAAAATTCCCCTATATTCCCCTATTTATAACTACAGGCTTGCGGGCACCGGCTACTCAAAACAAAGATGGCGGAATATACATGGACAACGTGCTGTCAACAGCATGTTTTATTAAATAATATCAAGTATTTAATGGATTAACTAGGAATCGCTGTTCCGTCCGGGACTTCCATAGTTTATACCTAGTCATTTCTGTTTTGTAATTTCCGGTTTGCTTTTTACATGTACAACTTTCGCTATCAGCAACAATTTCTCTACATTTTACCTGTTGTGTCGGCATTGGTTGGCCCACAGTGTGAGTTTGACTTAATAACTATTTAACCATCTCATTTGACAACTGAACGTTTTTCGAACTTGCCATTTTTATATTCATATTGCAAAGTAACACTGTGCACATAGAATTCGGCTTGCGTTGCGCGCCAAACATGTCATCGTACCTTTTCGGTTTAATTGATTGATAGATTTTATATCTTGTACTGTGCACACCAATATTAGCATGTTTTTAAAGTATTTTACCTTATCGGATACTTTTACACTGTATTTTTAACATTTTCATATGCGAAATTTCTGGAATAACGTTCAATTTTTTAAGTACGGAAGCCCATTTGTGTCACAAAATTGTTTTTTTTTAATCTGTTTTTTGTACTCGCTATCAGTTTTGTTGTTGTATTGGGGTTTACCGTCGCTGCGATAGTATTTCAATCATATAGCGACGTCCAGCTAATTGCAGGTGGAGGAAGACCCTGAGTACACAGAGGTACCCGGGTAGAACCACCGACCTACCGCAAGCCAGCTGGTAGGCTTCCTCACATGAAAAATCCGAAGTCCCTACCGGGATTCGCTATCAGTTTTCACTGATTAATCTTTTTAATATCATTCATTTATTATCATTTTGTAAGCTCTTTCTTACAATTACTTCCTTCTTTCTTTCAGTGTTTTACCACACTCACATCGGCAATAAAGACTTAAAAACTTGTTGTCATTCGGGTTATTCTGGCTGCGGTCCCGACCAAAGGCAGCACAATCGCCGTTGGAAATGGAACATCAGTATTTATTGAGGGTTAAACATTAGTGACATGGTTTGAAACTGACGTCTTTTAACATGATATCAGTTTAATTGCATGTCGTTCTTGTTGACCTTGCTAAATCATCGGAAGTTCCCAACCTAAAAATAGCTGTCTTAAAATAGATCTGTCAAAACAAAAACTGAAAGCAGACGACTAAGAATGGAGTCTAAAACCTGACACAAAATGCAGAGCTCCAAACTTCACCCTGCAAGAATGTCATTTACTTGTTGAATTGATGGGTGAAAATTACTCGGAAACGAATTTATCGCGTCACAATGTCGACAAACATTGATTCACAGAGAGTAAGTATATATTCATTTTACACTCCTATAAATCTTTCATTACCTATATATGGCATAAGGGTTGAACAATATTAGACAACACTGTGGCTTACTTAAAGAATGTTTGATTTATTTTCAACATTAATACTTTTTTAAATGAGTATGATCAATGTAGATAGTAATTTAAAACATTAGAAACCCATTTATTCATGAAATTAATTTCTTTCATGCATTTAGATGATTATTTTGATAAAAATAAAAGCCCTTTTTAATTATTTCACAGTGAAATTAATATAAATTCAACCTTTGAAAACAATAAAATAATAAAACTTTTATTTATTTTATTTTTTTGAAAAGATGCAATACATTATTTCATCTATTGTCAAATTTGAAATTTTGGATCCCTCGATAACTTAAAAACCGTTTAAGATGATATTTGGAAACTTAGAATATGAAAAGATGGCAGTATGGAGATTCTGCATGTCATTTTATATTTTTGTTTTTTGCACCAAAATTTTGTTTGTTATAGAAACAGAAAATTATGTACCCCATCGGTAGGGGACTAATGTGTTGCGTGCAACACCAGTTACTTGTTAAATCCATACTTCTGCCTATATCTATACTAATAAAAGAACAAGTTGATTTTTTTGTCGGCTTTGCCACTGTTACAATACAATACTATGTATAAAGAGTATATTGTTTATTGTTTAGATGTCAGCATTGATATGTCTGCTACATGTAGGTATAACAAGTGCCACAAAGAAAAAAATGTGGAGAGAACTGGAGGAGGCGTTCAATGCAAATGCATTGAATGGTGTCCGAAAGGCTTCAGACCTACAGAAGAAATGGGAGAATATGGTTGCCAAGCACAGGGCCATTTACTCTGATTACACAATCTGTAATAAATAAATAATGAAGTTAATAAATTTAAATTTTATCTTGATAACATTTTTATAGACAAATATAAAAAAAAGGAAATATTTGCAATTAATACACAATTATTTAGCACAATAAATTTATTAAGTATTCAGTGCAATAATATTTTAAGGTTTAATAATTATAGATGTTTATTAAATGGAATGAAATAAAATACTGTTATGATTTCTGTCAATTATTTGGAGAGGTTTTATGGATTTAATAAAGATTGAATTGTCACAAATATCATAATTAAGTACCTGTGTATTTATTTAGTGGTAGCCCATTCTATTCACATAGGATGACTCCTCTGTAGTTGGAGCTTGTATTTGTACATGTGTACCATCTACAACTCCAACTACAGTAGGGAAACGGGCTATCCCATAAAACTGCTGCTTGACTGCAGTCTGTTCCATCACTGAAGTTGGAAACTTTATGAAGCGGGTACTGAAATCTGGATTGCTCAGTGCATCTGTCACTTTGGCAGTGACCCGTGAAACAGTCGGATGAGAAACACCATGCATATCAGCATAATTCACTTGGATTGTACCAGTTGCAAAATAGCGTAATGTTATCAATATTTGATGAAGAACAGAAAGGCTATGGTTTCTGTTTGTGTTTGGTCTCAATATTTCAAGTTCTCGTTCTAAATACAAAATTCCTTCACGATCAAGCCTGTATCTTTCAATAATTTCCATATTTGTTAAGTCTTCAAGGATGATCGGTCTATCATGAAAATTTCTCCTGGCCATTTTCTGTAATGAATTGTTTTTATTTATATTCTGACATTTAATTACAAGTGCAACATGAAATGACATACGCCTCTGTACATATAAAAAATTTTGACATAAAATGTGCTTTACTATTTCATCATGATGATTATTATGAAGTGAGGTATCAGGTAAATAAATTTATTAAAATATATCATGGCTTATATTTCAAAATGGTATGAATAGGTTGAAAAATAATAACCAAAGAACATGAAATTGGATAACTTATGGCGAATAAAGATGAAATATAGGAGTATGAGTATAACAATGATAATATCAATGCTAAATGAAGAATATTCATATGTAACTGTATACTGCCACAATATAAAGGAGAGTTACTCATTTATTTTATTAGTAATTTTAAATTATATTTTAAACGGGATTTTCTTAGTAGATATCAGAAAGAATAAGAACAAAGTATTTTTAAATTCAATTTGCCTAAAATTAATATTTTGTTATTTTCTTATTGTTGTTCTTATCAACAAACTATCGATACCAGTCTTGGAAAAAATAATTAAACAAAAACATAAAACTTTGCCACCATTTTTGCAATCATGTTAAAAATAAAGTGGTGAACCATAGATATCCGCATACTGAGGCCGCATTGGGTATCCGCATTATAACACTGTAGCATCTGTATCTAACCAGTGCGATGTCAAATAATATTGGAAAATCAACATAACCATTAATCTTCAAAACGAAATTATCACTTATGTTTTAAATATATATTATAAATATAATGGTGAAGTTTTATACCTATAGGAGGTGAAATAAAACGGTTATCGCTCGAAAACTGGATGACGTACAGTCCATTATAACGTGTGGTATTGAAGTGAAATAATAAACAACTTTAAAGCAATAAAAACATGAAAGTTCCGAACAATATTTTCACACATGTTTCAAAAGGTGTTGATGAAAAAAATAATGGCGATTTATCATACACAGATTACTGTAATAAAACGGTGGATGCAAAAAAAAATATAAATGTTGTACGGATGGCGTATATATTGCCCGATGGCGTAAATTAGTTGCACAGCTTAAAGGGACATAATTCAGTTATGGCAGTATACAGACACAAAACTTTGTAAAACATATTTTTAACTCACGACAGTTAATATTTAAATCAATGGATGCAAAGTTTGTCTGCTAGTCAGCCATCTTTGTTGCACTATTTTTCCCTTAACTTTTTTCCTTAATTTTTAAGGCAACATGTGAGATTCCTTAAATTATAAGAAGAAAAAATATCAAAGTTAAGGATTTTTTCACCTTAGGTGTTTTATGAAAAACACTTAAGGAAATCCTTAATAACTAAGGGAAATTTCTATGATTTTAAGGAAAATCTTAGAAATTAAGGGAATTTTTCTCCTAAGGAGCTTTATGAATACAGCCCCAGGCTGTTTACATAAATAGTTGGCAAAGTATATTAACAGTTAATGTCATACAATTCCAGGATCAGCTTTACTGTTATGTAAAATTTAGTGACAACTTCACTAAAGCAAGCAAAACACTGTTCCGAAAGCTGAATACAGGAGGAGGAGCCTAACTGGCACTGCCCCTAACAAACTTGTGCCAGCAAAGCCTGCTCTGGAAGAAGTATATGAGGAAACAAGCGCTGAAGGAAGATGGGTCATGTTTTCAAGAATGCGAAAACAAAGAGGAGGTCAGGAAGACAATTCTGGAACAACCTGGATGTGGCTGATGTCAGGGCTCTAGCAGATATAAAGGAACATTATATGACTACCACATCAACTTCTTGCAAATGACACTTCTCGAATCATTCAAAAAAGATGAGTCATATTTTCTACAGTGTGGAGCCACGAGGAGGAAGATTCTGGAACCACCTGGATGTGGATGATGTCAGGGCTCTAGCAGATATAAAGGAACATTATATGACTACCACATCAACTTCTTGCAAATGACACTTCTCGAATTATTCAAAGAAGATGTGTCATATTTTCTACAGTGTGGAGCCACGAGGAGGAAGATTCTGGAACCACATGGATGTGGATGATGTCAGGGCTCTAGCAGATATAAAGGAACATTATATGACTACCACATCAACTTCTTGCAAATGACACTTCTCGAATTATTCAAAGAAGATGTGTCATATTTTCTACAGTGTGGAGCCACGAGGAGGAAGATTCTGGAACCACCTGGATGTGGATGATGTCAGGGCTCTAGCAGATATAAAGGAACATTATATGACTACCACATCAACTTCTTGCAAATGACACTTCTCGAATTATTCAAAGAAGATGTGTCATATTTTCTACAGTGTGGAGCCACGAGGAGGAAGATTCTTGAACCACCTGGATGTGGATGATGTCAGGGCTCTAGCAGATACACTGGCTACATTATATAACTGCCACACAAACTTCTTGCTGGTGACAGAGCAACAACCATGAGAAGAAAAGACAAGAGGGCCATAGAGGCCCTGTTGTCGCTCACCTGAGTATAGGGTTACTCAAGGAACATCTGCACTAAAACATTTTGAAACCTGGCCAGTAGTATTTAAGGAGATGATTTTTAAAGTTTCCTAAATTTCTTTTTTTCCATTGCCATGGCAACCAGAGTTCTGCATGGATCAAGTTTTTTTTTAGGAAAACAAAAAAGTCCATTTTAGCAACTTTTGTGAAGGACCACCCAAATATCATACCTGCCAAGTTTAATCAAATTCTGTCCAGCAGTTTCAGAGGAGATGTCATTAAAGCAAATTGTTGATGACCGGACAACGCGCGCAACATAACGGATGCAGGGTAATCACAAAAGCTCACCTTGAGCACATTATACTTAGGTGAGCTTAAAACTAAAATATGGATGGGAATTGAGCTTGCAACTATAATATTAGTTTTTTTCCCTTTTTTGTATGGTCATTATTAAAACAAGAGGGCCATGATGGCCCTGGATCGCTCACCTGAGTACCATTGCTACAACTGATTACAAGGTTTTTAAACAGACAAGAATTCTGATATAACTCAATCTTAAACATTTTAGCCCTGACAATACTACACACCAAATATATAAGCACTGGGCCTTATGGTTTCAGAGGATAAGACTTAGTGCGGGGTCATTTATCTCCAAAGGGCCACCATTTTGAAAATCTTGATAATGAACCATTAGATGATGCTACATACCAAATATCTAAGCTCTAGGCCTAATGGATTCATAGAAGAAGATTTTTAAAGATTTTCCTATATAACTCTATGTTAAACAAGTGACCCCTGGTGCGGGGGCATTTATCACCATAGGGCTATGATTTGTACAATCTTGGTAATAAACCATAAGATGATGCTTCATACCAAATATCTAATCTCTAGGCCTAATGGATTCATAGAAGAAGATTTTTAAAGATTTTCCTATATAACTCTATGTAAAACAAGTGACCCCTGGTGCGGGGGCATTTATCACCATAGGGCTATGATTTGTACAATCTTGGTAATGGCCCTTAAGATGATGCTACATACCAAATATCTAAGCTCTAGGCCTATGGATTCATAGAAGAAGATTTTTAAAGTTTTCTATATAACTCTATGAAACAAGTGACCCTGGTGCGGGGTCATTTATCACCATAGGGTCATGATTTGTACAATCTTGGTAATGAACCATAAGATGATGCTTCATACCAAATATCTAAGCTCTAGGCCTTATGGATTCATAGAAGAAGATTTTTAAAGATTTTCCTATATAACTCTATGCAAAGCAAGTGACCCCTGGTGCGGGGCATTTATCACCTAGGGATGATTTGTATAAACCATAAGATGATGCTTCATACCAAATATCTAATCTCTAGGCCTAATGGATTCATAGAAGAAGATTTTTAAAGATTTTCCTATATAACTCTATGTAAAACAAGTGACCCCTGGTGCGGGGTCATTTATCACCTAGGGCTATGATTTGTACAATCTTGGTAATGACCATAAGATGATGCTACATACCAAATATCTAAGCTCTAGGCCTAATGGATTCATAGAAGAAGATTTTTAAAGATTTTCCTATATAACTCTATGTAAAACAAGTGACCCCTGGTGCGGGGTCATTTATCACCGTAGGGCTATGATTTGTACAATCTTGGTAATGGCCCATAAGATGATGCTACATACCAAATATCTAAGCTCTAGGCCTTGCAGTTTTGCAGAAGAAGATTTTCAAAGTTTGCATTTTTAAAATCTATTTTTAGCTCCTGTGACCTACTTTTTTAACCAATCTGAATAATTTGTACAACTTTGATAGAGGGCATCATAAGGATGATTCCTGTGAAGTTTGGTCAAAATCCCTTCAGCGGTTCATGAGGAGATGTTGTTTAAAGCAAATTGTTGACGACGGACGCACGCACGCACGCACGCACGCACGCACGGACGACGGACGACGGACAAAAGGCGATCACAATAGCTCACCATGAGCACGTTGTGCTCAGGTGAGCTAAAAAGAATAGAATAATTTGGTCCATATTGTTTTTATGATACAATATATGGCATTCAAAAGGTCCATAAAAAGAAGAAAATCAAGTAATGGAAAGGAAGTTTTTCCCTTAAAAAAAGGTCACAAATGAGTCAACAAAAAGGAAAGCAATTTCAAAGGTGCATCACTTACTAACAAGGTATTAACAGATGAGTAATCTAAATTATACTTGACTTGTGACTTCTAAAACTTTAACTGTTATGCCACACTGTTATGCCACTTAATCTTTTTTCTTTTCTTTTTTTTTTTTCTCTAGAAAAAAAAAGTGGCAAATGATTGTGCAAAAGCCACAATAGAACAAATCTGTCGTAGAACGTTTTTGTTTGTTTATTGTAAGTTTTTCAGGGAAAAAAAGCTACAAACATGTTTATATTGGTGCTCTGGATCCTAGAAGGGACATACAGTGTCATGAAGTACTCCAATGTGGTAAAACCTCGGAAAGAGTTCGATGAATATCGTTTAGACGAGGAAGTTTAGCAAAGTTCCAGGGAAAAACGTATCCTGCAAAAATTCATCAAAAAGGAGGTAACAGTTTATTATTTTTGTTTTCTTGAGTTTTCAATCGTATTTCTATTCAATACATTAGTAAAGTGATAAATATGTAATAGTTTCAAAATGAAAAGAAATCTTACTCAGCAGGTAATGTCCAAATGTATAACTAGCTGCTATTCATCCATTAAACAATCG
The DNA here is from genome assembly GCA_021229015.1 of Solen grandis. Classification (NCBI taxonomy): domain Eukaryota; kingdom Metazoa; phylum Mollusca; class Bivalvia; order Adapedonta; family Solenidae; genus Solen; species Solen grandis. The sequence goes on from CM037793.1 coordinate 38,594,111, forward strand.
AACTCTGAATAATGGATAAGTGGCATCTGAAAGAGGGTTCAAAAGGAAACAGCACATTAGCTTGTGTCAGTTTCACACCCTTTGAACTTTACAACTGCAGTATGTTAATTTCTTAGGTGTGTAGAGCGGATATTTGACACCCTACTTTTCATGGAAGCAAATTACGTCACATGGTCACAAAGTTGGCATGTGCTGAATAGACAGTACACATGTTGTGTTGTGTAATGCAGGGTTCGACATTAACCTACGACCGAATGACATTGTCTAGTACTCAGTGGGTCCGGTCTTGCAAAACCCACGAGTAACTGGCCCGACTGGTCTAGTTAAAAAAGATCCAGTAATAGCTTATTATCTTAATTTACAATTTTTTCATTTGCGTAAGAATAAAAATGATAAAAAATCGATCTCTTAACTCCTAACATTTAATTCTTATATTGATTACCGATGTTTTTTTCATTCAAGTTTGGAAAACCCATTTTTAGCATCTCGCAACTTAATTTATGAACGGCATTTTGATTGGCTGTTGATGCGTCGCAAGCGGGCACCTGTACTATCGTATATTGCAGCATTTCTAACATATAGTAAGCTGTCAAAATCATTCAAATATACATTAGATTTTTGGATTTTAATGTCGTTTGTCTTCTTCACTAGTAGATTGATGGTCAGGTCCAGCTAGGTTCTAGGCTAACACGACCGACTGTTCGTGTTCTAAATTGATCAAAGTTCGCAGAAATTTTATCTATTGACACATCAAACGCCCAAAGAATAACTGTAATGGCTAAACTTTTGACCCTTGTTGAAACAGTTTCTTGGAAAATCCACGTGTGCTATATTTAGCGGCATTTTCAGTAACAACCTTGACACGCGTTCACTCATTGGTTTGTGTATTCAGAACGAGGCCCTCCCCCCGCACACAATGTTCAATGTCGTAATACTAAACTAAGGATGCTTATTTCTTCATCTAACTTTTCATTTTATAATGTTTACAAAATCTTTGTATTATAATGAATAAAATTTAATTTAAATGCTAGAGATGCAAGTTAATGCATGAACGCTAATCTATTTATTATGCTGGGATCCCATGTATAACGACAATAGACCTTTTTACGATTTGTTTTTACCGCAATGTGCAGCCGATACGAAAAATGTCAAATAGTCTTTTCATCCGACAAAATGACAACGTCAGTAATGAATGAAAAAGTTAAAAAGGAATCAAAGAAACTATGAATAGATGCCAAGAAACAGGTTGTTTTGCTTTAAATGGAATTGCTTGAAAATCATTAAACAATAGACATTATCTGGAACTCGCATATATGGGGATTTCCATGTAAGTACAATCAAAGTGTTCATGCAATGTTAATGAATAGCATGTAACACAAGAGTAATTCTAGTATCATCTTTGTAGACCTTTCTTAATTTTTAAAGGTAAACATGGAACAAAACAGGTATTCCAAAGTAAGTATTTTGATCTAAATATGACATGTATGTCTTTTACACTTCGGTCTAGTTCAGTTAAGGTCAGGTCTAGTAGGTTTTCTAAGTTACTGGACCACTGGTCCAGCTCTCAAAAAAGTTAATGTCGAACCCTGTAATGTTACAATCAGTTTGCTTTACTATTATAAAGCTCTGTGTACCAACTACTGAAAACTAAAAGATGAAAAGGGTATGACAATCTTTATTAGTATTATTACTTAAGATTTATGAAGTCAAATATGGAAAACAACTTCCTACTGTCATGTATGCCAAAAAAAAAAGTATTTTCAGTTTATTTACTAAAATCCTTGTTTAATAAGCATATGTTTGTTCATGAATGGTGGTATTTTGCCATTTTATTAAAAAAAAATCTTGAACCCGAAATCTTGGCTAGCAGTTCGGGGCCCATGATCAGATTGTTAATTTATCCGATCTGAATTATAAAATTCACCCCAGTGCGTTTGTACCAATATGTATTAACAGGAGATAATTTTCCTCACTTAACCTATCGAGAAATATTGCCATTCCTGTAAATTGTGTATGTGGTACTTAATGAATCTGGTGAACATGATGATGAAGCAGTTCATGCTTACAACTTTGAATGTTATTTATTAAAATAAATGCCAAAAGGAGAACTATTCAGGATATTTCACTTACATTGTTTATTATACATGTGCAGTTTAAATTTAAGTTTTTGAACACATCATGCTGTATTTGATGTTCATGAAAATTGATTTTCAAATATCATATCAATATTCAATTACAGTTGATAAGAAAGAACTGGAGAAGGAAATGGAAACCTTGATAGAAGATGTAAATTCAAACATACTGGCTTTGTCTCGAAAACGTAGGTATATCATTGGAAAAAATAGCCAAATATATATCCAGAAAAATGATATTAATATTAGAACCTTAAGGGCTTATGGTTCAGTGTTTTGTTAAGTTATAAACCGAAGCCAAAAATGTAAGTTGCAAAGTAAAGAAAAACTATTTTGTAATTTCTTTCCCGTATTTGGGAATTTATACTTTGCTGTACCATAAGTTCGTCTGACACATGTCTTGGAACCTTTATAAGCAAGACCCAGTCTTGTCATACGTTTTAACTAGAACTGTTATCAATAGAAACATAATTAATTTCAAGTGATAATCGGCCCTGAATGAATAATGCCCTCGGGGCCATTATTCATTTTGCTGGCTGATTATCATTTTCCAGCCTTTCTCTCAGTGGTAGACACTAACTTTTTCGACACGTGTCCCTTGGGCATATTTTATCAAAATCAGGGACACCTCACTATTTAAAATGCTGAATTCCAGGAGTCCCTTATAAAATTTTGGTGTCCGTGGGACCCCGGGACACTGTTAATGTCTACCCCTGTCTCTGACATGTATTAACCTCTTAATATATTTCAAAGGATTGACTTTATTATGGTGATTGATCATTAGTTGATATAAGATAATGTTAAGGATAAAATATATAAATTGCCAAAATTATATTTAAAAAATGCCCCTCTCTTTTTTTCTATAAATTGAACATAACAGATAAATTTCAATGGATATTTTTAGAAATTTCATTGATTCACGTGAGATATTAATTAGTCCTGCCAAAATAAAAAAGTATTTCTTTCCTGTGTTTATGTCTTGTTTTCGTTTTGTTTCGACAGAAAAAAAGCAGGAAAGAAGTAAGACAAGAGGGCCAAGATGGCCCTAGATCGCTCACCTGAGAAAAGTATCATTCATTGCCTGTACATAACAGATTGCTTTAGAATTAAGATGATGAGGTGAAACAATGTTCAGGAATTTTCTGACCCCATCCACAAAAGATATCATCATGACAAACATTCTGCCAAAGTTTGAGGATGATTGGACCAAAAATGTTGCCCTCAGAGTATAAACAAGATTTTTCTAAGATTTGACCTACTGACCTACATTTGTCCAGCCCCACCCATTTTCAAACTGGTTCGAGATATCATCATGACAAACAATCTGACCAAGTTTGAGGAAGATTGCATCAAAACTGTGGACTTTAGTGTGTAAACAAGATTTTTCTAAGATTTGACCTATTGACCTACTTTCGGTCCGGCCGCCCATTTCGAACTGATTCGAGATATCATCAAGACAAACATTCTGACCAAGTTTGAAGAAGATTGGATCAAAATTGTGGCCTCTAAGAGTGTAAACAAGATTTTTCTAAGATTTGACCTACTGACCTACTTTTTGATCCAACCTGACCCATTTTCGAAAGGGTTCAAGATATCATCAAGACAAACTTTCTGACCAAGTTTGAGGAAGATTGGATCAAAATTGTGGCCTCTAGAGTGTAAACAAGATTTTTCTAAGATTTGACCTACTGACCTACTTTTTGATCCAACCTGACCCATTTTCGAAAGGGTTCAAGATATCATCAAGACAAACATTCTGACCAAGTTTGAGGAAGATTGGATCAAAATTGTGGCCTCTTGTGTGTAAATATCAAAATTGTTGACGGACGATGGACAATCAAGTATCCCAAAAGCTCATCCTGAGCTATGCTCAGGTGAGCTAAAAACTGAGAAAAACAGTGCTCAGTCAGAAAAGCAAAAGAAAGCAGCTGAGACTTTGAAAGAGAAGGAAATGCAGAGAGAAGTTTTGAAAAAGAAAAAGGAAAGGTTAATTGCTGTTCTGGACAGTGAGCTTTCAGTGCCACAGAGATCTCCAAAAAAAATACAATGCTCTCCTTCCTCACCAAGATCTCCAAGGATATTACCAACTTCAGAAACAACAGTCTCTCCCCTACAACTAAGAAAATCACCAAGGAAAACACTTTCATCACCTAAAACAATCTCTTCATCAAGATCTCCAAGTAAATCTCTTGCTTACCTCAGACCAGTTGCTTCATCTTCAAGACTTCAAACAATGACATCACCTAACTCAGTCTCAAAATCTTCAAGATCTCCAAGAAAATCTTTTGCAAACCTTAAGCCAGTCTCTTCCTCCCTATTTGATAACAGTGTTCAGTTTATGTCACCATCACCAGATTCATCCCCTGCTTCTACAGACTCTCATTCTCTTTTTGATAATGTCACAATGGCTGGAAACAAGATGAACACTCTACCAAGATCATTGTCTTTTTCTGAAGATCCACCAGTCAATGCAAAAGGTCACCCAACTGTTGCAGCTAAGCAACCACGAAATAGATGTGAGACTTGTGAAGTTCTCAGGCAAGAGAATAGAGAATTAAGAAAGCAGATTGAAGAGCTTTTACATAAAGGTGAGAAACCATGATTTTGGTAGTTGAAAAAGTTGCTTTTCCTCTTAAACTAAATGACTGAATATAAGGCCAAAGAATTAAAGTATGTATGGTTCAGGGGACCAAACGCTTAACTTTTTTTTTCCACTTTTGCTTATGATTTTTATTAGCATAAACAGGTTATGTACAAAAACTTTAAAGAGCATAATTTTATTAAATTTCTTCCACTTTGTGATTTAATTCCACTGGAAGACAATGTTAAAGTATCTTAATGGTATTTTCATTTAAAAAGTCATGAAATGAAATATGTACATTAAATTAAAACATGGTTATTTCTACATAAGACTAACAAAATTTCAAAATCAGCAAGAGCATTTTACAGCTGAACAAGGCACATAATTTGCCGATGAAATCAGTGTTTTTTTCCCCCCATTTGGGAAAGGGTCCTGTTTCCCTATAATTGGGAAATTTTCACATCGTAAAATCTTTAACTTGGGAAAAAATTAGTTGCGAAATCATAGAAATTGGGAATTTAACCAAAATTCATGTAAATCTATACCTGGGGTTTATTCAGCTTAAAAAAGCATCTAAAGGTCTAGTTCCTTTATAGGAAAGCTTTAAGTGATGTAACTTTTATGTCAAAATTAAGATACAAAAAATAGCTCCTATTATAGAGTTAGATTTACTTTTCTTCTTACAAATGGTATACTGTATGATAATTTTAGGAATTGGGAAGACTCCTGTTGGCTTTGGGAATGGTACCTTTTTGGGGAGGTGGTTAAAGAAGGGAAAAAAACGCTGGAAATTAAAAAAAAAATGTCATTTACCAAACTGATTTCTGTAGTTGAGTAAATATTTTTAAAAAAAATGAAAACTACTTAGATGTGCCGTGATTAATATATAGTTTAGCAAGTAAATTCACATGCATAATTTTTAGTCTTATTGATTCGAAAGTCTGAATAACAAAGCTGTTGTACAGAGATTAAAGATCAAAAAATATTTTCTACTTAGCTAGGTCAGGTTTTTTTTTTTCTTTTTTAATTGCTCTACATACATAATACATCCATATAAAATTGTGTAAATTGTTACGGCATAAATGCACTGAATTAATCCATCTTTTTATCTGCAGCAGCTTCCGATTCAGTAGAAGAAAAAACTTCCAGTCATCAGTATGCACGGCCTCCAGCTGGAGTGTATGATGCTGAATTTGCTTCCCAAAATGGAGTAAGTACAGTAAACTGTATTATATTTGTACAACAGCTATTCAGTCTTTAAAATGAGCATTTAGATGGGGGGGGGTGGGGGGGGGGGGGGGGGCTGATTATAAAGGTGGCTAAAAAGAAATTAAGGCTTAAGGGAACAACTTTTTATGCAAATTGTTTTTGAAGAAAAAAAAAATTTATGTCTGTGTTCCCATTACTGTCCAAAAACTTAATTTTGATCATAACTATTGAATTTCTTGGTGCATTGTCTTAATACTTAGCCAACAACACTTGTGACAGAATTAACATGATAAGTGATTCATATATACCTTTGCTTCAAGTTTAATTAATTGAATTTTTGCTTTTATTTTCATAAAATGGGTCATTTATTATACCCCCACTATCCTAGGGTGGGGGGGGGGGGGGCTATATAAGAGTCACTTTGTTGGTCTGTTGGTCAGTCTGTCTGTCCCGAAAACTTTGTCCGGATCATATGATATCTCAAACACCATTTGAGATATCATCATGAAGCTTTATAGGTACATAGATCTCAATAAGGAGTAGTGTCATTGGTAAGAACCATAACTTTCTTTCGCATATTTCACATGTTGTTTCCCTTTGTAAGTTTTGTCCAGAGCACATATCAAACACTATTTTGGATATAATCCTTTGGTAAAAAGATGTAATCCTTGTTTAAAGACACCAAATATTTTGCTTAAGAAATGAAAATGGTATATTTAAAAAAAAAAAAAAAAAGTTGTAAAATGGATTAAGAGCATGTCATATTGGCATTATTTATGGGAGCTGCACTTAATGTGAAAAAATGTATCATAAGAGTGGCAAAATGTTAACAAAGGGGTATTTTTACTTCAATAAAAATACTAAATCAGTGGTAATTTAAGTAAGTTTTTTTATTGCTATGTCATATATTTAAAGTATGAAAATTAATACATTTTAAGGTTAAATTGACCATTAAAAAATAAATTATGACAAGCAAATTGACTGATGGTTGTTTTTCTATAAATTCACAGATGGAGGAGTTATTTTCTGCAACTGGTGTATATTTACACAAAGATCAGTTGTACACTGCCCTTAACAAAGCTACAAGCAGTGCTAATAGTCCAAAGGGAGGAAGTGCATGCACCGGTAGAGACGGCAGGCGAATAGTTAGGTATTTGCTGACCGTCTTTTTCACGAAGGAGCAACTTGAGGAGAGCAGCGTCACTGAGTCAGAGGCATCAAAGTATAGACCTCTCAACAAAAAGATTGTTAAAGCAATAATTGGTATGTGTGTTTTGGGTTTATCGTCTCTGTGACAGTATTTCAGTCATATAGCAACTTCCTGCTTATTACAGGTGGAGGAAACCCCAAATGCACAGAGGCACCCGGGTAAACCACCGACCTTCCGCAAGCCAGCTGAAAAGCTTGCTCACATGAAAATCCGAATTTCCCTGCCGGGATTCGAACCCACGCAGTGAGGGGCTGAGTGAGTGTTAAAGTCAGTGACTGTACCCTCTCGGCCACCGAGGCCCCCAGTAATTGGAAAATACAATGTATAATTACTACTGCAAAAAGGTCCTAGTTAATCAAGTGTCTAAACTCAGATTCACAGCTTCCAGCACCCTTACAGCAGTATTAATGTCTTTTGTGATGCTCAGGAATGATAGTACATGACAAAAAAGGAAATACTTAAATTTCTTATATTTTTAGTCAGGCTTGACTTCTGAAAGATCCTTTACCATGTTTTGCAAGTATAAATATATATAATGTCAAAGTGTGTTAATGGACTATCCTTTTTTAATAGTTTTGCTGTTTAGCTGGGGATTCAGATACCTATGCTTCTGTTGACTAAGAAACAGGAAATCATTTGGGTATATAGTACCTTGGCCTCTGATAAAACTGCATGTTAGTTGTTTTGTTGTTTTTTTTCTTACATTTTAGCCTTCTCAGTCTTCAATTCGGACACAAGAAGAGGGGACATACTGAAGGCAATGAGGTCAAGCCTCACTTCAAAGAGATGCAAGGCGAAGAAGAAAAACCCAGTGACAATATAGACTATGAAAAATAGAAACTTGAATGACAAATCTGTGAAGTGTTCTGTCTTCTATTTCCTTACTTTTTAGTGTTGTATTAATTAAATCATTTAGTCTTTCATCACATTCTGTTACTTTTCTACCGGTATCTTACATTTACTGGGCTCAATTAAGCAATGTTATGCTGAAAGTAAGTTAGTGTGATCATCTTTTGTCTGTTGTTGGCAATTGCAACATGCCCAAAAATTGCTGTATTATCTTCATTTCAGTTTTTTTTGTTTGTATGCAGATCTTAAAAAACATGCCACAAAAGATGTATTTTTATCTAGAGAGACAGTGCTTCTTCCATCGGTTTTAATCTGCGCTTTAATTGTGCTTCATGAATATGCTTATGTGTGCTTCAAAGAGGAGCTTTAGTGGTACTGTAATGGAGACTTCATTTGAACTTCTTATGGGCTTTAAGTATACTTCATTAATACACTGATTGTACTTAATGTAAGCTTCAAATGTACTTTCAAGAGGAACTTCAAAAGCACTTTAAAGAAGTTCTTTTGAAGCATAATTTGCATAATTCGAACCGTACTTCAAATGAACTTCACACAATATGTAAGCATCAGGATTTTCCTTCAAATATAATGAAGCACATATGAAGTAGGTGCTGCAATGGTGCTCCTTTTATGCTTTACCAGTGAGCTTCAAACATATTTGTAATGAACTTAAAAGGAGCTTTATTTGTGGCTGGGATAACTTTTGGCCTATTTTGTGTATGTTTGTTTGTATTAGGCTAGCGTTGTGCTCAAATGTGATAAAATATTAAAGTTAATATTCTTATAATATGGTTATTCTAAACGGTTTACATAACGTGTACTAATATAACTTTGTGCCCAATCAAATCTTTAAGATGACATTTATTTTTGCAGATCAGCTGAGCTATGTTATTGCGACTACCTATCGAAGTCCTGCTGAAGATTTTGAGAATCATAGATTTGCCTGAATTGTTAAAGACTGTCTCCAAAGTTTGTCGCTATCTGAACATTATTGTGAATACAAATGCCATTCTTTGGGAAGAGTTTGAATGGGATTACCCACTATCAGTGTGCAAAGAAGACATTGAACTAATATTTCAGAAAAGGAAACATTTTCAGAAGTTCTTGTTTCCACTTGGATCAACAATAACGTGTTCCGTACCTGAGTTTGACTATATTTTAACCAAACACTTCGAAAGGGCGAACAAACTGTGGTGGTTGGATCCATCAGAAACACCATTATCAACACTTGGATTTTTGTGTTGTTGTCCAAACCTGAAAATTTTGATTTTGTCCTATTGAAAAAACTTAATTGACAGGGATTTTGCGGCTGTTGGACAGTGTCATACAATTGACCAGCTGTATCTTTCATTCACTGAAGTGATCACAAGTACTGTTTGTGAAATAGTTACTGGGAAAAAACTGATTGTCTTGGATGTTAGTGGTGTGAAGTTCAACAAGGCATATTGCAAGACCTTGCTCGAGAGGTGTTATTGGTGTTTGCTCTTTTTACATCTTTCACTAGATCAATCATTTAGTGAACGCGAGTTTAACAGTGAAATACGTAAAACCTACATTGACTGTAGCTTCCACATTTACAAAAATGGAGAAGTTTAATCTTGCTACAGCTTTACGAATGCTCAACTCGGATACCTTAGACCCTGACACATTCGAATGTGAAAATCTGTTTGAAAACGATGGAAGCACATACTTTCAGGATGACTCCAGTTTTGCAGTTACAGAAAATTATCTCAAACCAAATGATAGTGAAATCACACTTCTCCCGGACGAAGAATGTAACAATTTGCTTGATGTTGATGTGAGCGCCAACTCTCTTTATGTTTCCAATTATGAAATGACAGAAAATCATCTCACCGTTGAGCCAAATACTAATAGACATTTCCCAAAGCTAGATCCCATGAATGACAGTATTATGAACACCTTCGTACAAAGCGAGGAACCGGAGTCTGACAATTTAAGCAAAATTGTACAGACAAACGTACTGAAGATGAACAGAGTACTTTAGATGAAAACAATAATATGCCATCATCAGAAAAGGCCACCAGGAGTAGAAAACGTAAGAAAAATGAAGCTGAGTGGAAACAAAACGTGCGGAAACCCAGACGACAATCTGGGATGGAATACATAAGTTCTAGAGGACAAAACCGACGAGCAAGAGAATTAAAAACAACAAAAGATTGCAGAGGAAACTGCAGGTTCAAGTGTTCATAACACTTTACACAGGCTCAAAGGGAAGAAATATTTCAGGAATTTTGGAGCTTAACTGACAATGAGAAGAATGTATTCTATGGAAATACAGTAGATAGAAGCGGAAAAGAAAAAGTCTTGAAAAAGAAATCACGCAGAAAGTTTTCATTCAAGTATCACTTCAGAAAAGGACTAGATAGATATTGAGTTTGTAAGGAATTTTACCTTACAACATTAGACGTTAGCCAAAGGAGAATACAATATTTCTACGACAAGGTAGCAAATTCACAACAAGGTATAAATGATAATAGAGGCCGACATGCTAAACGAGCTGTTTCAGATGAATCTAAGGAATACATAAGACAACACATTAAATCGTTTAATCGCGTTACATCACATTACTGCCGAAAATCTTCTGAAAGAGAGTATCTCGAACCTGGCTTATCCGTTGCAAAAATGTACGATATGTACTGCGACAAATGCAAGGAGGACAATGTTAAGTCTGAAGCCATTCACACATATAGGAAAATATTCATGACTGAATTTAATATAAGTTTCTTTAAACCGAAGAAGGACTTGTGTGACCTATGTGAGGAACACGAAATCGCATAAACCATTGGCGAAGTACCCCCTATACTGACAACACAGTATGACTCTCATATGAAAGACAAAGAATCTACTAAATCCGAGCGTGACAATGACAGAAAAAGCAATCAAGTAGTAATATGTTTTGATCTTGAGAATGTGATTGCTTGTCCGAGGTCAAATGTGTCAAGTTTTTTCTATAAGCGCAAACTTAATGTGTACAATATGACTGGTCACTGCTCTAAAAACTCCAGTTTACAGTGTTGTGTGGAGTGAGGCCACGGCCGGAAGGGGGTCAAATGAGATGGCAACTGCTGTTATGATGATAGTAAAACGTGTTAGCGAGCAATATCCAGAAATTGACGAAATAGTGCTTTGGTCAGACTCGTGTGTCCCTCAGAACAAAAACTCGATAATGTTAACAGCAATAAAGTCGTTTTTGTCTGGTAATTCAAATGTACAGAGCATAATTCAAAAGTTCGGTACCCCAGAACATTCTGCCATTCAAGAAATTGATAACGCTCATTCCCATATCGAGAAAACTCTTACGTTATCTGCTGTGTACAGTCCGCTTAGTTTGATGAGAGTACTGAAAACTGTTCGAATGAAAATGGAAATTATGCAACTCTCCCATGTGTCCGATTACCAAAAGGCTTCTAAGGCCTAAAAAACCGGTTACCCGACCAACCTTATAATTTACCACCCGACTCAAAAGTTTTTATGCCCCCAAAATACTTTACACAGCACTTTCAGTATTGTCTTTCTGTTTGACCTCTCGCTTAGAACTATACTGTACTGTGTATATGCCGCAATCAGGTGTGTGTAAAATAATCAATAAAAAAGGCGGAGCGAGCTGTGTCCAATCAGCGTACGATTTTAATCTCTAATTTATGCCAAGAAATGTGGATTACTCGGATAGTATCGCTTAAAAATAATGCGGATGCCTTTGCCTTCTTCCTTCACTTCACTGACGACATGTAAAATGCAGTGGTAAACAAAATGCAAAATGGCATCTTCGTTGATTGCCGTAAAATTACAGAAGTGTAAGCATAAAGAAAACGGTGTCAATTCCATAATTGCTATACACCATACCTCTTCAATCAACAATGTATTTAATGACGCTGATATCCATGGAGAGATCGAAGGATGCAGGGTGGATGCGAAGGTTTCGGTAAGGGAAAAAAAAGTTAAACACGCTCGTCGTATTTCTGAACTGCGATACATAAATCAATTCTGGTATTAAAACGTACTCCTAGCCCCTATTCCATCACATACATACTTTAATATACTATAAATATATAAAAATGTTTTTCGGCCCTTTTGTTTTCGTACTTATTTACACGTTTCTGTCGTAAAGACAAATCGAAAGTAGAAAGATATCGCGTGTTACAACACGACACAAATGTTGATTACAATCGAATTTATTTTATTTTAGCATTTAATTCCGTTCTTCTGACAATTTTAAGAAAATATTTTAGCAGAGCTACAGATAAGTTTCATGAAATGGTTTATTTACCCTCGTATGTTTTATTGAACATTTATTTTATTTTTTGTATATTTAAATTTTTGTACAACTATGAACATTTTAAATGGGTTTTCAGTAATTATTTTGCTATTTGTTACCACATGATTGTGAACACTACTATTTGCCAAAATTAATTAGGTAAATATGCAAATACTCCTATCTGTATCTGTAGCTCTGTTTAAGATAATACATTGATCCCCATTTTCTTGTTTGTTTGTTTGTTTTCACATTGTATATTTAAAAGTATGGTTTACTTGATTTTGATTCTGTTTTAAAATATGATACCAGATTATTTTTAAATGTAGATGCATTCATATTCAGATATTTGGAATTTCTTTTTGCAGACAAGCCTCAAAGATGGAGACATTCTGTCCGTCAGTTCTGAAATGACCATCGGTGACATAAAGGGTGTCTTTTCTGATATGAAAACACTGTACCTGAAATGTTGTGAGACCTATGATCCTGAAAATGAGGAAACAACCAAAAAGCCAGCTTCTGAGGGGACAGTAAATGCATTCAACATAATGATGTCAGGCCAGAAAGTTCACCCAAAGAAAAAAACATGGTAATAAATCCCAGAAATAAGCCCCTTTGATACTTAAAATTTCAATATTGAAAAGAAATAAAAATGATTGAATAAAATCATTTACAAATCTTACTACTATAAAGTTGAATGTTGTCTTTAAAAGTGTTTAATATCTACATTTAGACTTTTAAAGGGCTGCAATTCTTTTTCATAAATTTTGATTAATATTCATAATTTTCAGAGCAAACAAAATGTATTTTTAATGAATGAACTGAGATTTTGTTGTATTAATATTTCAGTAATAATCGTAAGGATGAGCTGTACAATGATTTGGTGGCCGACATGGTTCAACGCGACTTGAGGCTCCATAAATGTGTTGTTGATGATGAAGGTGCCTACATTGTCCAGGTATAAAATAAAATGCAGAGATTGGCTCATTTCTAGGATAAAAAATAGATTCAGTTTTTATATCCATGAGTATTACAGACTCTGGACTCTTGTTTTAATAGAAATGTATACATTGTGTTATGTAATAACAATTGAAATATCTTAGTCCAGAGTTAATCCACACTCAAAATTTTCAAGAAATATTGCCTATCTAATCACCTAAAAATATCTCTGGGCATATATGATACAGTTCACTTTTATATTCTAATCCTTTTAATCAGAGGGTTTTATTACTCAATTTTCATATTCCCATTAATGTATTTTGTTGGAGATAACAAACTTTAAAAGTATATAAAATAATGTTCAGGTCGAGGTGTTTCATAATATATGAAAAGTTTACTGTAATGAAATCTTCACATTTTCAGGTGATCACAAATGCCTTGTGGTACCTCAGTAATCATCATACAACAATCAATGAAAATGCCCAGCAACAGAAGGATGTCTACCCTGTCCCAGCAGATTTCAACAAATTCGAGGGTTACGACGACTATAAGCGAAAGAAAATGAAGTCTCGGCCTCTTAGTGGTCTTCAGTGCCAATCCCATGCTGATGCACTGTTCAGCATTGCTTGTAGACCTGTATTTCAAAGCAGTGATAAGTGGATATCGTTTAAGGCTTTGATTGAAGATCTTGCCAAGTGTTTTTCTCAATACCATACCTATCTTGAAAAACAACTCCAAAAGCAAAACACAAATCAATCCAAGAACAAACCAGTTAGGACTGTAATGGAAGACACTGCTGTAGACTTCAGGGAAAAGTTACCCTTTGTGAATAATCAGTACAAACTGTTTGATAAGGTTATGTCTCAAGCAGACTATGATACACCTATTGTGTTTGATGAAAATATCCATCTTGACAAGTCTTTTGATAACCCCACACAAAAACATAGGTATTTTCAAAGTCTCAGGCTGTCTGTTCCAATTGATCTCTTTTCTTACTGCCCAGGCGGTGGTATTTGTATGATTTATTTTGCAGCTCGAGTTCAAGAAAACAGGACTGCAAATTACATGTAAGTTCAGCCTCTTCGAACTGTGTCAAAGATCTATGACAGACTTCCTGAATATCACACCAGGTACCAAAGAAGATACTTCAAACAGAAGTTCAGTCTACTTACATCAGTTAAACCTGCTGTGATGGATTTCATCTACAAAGAGCTTGCACTTGATGCATCAACAGCTTCAAACCCAGTCACACAGCAGCGTCTTGAGTTAATTGTCCTTGGAGAGACTGGCCTGGTAGCTGATCTAAGAGAACTAAACCCTGGCAGACCAAATGATAAGTTCGACACATTCTTCCAGACACTACAAGATAAGGTAGAAAATATAACGGCAGCTGATGACAGGCGGCATGGTGAGGCACATATCAGCAGGTGGATATCATTGGATGAACTTATAGCAGAAACTGCCAATGACTGTCCTGAAGGTACCTTGATTCCATCAAAGAGTTTGGTGCGATTACAGTTTACGCCTCGTAATCGGTACACACATGCTGCACTGAACTTCACTGAAAGAATTAATGTAAAGTACAAAATTCAGAGGCGACAACTTAGAGTCAATCACCAGGATGCTCATTACTGCGCTTCACAGCTGAAGTACATGAAGTCCAAGCTTATTGAATTAGGTCCAAAAGCACTGCTTCTTTGCTGTGATGACAAGGCAAAAGTGCCTGTTGGCAATCCAGGAGTACCGGTATCAACTGGGGTTTGAGGGAAGAAGACCAGTTCTCCAGTTTCTGAAACACTTGTCGCCTGTGACCATGATATGACGAAATCAAGTCTGTGTCCATCTGTGTACTTGGAGTGTACCTCGCCAACAAAAATTGATGGATCTCTTGTTAGAGGCCAAGTGAACGTCATCTTTAATGACTCTGTAATGCAAGTTTCATCTCCTTTCCGGCATGCAGTAGCTATCTGCAACATCTTGAAGCAAAGACACAGCTTTCCAAGCATACTCATGAAATTTTCTGATGGTGGGACAGATCAAAGAAATACATTAGAATCTGTTAAATGTGGTACAATTTGTATTTTCAGAGAGCTGAATTTAGACATGTGCATTTTGGGGAGATGTGCTCCTGGTCACAGCTGGGTTAACCCAGCAGAAAGAGTCATGAGTGTTTTAAACCTTGGGCCGCAGAACTGTGCACTTGAGAGAACTGCTGACACTAATGGTGAAGATAAATTCAAATCCTGTGGTAGCATGACACAGATAAGAGATGCCATCAACAAAACTCCAGAACTGAAAAATGCATGGGAATCTACCATCAAGCCAGTACAACAACTTGTGGCAGCAAGATTTCAGAGGCTGAAACTAAAACACATTCCTTTCAAAACGCCTGAACCTATCCAGGATACTGAAATAGACCTGATACAGTGCCACTTGCGGGAATTATTTCCTGATTTAGATCTCTCAAAACTGCAAAAGGCAAACACAAAAAAGTCTGCTTCGTACCAGTCTTGGATGAAAAAGCATTGCCGAGAACGACACTACAATTTCCAGATTAGGAAATGTGAAGACCCTGCATGCTGTCCACCATGTACGGTACCTAGGGAGTTACTAGAATGGCTACCCGATCCTGTCTTAGATGGGGACTCCAATCATTATATGCAGTATGATCAGTTGAAAGGAGTGGACACTACTGAAGATGACAGGCCTTCTTACCAGAAACCTGACACCCAAGCTGTAGAAAAAAAGCAAAGAAGCGAAAGGCAGACCCTCCTACAGTTCAAACTGAAGCCTCGGCACAGACAGCTTCTGCATTTACTGCACAGAATGCCAGGTATTTAATTGAGTGCTGTGAGTGTAGGAAGCCACGCGTCATCTATTCAAGGAATAAACTGACGGGGCGTCAAGTTATGCGGCTTACAATGGTCATAAGTGAGAGTGACTACACATGTGGGTCCTTCATAAGTGCCCCTGATGATATTGTACATGTGAGGCCTCATTTGAAATGCAGTGATCATGTAGAAATATCATTTTACAGTTCTAGTCTGGGCCGGAAAGACCTCTGCTACCATTGTGGTACTTCACCAGGTGAAGTCTCTCAAGAACTTCTTCAGAAGTTTAAAACTGTATTGCCAATTTGTGCAGACTGCTCAAATGCAGGTTTTGAACCTTTGTGCCAAAGGCCATATGGCAAAAAGCATTAATTTAGATATGCATATAAAGGGTAAAAAATCTAGTCATGTTTTTGTGAAACTGTTTTAAACCTTTTCTTACAGTATTAGTAGAGAAAACATTTATATAAACAACATAAAGGTTAACCCTTTACCAGATATATACACTTTTTAGCACCCTTAAAAGGTACCCTATAAAGCCTGATCTGCAGAAAGCCACAGTTAAACCTTGTGAAATTTAATGGTAAAAACCTTATCTCCAATGGACTAAGGAGCAGTTAACAGCATAAAACCTGATCAGCCTGCGTGTTACTCGCAGGCTGATCTGTTTTTATGCTGGCTGCATAGGTCTTTTCATGGTGTCCTGTAAAAGGTAAAGGGTTAAATATGTAGCTGTCAGAAGGAACACTTTGTATGTTAGTGCACTCAGATTGAGGACTTCAGTATTATAAATGTTTTCTTTTTAAATCATCTTCATTGTTCATGTTCTTTTCTTTCATTTAGACTTGATATATACATGTAAATTTGTTATTTATATAGATAGAAACATTCCAGGTTAAAAGTCCAGATGTGGGTTTCACAAAATATCTCAAAGTGAGGATTTCCTCAACTCAAAATTTTTAAGACCAAGAACTCCCTTCTATATTGACCTACAGTTATAAAATTTTGCATACATGTGATTTTAACTTATACATTATTTAATATTGACATGACTTTACAGAAAATTTTCTTTCATATTATTGGTATTACAGTGTTTGGATTTTTTTTTATAAATTGAGAGATCCTCATTTTGAGACGTTTTGTGAAAAGCAGGTACTTTGTGCAGGTATTGTGGTTTACAAGTCTACTAAGTCATGCCTTCATTTTATAGTTTATATTTTGAGTTGTGATATGTACATGTATACTGTGAAAAAAGTATGCTATGCTTCCAGCATATCAGCTGTTGTTTTTATTTTGATGTTTCAAACATTTATTCTAGTCATTATTAAAACATTTGATATAAAAAAGGAGATTTTCATTTTTCAAAGAACCTTTATTTACACAATACTTTACATGTGCCCATTACATACATAGTTAAACCAGATAAATACCAGATAAATAGTGATTTATAGGAGCATGGGACAGCAACGTCAAATGTTCATATAAAATGTCAATCTGAATGCCATCTAGGGGGGAAAAAAAATTTAAAAAAAAAAAAAAAAATCCCTATTTTTTTTGGCATGTAACCAGAAACAAACCTTTTTTTTTTTTTTTTTGGCCTAAGTAGCTGAACTTTAAGGACATTCCCTTTTCAAAGATCAAGTCTTTACAATGTGTAAAAGGGTGCCCATTGTTAGCCAAATTCAAGCTGTCATTTGAATCTGAGGGGTACATGGAAGTATCGTTGTCTGCAAATTTTACAAGATCTAAACAAGAAACATGTTTGCCTAAAGTCAAGAAAGCTACAAAAATACCTCAGCTCTCAAAAGAAAAACTTAACGACATCAAAAGCATGTTGAAATTCATGCCCTCTGATGATGTAAGGTACCTAGAGAATCTGTGCAAAATTGGGCGTTGTCGTTTAGCTAATAATTGATGAAATCCCCTAGAGAAGATCTGATATTCCATGAAAGGATATTTTGTGTTAATTGGAATTGTTAAAAAAATTTTGATAGTAGATATTCAAAAACGGCGTTTGTACACACATATTTTGTATGTTAAATTGTTACAAATCAATGTTTTAAGAGTTTTATATGTTGAAATGTTTTGAGTTAAACAATGTTATAATGTTTCAAAATAAAAATTAAGAAACAATGAGAGTTTGTAAGCAAGAGGGCCCAATAGCCATTGGTCTATCATCTGAGATACACTGCAACCACTGGGTCTTTATAAAATAAAGCACCTAAAGGGTGTGGCCAATTTAACTGAAGGGAAATATTTTGAAAAAAACTTGGTAGAAGACCACAAATTTATGCTATATATCAAATATCAAAGCAATTTGCCTTGCTGTTCTATGGTTTGAATAACATTGGTAAATGAATATTAGGTGATGTTATGTACCGAATATCGAATTTCTAGGCCTTGAGGTTTGGAACAACATTTTTCTCTATAGGTTTCCATTGCAATCAGTATTCTACATGGAGGGATGTTTTAACTTCCCTGTCAAGTTTTATTGAATTTGGCGTAGTGGTTTAGAAAGATAAGAAGATAAGATATTTCTTATCATAATTATCAAAATTTAATGCTCATTACACAGAAGCAAAGCTGATATCACTGTGCATTGTATTTTTAGAGTTTTTGCTCTTAATTAGGTTTTAAGGTCATTGCTCAATAATTATAACAAGAGCTGTCCATAAGACAGCGCGCTCGACTTTTCTCAGTTGCTAAGACACAGTTTTATGGATTTTAATAGTATGGTACATATCAATGATGATATGTTCTAGTTATAGTAGAAATTATTCTATCTCCTCCAATAAACAAATATGACATTTTTAATTGGTGAAATTAGTATGCAGAATCAATTTGAGAATGTGGTGTGCTGATCCGCCAACTCCAGTGCTAAAATCTGAAATTGTAATATTCCAAGTTATGGTGGAATACCTGTGATAGTATTGAAAATATACAACTTTGTAAAAAAATTAACCATGATTTCGGCTGTTTTCTAAGTATGAAAGGGGCATAATTCAAGAAGTAGTACAACCAGGGTTATGGGCCTTGCTAGTAAGGCAGAGGTAGTGATGGTGAATAAGTACTTGAAGTTTCAGTCAAATACATGTGATAGTACAACTATGTAAAAAAATTACCATGATTTTGGCTGTTTTCTAAGTATGAAAGTGACATAACTTAAGAAGTAGTACAGCAAGAGTTATGGGCCTTGTTAGTAAGGTAGAGGTAATGATGGTGAATATGTACTTGAAGTTTCAGTAGAATACCTTAGATAGTATTTAAGATATACAACTTTGTAAAAACTTTAACCTTGATTTTGGCTGTTTTGTAAGTATGAAAGGGGCATAACTCCAAAAATAGGGTAGCCAGGGTTGTGGGCCTTAGAAGTAAGGTAGAAGTGATGATGGTGAATAAGTATTTTAAGTTTGGGTGGAATACCTTTGATAGTATTTAAGTTATTGATGTTTGAAAAAAACTTTAACCTTGTGTTGCAACGCCGACGCCAACGCCCGAGTGACAGTATAAGCTCTCATTTTCTTCGAAAAGTCGAGCTAAAAATGATGATGGCTTGAAACTTAAATACATATTCATTATCAAAAGGGCAATACAATAACAAAGCTGATATTCACTTAGAAGTTTTAATTACCTATCAAATGCATAAAAGTCGAGCATCTAGCACCCGTAGGAAGTGCTCTTGTAAGCTCGCCTGAGCACGAAGTTCCATCGTCCGTCGTTCTGTGTCGACATTTTAGTAAATCTGGGTCATGTAGGGTAAAAAAAGACTAGGTCACCAGTTCATATCTTAGAAAATCCTTATTTATAGGTCACAAGACATTTGTGACTTGATTTTGATGAAACTTGGTCAAAATGTTTGTAATGCCTATATCTAGAACAAGTTTGAATCTGGGTCCTGTCGGATCAGAAATAACTGTTGACGCACTCATGCACATATGCATTCACGCACGATGATAAGACTGTCCAAAACAATAATATAAAATATTATGAAACTCATAATATCCAAGCAGTGTTTATGTAAACAAGTAACTGGTGTTGTATGCAACACATAAAGTCCCCTACCGGCTCCACCTTGACTCAATATGGTAATCAATCCCATTTTTTGCCATATTTTCACTATTTCCGTTACCATAGCAACCACAATTTTAGTCGAAGAACAAAAATAAAATGATGTGCATAATCTACACATTGCCATCTAGTCATATACCAAGTTTCATCAAGTTAGCTTGCTTAGTTATCGCGGGATCCCATTTTTGCCATATTTTCACTATTTCCGTTACCATAGCAACCACAATTTTAGTCGAAGAACAAAAATAAAACGACGTGCATAATCTACACATTGCCATCTAGTCATATACCAAGTTTCATCAAGTTAGCTTGCTTAGTTATTAAGTTATCGCGGGATCCAGATTTGAGCGGACAGATGGACGGACAGACGGACGGATGGACAGACGGACGGACGGACTGACAGACGGACGGACAGACGGAGGGCAAACCTATAGTCCCCTCCGGTGTGAACACCGGTAGGGGACTAACAATACAATGTTCTAACTGCCTATTTTGCGAGAAAAGTTAATATTATAATGTTCTATATGACATAGAACATTATAATAATCAGGTTTTTGTTAAAAAAGTTAGCGATATGTTCTATCTTAAAACAGAAAGTAGATAGTTTTTAAAAAGTTAAATGAAAAAGATAAAAATAAAAACATGTATTTAAAAGAGCTCATCAAAACCAACATGATGTTGTTTTTTTTCTAAAAAAAATCGGTTGAATATGAAGGTTTTATAGGAATAAAAAACTTTGAAGTCGATTTTCTCCAAAGTGCAAAAAAGTTAGTTAGAACATTGTAATAATCACATAACGAGTTGGCAAAGTATATTAACAGTTAATGTCATACAATTCCAGGATCAGCTTTACTGTTATGTTAAATTTAGTGACAACTTCACTAAAGCAAGCAAAACACTGTTCCGAAAGCTGAATACAGGAGGAGGAGCCTAACTGGCACTGCCCCTAACAAACTTGTGCCAGCAAAGCCTGCTCTGGAAGGAGTATATGAGGAAACAAGCACTGAAGGAAGATGGGTCATGTTTTCAAGAATGCGAAAACAAAGAGGAGGTCAGGAAGACAATTCTGGAACAACCTGGACGTGGCTGATGTCATGGCTCCAGCAGATATAAAGGAACATTATATGACTACCACATCAACTTCTTGCAAATGACACCTCTTGAATCATTCAAAGAAGATGTGTCATATTTTCCACAGTGTGGAGCCACAAGGAGGAAGATTCTGGAACCACCTGGATGTGGATGATGTCAGGGCTCTAGCAGATACACTGGCCACATTATATAACTGCTACACAAACCTCTTGCTGGTGACAGAGCAACAACCATGAGAAGAAAAAGACAAGAGGGCCATAGAGGCCCTGGATCGTTCACCTGAGTATAGGGTTACTCAAGGAACATCTGCACTAAAACATTTTGAAACCTGGCCAGTAGTATTTAAGGAGATGATTTTTAAAGTTTCCTAAATTTCTTTTTTTCCATTGCCATGGCAACCAGAGTTCTGCATGGATCAAGTTTATTTTTAGGAAAACAAAAAGTCCATTTTAATGTCACAACTTTTGTGAAGGACCACCCAAATATCATAACTGCCAAGTTTAATCAAATTCTGTCCAGCAGTTTCAGAGGAGATGTCATTAAAGCAAATTGTTGGTGACCGGACAACGCGCTCAACATAACGGATGCAGGGTAATCACAAAAGCTCACCTTGAGCACATTATACTTAGGTGAGCTTAAAACTAAAATATGGATGGGAATTGAGCTTGCGACTATAAGTTTTTTTTCCCTTTTTTGTATGGTCATTATTAAAAAAAGAATAGAATAATTTGGTCCATATTGTTTTTATGATACAATATATGGCATTCAAAAGGTCCATAAAAAGAAGAAAATCAAGTAATAGAAAGGAAGTTTTTCCCTTAAAAAAAAGGTCGCAAATGAGTCAACAAAAAGGAAAGCAATTGCAAAGGGGCATCACTTACTAACAAGGTATTAACAGATGAGTAATCTAAATTATACTTGACTTGTGACTTCTTAAACTTTAACTGTTATGCCACTTAATCTTTTTTCTTTTCTTTTTTTTTTTTTTCTCTAGAAAAAAAAAGTGGCAAATGATTGTGCAAAAGCCACAATAGAACAAATCAAATTCTGCAAAAGTTGCTTACATCAACATCACAGCTGCAGCCCATGTGGCTAACACTAATGAAGAATTACCAGCTGTAGCTTTAATGACTCTGGAGCAGGTAATATGACAAATAATACTGCAAACAACTGGGCAGATACAAATGCATCTGCCTACTGTACCTAAGAGGAACCAGCTCTCTCAGCCTCCTATAATCTTGCAAATTCAAATGAATTTGTAGATTTCCTTGCATGTGAGAAAGACAAGATACGAGAAGAGAGATACCAGGCAAACCAGCAGCTTTGGGAATCACAACAGACGATCTGCAAATTGCAGGAAGAGATTGAAAAGAAGGACTTAAAAATAAGATAGTTGGAGGAAGAAGTTTCAAAGCAGCAAATAATTAAAGTAAGAATTTACATTGATATTCTGACTCCTCAGTCTGATCAGCAACATGTATATGAAAATTGAGAGCCTGATTTTCTTCCCCATGTAGAATGGCAAAAGCAACTTAAAGCCATACTGCTGAGAATAATGCAATACCCTGTTGTTATATATTACACCTGACTCAGGTATGCATACACTATAATGTAGAAGGAAAGCCCTAGTCTAGGAATAAGTTTTTAACTAGTATTGTTTGGAGTGTTCTATTAGATCCCTATTCTAAAAACAAGAGGGCCATGATGGCCCAAAATCGCTCACCAGATTAGATATGAGCAACATATGTTGGATTATTTATATTGACCTTTTATTTGACCCCACATGACCAACTTTCGATCTTGCCCTATGGAAACAGACATTCCGACTAAGTTTCATGAAAATATGGCCAAAAATGTTGCCTCTAGAGTGTTAACAGGGTTTTTCTAAGATTTAACCTCATGACCTACTTTTTGACCCAACATGACCCAAGTTGGAACTTGTCCAAGATTTTATGGAAACAAACATTCTGACGAAGTTTAGTGAAAATTGGGCCAAAAATGTGGCCTCTAGAGTGTTAACAAGGTTTTTCTAAGATTTGACCTCATGACCTACTTTTTGACCCCAGATGACCCAAACTTGAACCTGTCCAAGATATTATCAAACAAACATTCTGACCAAGTTTTCATGAAGATTGGGCCAAAAATGTGGCCTCTAGAGTGTCAACAAGGTTTTACTAAGATTTGACCTCATGACCTACTTTTTGACCCCACATGACCCAAATTCGAACCTGTCCAAGATCTTATGGAGAGAAACATTCTGACCAAGTACACACCAAATATCTAAGTTCCAGGCCTTTTGGGTTTTCACAAGAAGAATTTTGAAGGTTTTCATATATAACTCTATGTAAAAAAAAGTGACCCCTGGGGCAGGCCTAAATTTTGACCCCAGGGCCATAATTTTAACAATCTTGGTAATGGTCCACACCAAATATCTAAGCCCCAGGCCTTATACTTTCTTACAAGAAGATTTTTAAGGGTTTTTTATTATAACTATGTAAAATCATGTGACCCCTAGGGTGGGGCCAATTTTGACCCTAGGGTCATAATTTGAACAATCTTGGAAGTGATGCATAAGATCATGCAACATACCAAAAATCAAAAGGCTAGGCCTTGTGGTTTCGGTGAAGAAGATTTTTAAAATTTTCATTTTTAAAGTCTATTTTTAGCTCCTGTGACCTAGATTTTTGACCAATCAAAATAATTTTACCAACTTTGGTAAGGGGCCCCATAATGAACATTCCTGTGAAGTTTTATCAAAATCCAGTGAGTAGTTTAGAAGGAGATGTTGTTTAAAGAAATTGTTGACAACGGACGCATGGACGACAGATGACGGACAAAAGGCGATCACAAAAGCTCACCATGAGCACGTTGTGCTCAGTTGAGCTAACAAGAGGGTCAAGATGGCCCTAAAGACGCTCACCTGAGTAAAACTGCCTTCATTGCCTGAACAAGTTATTAATTTATAGCATAGTTGTACCGAATACATAATCCATGAGATTATTTATAATTCAACGAACTAAACAGTGTCTGTGGTCAAAATTTGAAGTCAAACTTGACTGAGAAATTATGGCACACAAATTTAAACATTAAAAGAGGCAGGGGCATAACTTCTGACCTTACTGACGGACATCAGCCATAATCAAACTTGGCCAAAAGAATATGGCTATAAACACTGTCATAGATTTTTAAGATGATTGCTTAAGAATATAAATGAAGATGCTAGAGTGCAAACAAACAACAAGAGCTGTCAGAGGACAGCACGCTTGACTATTCAAAATGCTTGTTGGTAAATCAAATGAAATCTTTTTCAATTCTTGCCCTTTACATACCCTGTACATAATAATAGTCAAAAATGAAATACCTTGATAGTCTGATACCCCTTAATATTTTTATGATTTCTAAAATCAATCCCATGCCTAGTTACTGAGACATAAGCACAATAACACTGTACATGCAAAACTTTAACCAAAAATCCAAGTTATAAAAGGGCCATAATTTGTATAAAATTCAGTCCAAAAGTTATCCTCCTTAGTTTTCTGATGCCCCTGAAGACACTCCTTAACCTTCTAGTCAATTCCACAAGCAATTTCTGAGATATAAGCTGGATAGTAGATTGAATGCAAAAATTTAACCAAAACTCTAAGTTAAAAGGGGGTCATAATTTTTAATATATTCCATCAAGTGTTATATTCCTTTATAGAATGATACCCCTAAACATATTAAAGATGTTTAAAATCAATTGCATGCCTGGATACTGAGATATTAGCATGAAAGTACCTTGCATGCAAAACTTTAACCAAAATTTCTAAGTTAAAAAGGGCAATAACTTGTAACATATTCTATCAAGAATTATCTACCATGAAAGTATGATACCCCTAAACATATTAAAGATGTTTCAAATCAATCCCATGCCTGGATACTGAGATATTGTTACGCCCCACCTGTAGACCCTCGGTTCAGTGTAAACTAAATATTGTCAGGGAATCAACATCACAACAGCGCAGCATTAAAGTTAAACATATATTTTATTTTTGTTTACATATACACTTAGTAAACAATGAAGATCAATATCAAATATCCATTGATACTTTGTTTATGTACAAATAATAATTGCAACTCTACGCATAGCATAATGAAAAGTATTCAATACCACACGCGTACAGTGCTGGTTAACATTAACTACTTTAATACACAAGTTCACCTTTATCGTTATGATAAACGATCTATAAATACCTTAAAGTACCTAACGGATACTTAAATCGGCGCGCATATTTAAAATACAATCAACAGTTCCAACAGTGCCACAGTCGAATGTTGTTAGAATTTAAAGTAGACATTTAAATGTTTGTAAGTACTCATTATGGTACTAAATATATTTAACTTGAAGTAAACAATATCATATTATTATATTTAAAACTTCCTATGATGTTTATTTACTAGGAATGCCATGGAAAATGCCATAGCTTTACCTAATTCAGACTGTCCTCAGAATGAGGCCAAAACCCCTTATATAGTAACAACTGGCCGAAAGTGGCCGAATGGCCGAAAAGGGGCCGTCGGCCACTATTTTGTGGCAGACCGACCAGAAATACATGGCCGATGACGAAAACACTGTCACTTTAAGGTGGCCGAATATGACGTCATTACAACTGTAAACAAAAATGGCGGCCATTAAAGACTTACAATATTGCTAGAATTCCAGGCCTAGTAACACGAAAAATGGTATGTAAATGATGTATAGAACCTAATCTTAACAGCTTTAATTGCATATTACAATTATGCAATGACTTTAGAATCCTAATAAAAATCCTATGCAATATACATTTCAATCAGGTACACCCAAAAATTAACAGAGAAAAACAAAGTGTGACCTTAGTACAAATGTAATACACATAAATGATGTAACAATCCAGCTCACAGTCAGTGTCTATTACATGAAATAAAAGTCATGTTAGTTTCACTACACAAGGATTAAATGTCCGTTCAAGTTGATGACAAGGTTAGTTAGATAAATGTTTTAAATGTCTATAAAAGAGAATTAATTCACAATGATGATTTTTCAAGTATTAAATGTCACTGATATGCGGGGCATATCAATATTAGCATGAAAGTACCTTGCATGCAAAACTTTAACCAAAATGTCTAAGTTAAAAGGGGCAATCAGTGTTCAACCTGGCTAGCGCCCATGCGGGATTCCCGCATTGAAATTTCAATTGACGCATCGAAAATCCAATAGATCAGCCAACCTGCGCATCAGAAAATCATCTGATATAAGTTAAATCCTAAATAAAATTGGGTTAAATCCTAAATGAAATAATCAGAACTGAATCTAGAACCCGCTCAGTGTAAAAGCTATTTATAGCCATCAAAAATCCATTCTATATATATAGTAACACGTTTATCTCGCATGATGGGCATGTGTGGCTCAGATATTGATGACGTCATTTTTTCGCGCCATCTGTCTCTCGCACTGAAGAGTACACATGTAAACAAAATGTCAAAACGAAAGCAAGAAAAAGGGCCAACGCTCCTTGATTTCTTTGGTAAAAAGGCTCGGAAAGGAAGTGCCGATGACCCTATCGAGCCGGCGACATCATCGAGTAACGAGCCGGCGACATCATCAAGTAAAGAGCGGTCTCAAGAGCAGGCAGGATCATCAACCGAAAAATACGATCACAAATTTCAGCACTCATGGTTGGAAAAATTCTCGTGGCTGCATTACGATTCGGACAAAAACGTAATGTATTGTGAATTATGCAAAAAACATAACCATTCTAACGTGTTTGTAACCGGGTGCTCGAATTTTCGCACCAGTACTTACGAGGCATGCCTCAAGCAGTGATCACAAATTGTGCATTGAAAGTGTACCGCTGAAACAAGCCATGGATGAACAGGTAAAACAAATTTTCAGTAAGAAAGAGATGGCTATCATTAAATGCATGAAAACAGTTTATTTCCTTGTTAAAGAGGGCCTGCCTCTCAGTAAATATGAATCTTTGATGCTGCTTTTGAAAGACTTAGACATCCCAGAAATAGAAAAGATTTCTGTTGATAAGCATACTTCTTACTTCTCATTGAAAACAGCAAATGGTATGCTTTCCTCAATCGCAAGTGTTATCAGGACAGGCATTAAGAAGAAATTAGAGAAATCCCCAGTTGTGAGTGTGCTTGCAGATGAGAGCTGTGACATAGCCAATCACAAAAAACTTGTTATATATGCAAGGATTTTAAATCCTGAAACATTTGAGCCCAGCACTGTATTTCCGACAAATGTGAAGATTCCCGATGGAACTGGATCCACAGTTGCAAATGCAATTCTGTCTTGTCTTGAGGAACAAGGTGTTTCCATGACGATACTCTTTGGATTTGGTAGTGATGGTGCAAAAGTCATGACAGGCATGAAAGGGGGTGTGACGGGACATTTGTTGAGAAAACAGCCCATGCTGCTGAACTTTCATTGTGTAGCCCACAGATTAGCTCTTGTTAGCTCACAAGCTGCAGCAGAAATCCCTTACCTCAGGGAATACCAGGAGACATTGACAAGCTTGTTTTATTTCTTTAAATGCTCAGCCAACAGATGTGAAAGGCTAAGAGAGATCCAGCAAATTTTGGAAGAAGATGAGATCAAGATAAAAGAAGTACATGGTGTTAGATGGATGTCCATATACAAGGCTGGAGACAGTATACAGATCCCTTGATGCATTGATCACTTTGTTCTCTACAGATGAAGACCCCAATGCTAAAGGATTTTCAAGAAAAATTGCATCTAATGACTTCATTTCAGTCACATACAGTCATGTTGATGGATGTCCTTGCTATCATCACAGAGTTATGCCTAGTCTTTCAGAAAAAGGATTTGGATGTCTCAGTAGTTAAAACAAACATTGAACACTGCAGGAGCAAACTACAAAAGCTGGAACTTGCAGAAACATCAGAAGACAGAAGCTCTATGCCCAAGTGTTATCTTGACAGTTTGGATGCTGACTTGAAGTTAGACAAGGGAAAACTTGTGTTCAAAGGGAACCATGTGGTCTCAAAGGGGTCTAGAAATGTAAAATCTGTAAGAGATCAGTTCATTGATAAACTTTTGGAGAAACTTGAAGATAGATTTCCACCAAGGGATTCAGAGGTGTTGTTTGCTATGGGGGTTCTTGGAATGAGACCAGTGACATTCCTTTCAAAGAAAGATCTCTCAGAATGGGGCAATCAGAAAGTGGAAGTGTTGATTCAGCACTTTGGAGAAGCAAAAGAACACAGCCATGAGGGAACTGTCTCGAAAGCAGATGCCATAATAAACCCATCAGCAGCCAGAGAAGAATGGTCCAAGTTAAAACAGCAAGTGGTAAACTCTGGCTATCCCAGAGACAAACTCGGTGTGCTATGGGGTTTAATCAATGAGAACCACAAAGATGAGTACCCAAACCTACTAAAATTAGCAGCCATTGCCCTTACTGCACCTATTCACACATGTGATTGTGAGAGGGGATTTAGCATACAGAACACAGTGAAAACTAGCAAAAGAAATAGACTATCAGCAGACAGAATGGATGATCTAATGCTTGTGTCAGCAGAAGGGCCAGAGAGGAAGGACTTTGATTTCAAAGCAGCTGTAGACCATTGGAAGAATAGTGAAAACAGAAGAATATTTAAGAAATAGACATTTAATGTAGAGCCTATATTCATATGACAGACTGAATGCATGTAAATATATGTAGATGTTTTATACAAGTTCTGAGGCCTAAATGGACTGTAATTAATGGTTGTTTTAAGTAAAATGGCTTTAAAAAAAGGTTGGCCCACTGAAAACTTGAAATCCCCCACCAATTTTGTGGTTGATGGGCCAATGGCCCATCAGTCTCCCATTCCAGGTTGAACACTGGACAATAATTTGTAACATGTTCCATCAAGAGTTATCTACCATGAAAGTATGATACCCCTAAACATATTAAAGATGTTTAAAATCTATCGCTTGCCTGGATACTGAGATATAGGCATGAGAGTATCTTGAATGCAAACTTTTACCAAAATTTCTAAGTTAAAAAGGGGCCATAATTTGTAATATATTCCATCAAGAGTTATCTACCTTGGTTGTCTGATGCCCCTAAACATATTCATAAACTTTCAAGTCAAAACCATGAATGGTTATTGAGATACAAACTAGATAGTAACTTGCATGCAAAACTTTAACCAAATTTTCTATTGCATGCAAAACTTTAACCAAAATTTCTAAGTTGAAAAGGGGCCATAATTCATATTAAATTCAGTCAAGAGTTATCTACCTTAGTTGTCTGATGCCCCTGAACATATTTATAAACTTTCAAGTCAATACCATAAACGGTTATTGAGATATAAGGTTGTTAACTGTAAACTTGCACGCAAAACTTTAACCAAAAGCTGCAACGTCATTGCCAAACTTGCCATAATCAAACTTGGCCAAAAGAATATGGCTATAAACACTGTCATCAAGTTTGAAGATGATTGCTTAAGAAATGAAGATGCTAGAGTGCAAACAAACTAACAAACGGACAGATGACAGACATTCATCTATCCTAATAGATCATCCTGAGCACATGTGCTCAGTTGAAAAAACTAGATGTGGGTGTTCCTCGGAACACTTGTGTCACCTGCATTTAAGCATGTTTGATGAAAGAATTGACTAGAAAATCGATCTTTTGACAAATTATTGATAAAGCATAATCTATTTTGTGAGGTACAAAATAACACCAAATCACACACACACACACACACACACACACACACACATATATATATTTTTTTTGGGGGGGGGGGGGGGGGGGAATAAAATATTCAAACAGTGCAATATGTAATAATTTTCCCGAGCACTTTCGACTATACAGTCTTCATCAGAGGAGTGTCAGAATGACTATGAATTCAAAACATTAACTGTAAGAAAAATTATGACGTCATTAAGCACTTATGACGTTAATTATATATATGTTGCAAGTTTGTAGTCATCATTATCATTATTGAGTTATCATTCTTGTGTACTGCACTCAGACCAATGAGATCTATCTACTATAAATGTTTAAGGCAACACTTCAAATACTTTACAAGTTATGCACCACACAAGAATTAAATCCAAAAAAATAAACAAAGGGAAATAACTCCAAAAATACAACAGCTATCATTCTTGCACAATGCACTCCATGAGATCTTTCCACCTGTGAGGTTTCAAAGTAATACCTCAAATTTTAATAAGAGATCTATGAAGTTTCAAGTCAACACCTCAAATACGTTTCAAAATATGCCCCGGAAAAAATTAAGTCTGAAAATTTACAAAGGGCAATAACTCAGAAAATATTAAAGTCAGAGTTATCATTCTTGTGCACTGCACTCCACCTCAATGTGATCTATCCATGTTTAAGTTTCAAGGTGATTTTTTTGGTCCGGAAAAATCATTTTTTATCTATCCATGTTTTAAGTTTCAAGGTGATACCTCAAATACTTTTCGAGTTATGCTCTGGACAAGAAAGTGTGACGCCGACGACGCCGACGACACCGACGACGACGACGACGGACAAAGTGATCCCTATGTGTCTGCCATGCTATGCAGGCGACACAAAAATGAAGGGGGGTTGGAGGGAGAAAACAAAGAAACAAACTGTTTTGGCATCTTTCACTGGACCTTAATATGATACAAGGCTTAGCTGTTGTTTGCAGCAATGGTATGAATATAGTTGTACCTCACTAATAAAGACAAAGGGTTTTCTCTGGTGTGTTAGGATGATTGGATGATTTGTTTTGCATCAAGTCATCAAAATAATGTTATAAAAATTGTAAGACATTGTATATTATGATAATCATATTGTAACTTGAATTGAAATATATTTGGTTAACTAGTTTGTTACTGGCTTTTCGTTGTTGCGCCATTTCATCACTTTGGCCATACCAAAATGGGGGCGCTTGTCCGGGATCAAACATTTTGTGTAAAACAAGCAACAAGCTATCATGTCATTCAACTTGGAGAAATTCATTGCTTCACCTACCCGGGAGGAATTTCAGCCAGAAAGTCTGACTTGCTTGATATT
The DNA here is from genome assembly GCA_021229015.1 of Solen grandis. Classification (NCBI taxonomy): domain Eukaryota; kingdom Metazoa; phylum Mollusca; class Bivalvia; order Adapedonta; family Solenidae; genus Solen; species Solen grandis. The sequence goes on from CM037793.1 coordinate 38,625,344, forward strand.
GTTAATCACTACCAAGTGTCTGGTATCAAACAGGCTATGCACAAGCATGAAATTTAGACATTAGTTGATGAAGACACGTTATCATATGATTTTTTTATCTTCAATCAGATTTAGAATTAAATATTCAGTTAGAGAAAATGAAGTTAGAAAAAAGAAGAAAGAGAAGAGAATGAAGTTAGAAAAAAAAGAAAGAGAAAATGTAGGACAAAAAGAAAGGAGAGAAGAGAGAGAATTTAAATTACGAATGGAAGAAATTGAACAGGCAAATCAGACTACAATTTTAACAAACAAACCTTTTGATGTATCTAAAAATATAAGACTTGTTCATCCATTTCAAGAAAAAGAAAGAAAAAGAAGAAAGTCTGTGTGCTCCCCTTTCCTGATCTTTAACATGAACCATGGTGTTGTATTTACAGAAAACAGTAATGTAGACTTAGAGATGGTAGAGGAACCCATTCAGGTTGAGCAGCCACTAGGTGTTCTTTTTCAGTTAGACAATATTCAAAATAATTTTATAATATTGTAAAACATTGTATGTTATGATATTCATACTGTAACTTGTTAATAATTGAAATATATTTGGTTATCTAGTTTGTTGCTGGCTTTTCATTGTTGCGCCATTTCATCACTTGGCCGTAACAAAATGGGGGCGCTTGTCCGGGATCAAACATTTTGTGTAAAACAAGCAACAAGCTATCATGTCATTCAACTTGGAGAAATTCATTGCTTCGCCTACCCGGGAGGAATTTCTTATAGCCAAAAAGTCTGACTTGCTTGATATTGTTAATCACTACCAAGTGTCTGGTATCAAACAGGCTATGCACAAGCATGAAATTTTTAGCATTTTAATTCAGACATTAGTTGATAAAATTTTATTTTTTATCTTCAATTAGATTTAGAATTAAATATTCAGTTAGAGAAAATGAAGTTAGAAAAAAAAAGAAAGAGAAGAGAATGAAGTTAGAAAAAGAAAAGAAAATGTAGGACAAACACAACATCAATTTGAGTTAGAAAAATTGAGATTAGAAGAAAGGAGAGAAGAGAGAGAATTTAAATTACGAATGGAAGAAATTGAACAGGCAAATCAGACTACAATTTTAACAAACAAACCTTTTGATGTATCTAAAAATATAAGACTTGTTCATCCATTTCAAGAAAAAGAAAGAAAAAGAAGAAAGTCTGTGTGCTCCCCTTTCCTGATCTTTAACATGAACCATGGTGTTGTATTTACAGAAAACAGTAATGTAGACTTAGAGATGGTAGAGGAACCCATTCAGGTTGAGCAGCCACTAGGTGTTCTTTTTCAAAGGAGTTGTACCAACCCACAAAGAAAAGGTAATTTTATCATTTCTTTTATTTTACATCTGACTTGCAATCTGAAGGTCATAGGTTCAATACTAAATCAAGCCAACTTCTTTCTGGTGATAAGTTGTACCTCACTATAAAGACACAGAGTTTTCTCTGGTGTGTGCTGCCTAAATTGGATGATTTGTTTTGCATCAAGTCATCAAGTGTAGGTCTTTCAACAGTGTGGGAGTAACTTTGGATTTACATTTGGAAGAAGGACATATTTTTTGGACTGCTCAGATTAAATTTATATTTTATCAGTTAGATAATGATCAAAATAATGTTATAATAATTGTAAGACATTGTATGTTATGATATTCATATTGTAACTTGTTAATAATTGAAATATATTTGGTTAACTAGTTTGTTGCTGACTTTTCTTTGTTGCGCCATTTCATCACTTTGGCCGTAACAAAATGGGGGCACTTGTCCGGGATCAAACATTTTGTGTAAAACAACCCGGCTATAGATTGTCCATGGACATTTCTTTTTGTCCATGGAAAGAGGATGGATATCCATGGACATCCATGGCCAAAGCATGGAAAACCATGGAGCACCCATGTCCATGGACAAGTGTCCATGGAGGGTCCATGGATGATAGGAGGGATAGCATGGACATTGTCCAGGGTATCTGACTTTCAGCATGGACATTGTCCATGGTCAACTCTGTGTTCATACTTAGAAATTTTGTGATGATTTTCCTTGAATAGACAGAAAAATGTCTAAGTACAAAAACATGGAAAAAGTTATAAAAAATCACAGTAATCTTTTTTGACGATTTAATATGGTCATATTGGGTTTCAAATTTATTGAAATGAGATGAGGAATTTAAAGAAACCATTGTCAGCATTCTATTTTTAATTAATTTTTAAGAATTACTAAAAATGTCTTGTATTTTTAGCTACTATACATTTTTATAATACAATAGTGCGTAATTTGTAACACATAATACCACTGGCCCAAAATACAATGTTCTAAGTGTGATGCCTATTTGATATAAATTATAGACAACACAAAAATATGTCTCTTAATACATGCGTTGTTACAGTGTTATTTATAAAATATTATACACAATAGTAATTATGTACCATTTAAGTAAATCTCTCTTCACTGAAATGACAACTTCAAATATTTCAACAATGTAAGAATGCAATCCAATCGTTTGTCAGTCGTAAGTTTTACAAATTTAGTTTCACTGTTAACAACACTTCTAATGTTCACAAGATACATATTCCTTAATTCCTCATATATGGGCAGTCATTAAATAATTGATCTCATTTTCAACAACACATACATTTCTATTAAGGCAGAATGTACAAAATCTCTATCAATATCTAAATGCCATCCGTTTTCAATATTTATTACATTACATGACCTGAACAACTAAAATTTGATAAAATTCTTTTAAATTTGAGTGGTAAATTAGATTTCTATTTGGTGAAGCATTTATATCAGTCATTATCTTCTGGATACTGTTTGATAAACAGTTTCATAAATACATCTATTTGGCCAATATCCTGATATATCCAAGCATAACCGAAACCAAGTTGGAAAAGGAGTCGCTTGACGCGCGTTGTCCACATGATATGCCCACTCTCGTCCAGACGTCGTAGCATCTTGATGCACTGTCATGAGTTCCATCAAATTCGTCCAATATTTTACACACTCAGGACATGCAATTTGTTTCATCCACATCCACTTACAGTATAGACAGTTGATACTTGTTAAATAGTATACTATATTTAAATATGTTTCACATTATACAAGTGTATGCAGAAATTATCAAATAGAACTTTGCCATTACACCCTGATAATATACACGTCTTTTTTCTATGTAAGCTTCTCATAAGTTTCACATTGGTTGCTGGGAAAGGGCGCAGACACTTATAATGATACAGTTTACTCAGTACATAATGAATATGTACTAAAACAGTAGAAGCTTTCAATTGCATAAAATTTCCAAGCTCATTTTATTTTATTTTTTTACCAGATTTTTATAGCACTCTTATCATGTATAAAATGACGTTCAAAAACTCTAAAAACTACCTATAACAGATATAGACATACAAGTAAAAACAATCAAAAACAATATATGTCCCTTTCACCTAAATACCTTCGGCTACTCCTGACAATAGTTAAAAACTTATGCCTATTTTACATTTTTATTCAGTCCCGTTCAATATTATTTGGAAGCAAGGCAGCAAACACTTCATCTCTTGTACTGACAACCATCAGTGGTTCTCCTAAGTATTCCACTGGCACAATTGTATTGTATTCCTCTCTGTAAACAGAAAAATTATATTTGATTAGACATTAATGTACAAGAGATTAAGCATACTTAGTGACAACAGATTTAAAGTCTGCAATATATGTATGTAGTCAAACGTGATTTTAATATTTCTGTGATAGTATTGGTTTTAACACTTAAATTGTTCTTCTCTTAACAATTTTGGTAGAACTTCAAGTATAAGGTTTATTTATTTAGATCTTTCATGCTATGTAATATAAACACTGACCAATGATTTCTGAGATTTACTAAATGTTTACTATGTACATGTATATCCATAGCTCTTGCAACATCTCCATGGTCAAGTGATTCAAGTTACTGACTTGAAATCAATGTACCCTCTCAATGGTTGAGGGTCATGGGTTCAAATCTGCTACTGTCACCTTGAGCAATTTGGCGATTTCTTACAGACTATGGTAGTCTAGTACTGGTCAATCCCAGGAGCAACGTTAAGGTAAACTAAGTGCTACTTTAGACTTACCCAATAAAAACAATCTTTTGCAAGTGACTAGCTCTCCTTGGCAGGATAGATCCAGATGAAACTACTAATCTACAAACAGCAAAGACTTTTCGTGATTGGTTTTCCATAAGGTATCTGCAGACTTCAACAGATGTAGCATCAGCATTTGTAGCCAGTTTCTTGACCAAATGAATTGTGTATGAGTTTTGCTTTTTCACTTTGGTACACATTTTACTATACATAAGGAAGCCATTGCGAGCTATCTTAGCCACATTGAAGAAGTCCTTTTCACAGTTGGTACCAATATACTCTGCTAGTTGTGTCTTTACTTCTTCAGAAAAAGTATCGGTTACAGGTGACAGTTTGATAACAGAGCACTGGAATGCTTTTGAATTCTCTGAAAACTTTTCAGATTTACTTTCAATCACATTTTCCATGAAACATCTAACTTTACTGTTGGCAGGCAGTTGTTTGGCTTTTGTTTCTACTCTTTTTTGTGATTGAAGAGTCCAAAATATCTGTTTGCAGACGTTACCTGTGCCATGGATTGATTTCTTTATCTCTCCATTAAAGGATTCGAAGCAGAAGCAGGACCATGCCCAAAGTGGTCCCCATAATTTGACGAAGTTTGCCATATGCGTAAGGTTATGGACATTCAGACTCATGAATCTATTGCCGTACAGTCTCTGAACATTTCTCACATATGCCTTCAGCAATGTATCTGCTCTTTCCAGATCTTTCATTTGTTATTCCTTCTCGGAGAAGTATATAGACTGCTTCCACAAGGCAGCTGAAATGTATCAAGTAAATATTTGGCAATTTCTCTTTTAAGCATGGAAGTGAATAAAAAAGTAGCCAGTTCCTCAACTCAGATGCCTTCCAGTTGTTGTAGGTACCTGTGATAATGCGTGGTAACCTATGCACTATGTATGGAGGTTTTATGTTCTTGAGGTCCTTGTCTACATCAGACATTTTCCCTGATATATTGTAAGGTTCTGATGCATGGGCCTTATCAAACCAGAGCTCCAGCATTTTCTTTGTCACCCCAAGCAGGGTGCCATGCATGTAGTCAATAACTACATTCTTAGTAAAAGAAAAGTATGGCAGGAACCACAAAACACTCTGTCCCAACATTCCTTCGGTCTTCCTTCCACTTTGTCTTGCAGTGACAGAATTTTGACATAAAACTGCATCAGAACGAGCAGCTGCTGGCTGGTCCTTACAAAGGTAAGCTCTACAATGGCCTTTTCCACTGGGTACAACTTGCCCTGGCTCCATACAGTAGAGACACCCATATTCTCCATTGTGCATGGTCATCGCCAAGAAATATGCCCTAGCTTGTAGATCCATTGTTGCTACAATGAGCATAGCTTTAATCATTACCTCAGATTCTATTTCTTCATCAAAAAAGGAAAAACCATTCTCATACAAGGCAACTAAATCTGCAATAAGTGGACGCAAAAACATGTTCATTTTAGGTTTTCCAACACCTTGCCATATCCCCCAAAGTATCATGTTTTTCCTGCTGAAGCGTTCTTTTGGCGGAATCTCGTTGACAAGAAAGTAAACAGGCCACAGTGAGGTCGATGAGCTCTTGAAAAGTGGAATACCATCAATGAAAAGAGACAGTGTTATGTTTTTGGTGTTATGAAGAAATCCTCCAGGTTCCTGCAACTTCCTGTACTCCATCCCACTTTTTATGTCTGAGATATTTTCTGTCATGCAACATCGAGATTCTTCTATTGACTTCCAAACCCCTTCTCTTTGAAGAATTTCTATCAGCTGCACTTCAGTTTTTCCAGAGACAAAATAATTGGTGCATTCAGAGTTGGTTTTTGTACCCTGACATCCTGGTGTAAAGCATTGATCTAGCTGTGTGTCAAATAACTTTTTGCAACCCTCACAGTAAAGGTGATGTGTCAAGTAATTGGAGTCAAAGCCACAAGACTCTTTTAGTTTTCTTAAATTTGTTTCAGCGATGATACTTTCAGGCAGATGTAGCTGAATGAGTTGCAGCATGTCACTGATAGCAGTGTCAGACAAATTGTGGCGTGTAGCGAAAGCACTTACTGTCAACGAATGTTCAGATTTAGTGATACTGCTTCGATAAACAGTGTCATTTGGTGGAAGGACATAAAGTGATGGGTCATCATTCTGTGGCTGAAACATTTCTTCAAGTTCTGATGGATCACCATTCTCATCTGTTGAAGAATCTTCGCTCTCTGACATTAAGTATTCAGTAATGTCATGATTGTCATTGGTATCATCATCTGAACCAGATAGTCTTTCGTCTGTAAAATCATATGCTATTTCTGTATCCATTTCAGGCTCAATATTTTGATCTGATGTGGATGGCATGTCTTGTTTTCTGGAAAAAGTAGGACATTTGATAGTTATTAAAAAAACTAGAAGTAATGCATTTAAATGACATCTCATTATTGAAGGGCATAAAACTCCAGCATAACTGCACTGGCCAAGATAATTGTTCTACTTTTCAGGAATATAATATGGTCAAATATGACTGAATACTGTAAAAAGTAATGGTTCTAGGGTGATTTTTGTTTGTTCATTCAAGAACTAGCTCTGTGAGTTTAGTCAATATTAACAACTACAAAAAGGTAACAAGGATGGTTGGGACTGTCAAGTCCAAATCTGCTGCATTTGAGCTGGGTTAAGGGTTTATATATGAGGTAGCTAGATTGCAGAACCTAAGTGGCTCTACCAGGGTTCCAGCTAATATATGATGCAGGTTTCTCAAAAGATTGAAAGTTAAAGTCATAAACTGAGAAGTAGGTGGTGGGATGTGAGTGCTGACAAAGTATAAGGGGGGATGACCCCTCAGTGAATTAAGTTTTTTTCAATAGTGTTTTGGTCAGAACAGAAGGGCACAGTAGGCATGAGCCGGCTGGTGTTGAGAACCTTGTTTAACATGCATTTATTGTCAGATTAAAACTTTCAGGCTTATGTTTTTTCTTATAACCTTTCTGACTTGTATTGTGTGCAAAAATATTCTAAGGGACACTTTGTGTCTTTAAACACCATTATAATTGTATCAAAACCTAGTTTGACAATGACACACAGACAGCCAAATATACCTTCTCTGAAGCCTCCACTGAGTTGTTCTTGGAATAGCAGAAGCTCCTGCTTGGCAGTTCATATCATACTGCTTGTACCTTTTGACAGGGTTTCCAGCTGAAGTGTAAAAACAATTTATTTTAAAGCTGACAAATTTAACATGATATGTCAGATACTTTGAATGTACATAGTTCTGGTATATATAAACAAGAGGGCCATGATGGCCCTGGATCGCTCACCTGGTATCATTAGGCTATGTAAAATCAAGTGACCCCTGGGGCAGAGCCAATTTTGACCCCAGGGTCATGATTTGAACAAAGTTGGTAAGAATCGACTAGACAATGCCACACACTACCACACTCTACTTGGTAGAGGTCTATTAGCCCATGTTACATACCAAATATATAAACTCCAGACCTTGAAGATTTTTCTAGTTTTTTTTCCAATATAAGTCTATGTAAAATCAAGTGATCCCTGGAAAGGGGCCAATTTTGACCCCAGCGTCATGATTTGAACAAACTTGGTAAGAAGTGACTA
>CM037793.1:38633149-38683149 GCA_021229015.1 Solen grandis
ATACATACGTATAGACGCAGGTAGTGCAGGAATAATTGCATTTCAAATATCAATTCATGCCTCCCCATACAAGGTGTCTAATTGAAGAACCCCTAAATGAAAGCAAAAATTGCGAGCTTGGCTATTTTATCGGGTATCTGTATTCAGTAACCAACGTGTCTTGAGCCAGCAACTAGCTTTTATATTCCAGTAAATAGGCAAATATCATTATATAATTAGTGATATGTTTTTTATATTAAAAGTGTCCATTTACTTGTCATTTTTTACGTATGATTTTAGAGATAACAGAAGTATTTCAGTGGTGTAAAACATACAAAAGCCAATTAGACTGTGCGGCAGCACTATGTCTGTCTAAATCAGAAGTAGTCTGAAATTACTAGAATACTGTTGGTGGGACGCAAAATCAGATAAACAAATATCAGTAATGAAGATCTGGATGAATTCAATTAAACTACAATTATATTAGTTTCATAAGTTTCCTTTTTACATCCAAATGAAAACAATAAAAAATAACTTTAAATAAAATGAAGGAATATGAAACATATTCACATAAAATGATGACAGAGATAAAAGAGGAAACAGAAGGAAACCATTCTAGATATGTACGATAACTGAAATCGAAAGAGAAGCAAAAAAATAAAATATATTCATTCATTCATTCATTCATTCATTCATTCAAACAACCAATAGATCGACCAAACCATCATTTTATCAGTTGTTCTTAATTTCTGTAGATCCTCCTTTTTCCGATAAACGATGTTATAAATAAATAAATAAATAAATAAATAAATAAATTAATTAATTAATTAATTAATTAATTAATTAATTCTCCGGATTATTCCGGACTCAGTCAAAGGTTACCGGCTTTTATCGACGTTCTTACGTAATGTACCAGTTCTCCGCATGTGTTCTGAACAGGTGTTCTCGGCATGATACCTTGTATGTTCCATGTGTGTGATAAAGGCATGTTCCAGGTAAATACAGTCATAATCTTAAGAACGAAGATGGCACGGACCCCCCACCCCCCAAACACACACACACACAAGGTCACGTACTCCTCACTATACACTTTGAGAACTTCTTTATATGAAGCTATATAATAAAGTGTTCTTGTTACGCTGCCAAATATCGTTGTAGACAGACTGCACGGTGTCTTTTCTGACACCAGACCAACCAGTGCTGGCACTTCAAGAATGTTTGAAACAAAGCCTTGAATATGACCCAATTCCTAAAGACCAAGAAACATGCACGTGCACGTCAATGTATACGTCTTACATTCATGAATGTATACTATGTTCTATGTTAAAAGGAGTGTTCAATATGTTTACTGAATCAATAACATCTGCATAGATTTAAGGAAATATAATTTGGAAAATAAAATGTGTGTCATATGTCCGAGTCTGAAAGTAAAATGTCGCAGAATGGTGAGTTAATTATGTATCTCCTTATAATCTCCTTACGAAATTTAAAGTTATGCGTTTGACAGCTTGATGTGTATACATATCATTTTTGAGTGTTACAAATATAAACTACATTTCGCTTAATCAATTAATTATTCAATAATGAAGTGTTTCGACTCAAACGCACAAAAATTGAAAAGAAAAGAAAAATCATGCAAATGGACAGATGAAAACGTAGATAAAAGTTTTTGGATTAAATTGATTGGATAAAAGGGAAAAGGTATTTTAACACCCCATCAACTGTATTTCAGTCCTCTTACGACTATGTCTAGATGAGACAGATTAAGTGTTGACAGAGTGCGGTATGTAGAATGATATCACAACCGGCCCTGACACATTATCCTTAAATTTACAGTCATGTAACTTACTTTTGCTGAGTTACGACCTTTGTGCGTTGCGGCACGGGATCGAATCCGAGACCATCCGGGTACATGGCGGATTCTCCGACTACTTAGCAACCGGGAACGATACTCTTGCTTTATTTCAGGTACCAACTATGACCAAAGTAAATCAAGACAAACAACTGTAACATGTCTAATCAAATCATACAACGAAAGTATTAATTAACGCGTCTCTTCGTATAAAGGTGGAACCTTTAATTACCAACTACGCAGCAGTATAAACTTTACCCAAGGGCAAGAAGATGGTATTGAGAAATAGCCGTTGATTGGCTAGACACAACACGTGGGTATAAAAGTGAGCGCGCGAGTGCAGAATGTAAACAAAGAAGCAGACGATACAGGAAGTAATTACATGCACAGGTAAGAAATAGCCAATTTTTGTTGTATGTGTACTCGTTAATATGTTCGATATAATTTCAACATCTGTTTCAGTTTAGTAACGTTTTTTTTTTTTTTTTTTGTCTTTTTATACATTCCGTATGGATTTTATTGCATCAAAACTGGATAAAATTCAACAAATTGACATCGATTATTCTGGAAATGCAAATTCGATCATACCGAAATATTTTAAAAGTACATGTAACTGTTTTCCACGTATTAGAATTCCATCACCTTTTTGTTTTATATCATCTCTTACACAGGGCCACAGAATTGTACAGAATCGATATTAAACATCAAAACAAGACATTAATGAACTATAACTATTTTTTGTGCGTTTCTTAAATTTTGTATATATTAACATTTGGAACAACCTACACATGAAGTAATACAACATTATTTTACATGCGAAACCATCTAAATGAAAAATACGATAGACATTTAATATAGCTTAAAATAAAGATCTACATGTTTTGAATGTTGAATGTAAAATATGCACGCATACATATCCAGAAGGTACTCAAGTTATATTGTCATAAGTGTAGTTGACTGGATTTAAATATATATAATTTTGAACTATGTTTGTACTATTTGACTATTTTAGGTCGCTGTATCAAGATTTTTTCAATTACCTGAAACGCTTAATTAAGATACATAATCAACAACAGTTTTCCGTTGATTGCATTAAGATCGCTATGTTTTATGTTTATGAAAGATTTAACTTGCTTGGAATATGCTTGTTATTGTGTGATTTGAATACTAGAACTATAACACATTTATATATATCTTTGCATATCAATTTCGAACACCTTGAAGTTCACTTCCACATTATCTATAAATAGAATGTAAACAAACTGCACGGCGTAGAATCAGCTGGCAGACGGAACTGATTCACAGAACTATTTTTGAAATCCCGCCTATCGGAAACTTCAGAGCATCTACGTTTTATCTATACATACTGTAATTATCTATTTACGTTACATTTACGTCCAGCTTATGTTTTTCAGCTATCATGTTGGCGCATAGAACTACGTCATCCATTGGAACCAGTCCAGAGCCTGCAAGGAGCTATCCGCAGTACTCGCAGAGCAACGGATCAGTTCAAAACGGGACGCCTGTGCTCAAATCGTCCAGTGCGGCGAAAATGGCGTCTAACCTAGGACCAACGACGCCGGACCCCATGACACAAAGGGCGGTTCTAGAGGGGATGTTTGAAAAGAGACTTGTTGAGGGAGAGTTTTGGTACGTTGTTGTTGCAGAATGGCTGGAACAGTTGAAGAAATATTTGGGAATACCGAGCACAAGAAAGTGTTACAATCAAAGAGTTCACCCTGGGCCAGTAATAACACGGCGAGATTATGCACACACGGTGGAAATGTTGCATGAAGACGCCTGGAGACTCGTTATTCAGTGGTATGGATTAGCAGAGGGACACAAGGCTATCAAACTGGTTGTATATAACTACGTGCGCGCACCGGAAATAGAACACAATCTGAACAACTGCAAATTAATGATGACGAAATCGGAAATTGAGGACTTTCATAACGTAAAATTCAGTAAAATGGAAAAAGTGGGTCACGTTGAATGGAAGCTGAGGCAACTTTACTCCATTGGTATCAGCTGTAAATCTCGCCTGTGGGCTAAACCGGATGCGGATGCAGAATGGCGGCCATTGCTCGTCCGAGATAAAGCGATTGGCAAAGTGCTCGATGTTGACTCGGACTTTATGCGTCTTCACTTTGCTTTGGAAACAATTGACCTGAGCGGAACATGGAAAAATCAACCAGACGGAGTACAAATGACACAAGATGGGCCAATTGGGGTTCTGTATGATCACGACATATTTGAAGACGTCACGAGCACTTGGGAGTTAGACATTCACGAACAAATTGATCACGTAGGTCGAGATTTCCTCGAAAGACTTCATATCAACTTCAGTGGCTTCGTGCAAAGGGCAAAGGATTATGTGGAAGAAAGAGATTGTATTTTCAGGGAGAAAGAAAGAAAGGTACGTATGTATTTGAATGTATAGTAATAATAATAATAGTGTCTCAGCATTTCTCATTAAGTCGATTGTGATATCAGTTCTCACAACATACACTTCTCGGCGGTTCAAGAGTGGAGGTATCCACTATATTTCCTTAATATAATCAACAAAAATGATGTTAACAAAATTAATTACTATTATTAATTGTATTTTACAGTAATCACAAACATCAATGTAATTATAACTTTATTGCCCTCGAACCGATTTTACTTTAAAAAAACAACAACAACATAACAGCTATGTTTATTATACCCCCAGATACAAAGTATGTGGGGGCTAAATTGGAGTCACGTCCATCGGTTGGTCTGTCTGTAGACAAGACCGTTGTCCGCCCTGTTTCTCGGCTGCCTTCGGTCGTATTTTAATTAAACCTTACAAGGCTGGTCGAGTACATCGTTGGCACATCATGACCGGTTTAATTCTATATGAGTGACGGCCCTTTGTTATATTTATTGAAGATATTTTGTCCACATTATTTCTAGCTACCATTGGTCAGATTTTCATTTAACTTCACAACAGTTATAAATACCAATCATTCTTGCTAATATTGTAGGCATGTCATGCTAACTTCAATTTTCAATGAGTTATGCCCCCTTGTCATATTTCTTGAATATGTTTTGTCTGCTCTGTTTCTTAGCTACTTTTGGTCATATTTTATATAATTTCAAAATATTTGTAAGTACAACACTAGTTGCACATAAATATCCTTGGCATTGCATGGTCAGCTTATTTTTCCATCCGTTATTTTTTTTTGTCAGCGATACATGTGTAAGTATATCAAATCTCTACCTGGTTTTGGTTTGTTTTTATGTTTATCGTTATACTTTATCAAGACTGTCTCTTTCATGGTAACAGTAACCGTGACAAAGCGGCACCTGGGGGTGTTGATCATCCTCGAAGAAGGTTCATGTTTTAAACCTATGTTACTGACCATCCGTACAATGAAGCTTATCTGTTTTGCGCATCCAGTCATCATATATCCTGGTGACATTTTATCACACATTTAACATTATTGTTTACATGAAAAGAAGCCATTTAACTTAATTCGAAGATTTTTCGCATTTTTGGAAAAGGACAAAGTCATTTTGTGCGTATTAAGGAAATAAAAAATGGTGAAAATAGTAGATTACAATGAAATAAGGAACTGTAAATACAACTGATAAAATACAATACACACATCATACTCAGAGCTAGATTTTATGTATTATCCTTTTTGATGAAACGAGAATTATGAATTATAACATATTACATGAAGTATCAAAGGTATTTAAATAGTCATTTTTTTCATTCGAAGGGTCTCTTTCCGAGATCCCAATTATTATACCCCCCACCCCTCCCGCAACGAAGTTGGGGTCTGTCGGGTACTCCCCAGTAACTACTGGACATATTTCAATGAAACTTTCAGGGATTAATCATTACACATTGTAGATGTGCGTAATCGGGCCCCTTTTGAGTAGCTCAAACTATGATTTATTTCAGTAAAACTTGATTGCATTCAACTTGCACATTGTAGATGTGCGTAATCTATAACAGGTTGGGTTATCTCCTTTTTTTAAATTATGTTCCTTTGACCATTTAGTAGCTCATGTACATTGCCAGCTACTACCATAACGATCTGTCGGCTACTCCTGTGTAATTACTGGATGTATTACAATGAAACTTGCTTAAAAAAAAGAAAAGAAAAAAAAGAAGAAAAAAAAATTCTGGGATTAATCGTTACACATTGTAGATATGCGGAACTTATAACAGGTTGGGTTATTTCCCCTTTTTGGAAAATTATGTCCCTTTCACTGTTTTGGAAGCTTATATACATTGCCAGCTACTGCTTCATAACTACTGAATGTGATTCAATAAAACTTACTTGCATTCAACATTGCACTTTGTAGATGTGCGTAATCTATAACAGGTTGAGTTGTTTATCCCCCCTATTTCTAAAATAATGCCCCTTTGACCAAGTTTTCAACTTGTGTAAATTACATGTAATTAAAGTGTGCTCTTTCTACACTACTTGATGGATACCAAAACTTGCTTGAATTAATCGTGACACAAGTGTAATCTTTATAAGTTTGTCATGAGTAGGAATTGAACCTGCAAGCTTTTCCTGGGTGGGCGGGGGTATAAGTCGACAGTTCTAGTTAAGAATCCGCTGACTGCCATACAATGAACTGTATCATTTGACTGTACAGGTCACCAGTAAAGAAAACCACATAGATCAACTACGTGACGAACTAACTGAGAAACAAAGGGGTCTGGATGCAGAGATAGAGGCTTACAAAACCAGACGGAAAATCCTCGACCAAAAGGAAGTTGAGCTTGATGAGGCCTATGACAAGAGGACACGGGACCTTTTTGAAGATATGAACAAGAAGAAACGTGAGATGGATCAAGAATATGCTAATTTCGTTAAAGCCAAAGACAACTTTAATACTGAGCTGAAGGTTGGTATAGCATGCTTGTCATTTTGTTGGGGTCTCATTTTCGTATTTAAGCCCCCATTTTCTGCTCAGAGCTCATTATTATCGTATTATCACTGCATGGTGCCGTAAATAAGTAACTTATTACAACACTCAGTCAAATCGTTTAACAGGGGAGATAATTGCAAAGACAGAAGGCCACTGGCACAGTTTCTAAAGGCTTGAAATATATGTAAGTACTAGTATTTTGCGGTCAGAAAAAAAAAGAGAGCTACTTTGGACCATTCAAAATATTGACAATTGCCGTTACATGCAATTTGGACCAAAAACCAGAAAGCCGTTGAGATAGTTTCTAGGCTTCATATCTTTCAGAAGACGAAGTAGATGGCCACAATCAATTCGATCTGTTTGTTTAGAAGGTTTAACGTCCCACCGACAGTATTTCAGTCATTTAGAGACTTTGTCTACTTGAGACAGATATAGTGCTGCCACACTGCAGTAATCACTCCATAGACATGTGGCATGACACCACAGGCCGTCACATTATCCTGACACCGGGCCAACCAGTCCTGGAACTTCTCTTATATGCTAAGCGCCAACCAAGAGAGCTATACCAGTACCCACTTTATGACTCTGGCATCTCGCGGCCGGGGATCGAACCCACAATATCCCGATTCAGTGGAGGAAGCTTCAACCACTCGGTCACCGGGACTGGTCAAAATAATTTCAACATATGATTCATATTATCTACGTCTTTGCCATTTCGCAGTAAACTTCATATGAGGCGACGGAGAAGTGATCCCTAGGTGCCACCTCTGCTTATAGCAGGTGACACAAAAACGGTCGTTTGTTTTGCTCAGAGTATATTTTTTTTCTCTTTCAGCGAATGTCCGATATCTACAAGATACAGGAAAACAAGATCAAACTAGACATCGGCGGCCATCAGTTCACCACCTCTCTTCTGACACTAACCAAGGACCCCCATTCAATGTTGTCCGCCATGTTTAGTGGACGTCATAGATTACGTCAGGAGAGTGACGGCAGCTACTTCATAGACCGTGACGGGACACACTTCCGGTATATCCTAAACTACCTACGAGATGGTTGTATAAAGGAAGGGACTATGCCGAATAATGAGACACTGTGGGGTGAGGTTCAGAACGAGGCTGAGTATTACCAGCTGACAGGGTTAGTGGATTACATCAGGTCCTTGACGAGCAGAAATGTGTCAAGGTCAAACAGCACTGTCAGTATAGAGGACACATAGGTTGTCATGGAAACCAAATAAAGCTTAAATGGATAATGTCTTGAGTTTTTGTTTTAACAAATGTATGCCTAGAGAGAGAGAGAGGGAGGGTATGATCGTGATATAAAGGTAGCATTTGAAACTGATTTCACTTTGAAGGTCATCCACGCCCGACAGTATATCATCCGGGAACTACACTGGAGAGGCTCGTTGCTTTAACCCTTTCCCTCATATACTCATTTTGACACACTCAATAGGTATCACATAAAGCCTGATCTGCAGAAAACTACAGTTAAACCTTACCAAATTTAATTATAAAATCCTCAATTCCAGACCACTGAGGAGCAGCGAACAGCAACCTGATCAGCCTGCGAGTTACTCGCAGGCTGATCTGGTTTTATGCTGTTCGCATAGGTCTTTTCATGGTGTCCTCTATGAGGGAAAGGGTTAAATGGCATCAAACCCCACTTAGTCTGAGAAGGGCACGAACATGATCATTGCACATCGATAAAATATTTTACATTTCATTGTACATGTATTGAAAAAAAAAACCCAGATAAAATTGGTATATTTTGAAGCCATAGTCGGTCTCGAACCGCGCGCTTTACAACCAAAATGTCTACACCTACAATAGACACCAAGGACTTCAATCTAAACTGTTACAATAAGCAATTAAAGGGAGAAAACTTTCTCAACATACAAGTATCACATTTAGTTTCATAACATTTATTTATTGTGGATTCGGAATACTTTACTTGGGAGAGACAAAATAAACGTGTTGCGACACTGCAGTATAAAGCCGTAGAAATATCATACCACACAGACACGTTAACCCGCCCCCGGGTCAACCTGCTATGGAAAGATGTTTGTTTTAATGTGTACAATATTTCAGTCATTTGGTGACTATGTCTACTTGAGACAGAATACGCTACAAGACATACCAGGCCAGCCAGTCCTGAAATACCCTGAATATATGCTGATTGCCAATCGGGGAGCTACCAGTACTATTCAACGACTTTGGTATGTTTGGGTCAGTGATCGAACACACGACCTCCTGCCTGATGACCGGGGTGGTAAATATCCTAGGCGCTAGCAATATCATTTGCATGACTGATATGCCACCACCTGCAACCTCCTCCACCAGAGGCACGTTCTTTCACTCACTCAATGTACTGCAGATAATAATAAAACTATATGCACAGGACAATTTATCACTCACAGTCGTGAAAAGCAGAACATTTATATATTCCTGTGTACTAAGTCAGAAAGCTCCCAACAAAAAAGAATACATAAAATGTCACGGAAAAGTAAAACACCAGGCCGACGCAAATCGATTTAACTTTACAATAAACTTTCGTCTTCAGTATAGATTTTTAAGTGCCATTTGTCTCACATTATAAAGGTACTGAGTAAACAAACAGCTCAAATCATATGCATGTTACTCACAGAAGTTTTCAATTATGTAATAAAATTTAGATTTCCTATCATTGGTGAAAGTCACAGAAGCCAAATACCAAAACATTGAAATCCGCCCCCCCAAATTACACTTTGCATATACTGATACTTTTTATAAAGAGAGAGCAGTATGATGAGGATGGTAGGTGTTGAAAAGTAATCCCCCATGTCAGCTTGATTTTCAAACATCACCTACACTACATGTCACGTGTGATGATAGTCAAGAAAAGAAAATAACTTTCAGAAACCTTTGTATAAGTTTGTGAAATACAACTTTGAAAAAATCTCCACAACTAATTGTGTGTACAATTTTAAGGAAAGGTTACTCCTAAATCTAAATAATAATATAAAC
Organism: Solen grandis; assembly: GCA_021229015.1. NCBI lineage: Eukaryota > Metazoa > Mollusca > Bivalvia > Adapedonta > Solenidae > Solen > Solen grandis. The sequence continues at coordinate 38,642,903 of CM037793.1, forward strand.
TAAGAGGGCCAAGATGGCCCTGTGTCGCTCACCTGAGTAAGATGGCTGTGTTAGACATGACAAAAAATCTGGCATCTAAAGTGTTTTTCTAACATTTGGAAAAGTGACCTACATATTGATCCTACCTGAATTTGCACTCAACTGGGAATTCATGCAGTCATCATTCATATCAAGTTTAATGAAGACTCGGACAAAAATGTAGGCCTCTAGAGTGTTCACAAGAGTTTTCTAAGATTTGACCTGGTGACCTAGTTTTTGACCTTATGAGACTCATTTTCGAACTCATCCAAGATATCATGTAGACAAACATCCTGACCAAATCAATTGAAGATTGGGCTAAAACTGTGGCCTCTAGAAAGTTCAAGGTTTTTAGATTTGACCTTGACCTGTTTTTGACCCATGACCCAATTTCAAACTCATCAAGATATCATGTAGACAAACATTCTGACCAAATTTTAAACTCTAGCCTGTAGAGTGTTCACAAGGTTTTTCCGAGATTTGACCTGGTGACCTAGTTTTTGACCCCCCCTTTTCCAAGATATCATGTACCCCCTTTTTATAATTGGGAAAGGCCTCTATTTTTAAAATTTCCCGGGACCTAGTTTTTGACCCAATTTCGAACTCATCCGAGATGTCATGTAGACAAACATCCTGACCAAATTTGATGTAGATTGGGCCAAAACTGTGGTCTGTAGAGTGTTCACAAAGTTTTTCTAAATTTTGATCTGGTGAACTAGTTTTTGACTCCACATGACCCAATTTCGAACTCATCCGAGATATCATGTAGACAAACATCCTGACCAAGTTTGATGAAGATAGGGCCAAAACTGTGGCTTAGAGTGTTCACAAGTTTTTCAATTGATCTGGTGACCTAGTTTTTGACCCCACATGACCCAATTTCAAACTCATGCAAGATATCATGTAGACAAACATCCTGACCAAGTTTCATGAAGATTGGGCCAAAACTGTGGCCTGTAGAGTGTTCACAAGGTTTTTCTTAGATTTGACCTGGTGACCTAGTTTTTGACCCCACATGACCCAATTTCAAACTCATCCGAGATATCATGTAGACAAACATCCTGACCAAGTTTGATGAAGATTGGGCCGAAACTTTGGCCTCTAGAGTGTTCACAAGCAATTGTTGACGACGGACGATGCATGACGGACAAAAGGCGATCACAAAAGCTCACCCGAGCACAAGTGCTCAGGTGAGCTAAAAAAGGAATTTATTTGTGGGAAAATAACCTAAACAACATGTCTTATATTCAAAGGTAACAAATACAATACAAAGCTGTAATGTTTAACATTTTTAATATACATGTATCATGAATGCTTGCAAACACAGTCAGTCTCACTCACAATGAAATGTAATCCAGTATGCTCAAAGTTTATCTTGTTTCTTCACTGTATATTTCTCACATATATAAATATCCTGTGTGCCTCCATCAATGCAAAGTCTATTAAACTCCATGCATACAAGAAATAGTGACAGAATTCATGAAATATGTTTTACTCGCATGGGATTTGAAAGGTTCAAAAACAATTTAAGTAGAAGTAACAAGACTGAAATGACCTCAGTATTGATTTGTAAACATACTTAATAACTTTCATCTATAGCTCTTCCTGAATCAAAAGATGTACCATACATTAACAGGAAAAGCAAATACCGAATAGCTAAATTAAAAACAAGTTACCATGACTAATATGTGTAAATGAAAGTGTTGTGATTCAGATGAAACCAATTAAATTCTTGGAACTTCCATCTCTACAGACACCAACATACATGTACTTACAAAATAACTCATCAATATGCTCAAAAGAAATTTATGTTTAACAGTTTACAGTAAGCCCTAACTTATATAACCAGCCAAGGGACAAGACGAAGTATGTGTTTGCTAAATAGAGGTCAACTGTAAAAAAAGATTGTTTTGTTTTAAACGTGGAATCTCAAGATGGTTGCTAGACAAGGTTGGCTGACAACACAGGTTTACTCTGGCTAGCCTTTGTAAAGCGTCAGCTCCTGACAGAGCCTATAACTAACCCTGCTCTGATGATAACCTCATTATGTTATGTAACCTGTACACAAAGGACATGATTCACTTTAAGCCTTTGGACAGCAACCCCTGTCAATAAAGACCATATTTTACTTTCTGTGGCCTTTATTCATAGGTCAGACTACAAAATCAGTTTAGACCTACAATCTTGTCACTAGCACTATAAATACAAATCACAATGGAATCTTTTTAATGTTTGCAGTTATTTTTACCGAAATAATAATAATAAAGTGTCACAAGTGTTCATAAGAAACGCTATGAAGTGCACTACTTCTTGTCAGAGTCTTTATCGTCCTTCTTGGTAGAGTCCTTGGTGAGTGAGCTCATTGCATTCTGGATGGCCTCGCTGTTGGGGTCCACCCCGGGCAGGTTCTCCAGGACCTGCTGCAGGAAGTCAGGGTCGTTCATCACTTCAGAGTAGTCCTCCTCTCCCTGGTAACAACATACAGTTACACATACAAAAAGTCTGGCTTTGTTTATTTCACATTTACATGCTGTTTCAAAAATAATTTCCTTCTCCTGAGTTTACACAACTTTCATAAAGTAGGCAGTCAGTACCCTCTATCCTAAAATAACTTTTGCATTTTTCACAATTATCTTACTTTCTAAGAAGCCATATCTACTTTGTTTAGCACATAGACACTTGGCTTGAGATTTCTACTGAGTCATTTTATCACTTTTACAGTCCCTCTCTTTTTCAAAATATTTTTTTTTATATGATACATATTGCATTCATCCCCTTATTTAACATAACAAAAGTAGAACACAAGTGTGTTCCCTGAACACTTGTGTCACCTGCTGAAGCGTGACGGAAGATGTGTGACGGACTAACAGACAACAGAAAAGTGATCCCTATGTATCATCTCTGCTTACAGCAGGTGACATAAAAATGAACCAGGTAATATCTTTCATACTCACATGATTTCTGACATCTTGATTTTTATTTTACTTATTCCTTTAATATATATGATTATTTAATTACATTAATTGGTCAATTTATGATTTCATTCAACAGATTGTGTCATGAAAATCATACCTAAGCTGGTCCATTGATTATAATTGCTAAATCTTTTTACTGTGCCCATTTATGATGTAATTATCAGTATGCACTTTTTGTTATCTATATGACTTTAGTTTCATTTCCATCACATTTTTATTGGGTACTTTAACATATTATCATTTATACAGATAAAAACAAAAAGATAAAACTGTGATCTTCACAAAATACAAAAAAAAAAAAAAAGACTGCTATATTTATTTTTTCTATATTTGGAAAGAAAATCTCAATATAAAGCCCATGGTAAACACAGTAAAACATACAGAGATAAGTGCACCACACACATAGAAAATTAAAGAGATTACCTTATTTTCTGTAGAAGATTTTGCTGCAGCGCTTGTATCATCTGTATCCATGGGAACAGGTGTGTTACTGGCTGTGTTGTCTTCTGTGATGGACAGAAATCAAGTTAGTTACATTAAGTTTCAGGATGGGCAGTGGACCAATCACGAGAGGACCTTGCCTAATCCAAGGTATATCCAAGTATGCATGATATATTGCAGAATAATGCACAGTTCAGATGTCATGAATGTCCCAGGCTTGAGTAATTAATTACTGTGCCTCTGTTAGCGACACCATGCATTATTCTGCGATATATAAAACGTAACTCAAATTTCTTAAACCTCTTTAAAATTTCTTGACTGCAAAGTTCTAGGGTGGTTATAAATATGTTGGGTTTATTTTACTTTATGAGTTATTTGACATATATGTGAGCTGTGTATACAGGTATATTTGAAAATAATCCATGCCGCATCCTTCTATGTTTATATAGCAGGTTTTGTTGATTGTGCTAAAATGCCAGTTTTACCATGAATTATACTGCTTTTAACCGCTTCCCTCATATAGACTCATTTTGACGCACTCAATAGGTACCACATAAAGCCTGATCTGCAGAAAGCCAAACTCAATCCTTACCCAATTTAATTTTAAAATCCTCATTACCAGACCACTGAGGAGCAGCGAACAGCATAAAACCTGATCAGCCTGCGAGTTACTCGCAGGCTGATCTGGTTTTATGCTGTTCGCATAGGTCTTTTCATGGTATCCTCTATGAGGGAAAGGGTTAACTTGATTATCATGTAGTTGGCAGAGTGAATGCATCACTGTACCAGTCCTTTTGTCAATATTCCTTCCTCATAAAGTAACAGTTAACAAGAGTATGTAATTTAAAGCATCAACATTTGTTGTTCACACCTACCACATCTTCCAAAGAGTAGTGGAGTGGTGGTGACCTATTTTAGCTACACAAATGAATTACCCTGAGTTTGAAGTCATTTAATATTCACACATTCCGTTATTTCTGACAGATGCTGGTGCTGATATGTTTATTAACAAGAGGGCCATGATGGCCCTGAATCGCTCACCTGAGTACCATTGCTTCAACTGATGTCAAGGTTTTTAAACAGACAAGGATTCTGATATAACTTAATCTAAAACATTTTACCCCTGACAATACTACACACCAAATATCTAAGCAATGGGCCATATGGTTTCAGAGAAGACTTGGGGGCAGGGTCATTTATCACCGTAGGGCCAAGACTTTGAAAATCTTTGTAATGAACCATTAGATGCTACTACATACCAAAAATCTTAGCTCTAGGCCTTATTGATTCATAGAAGAAGATTTTTTAAGATTTTCCTATTTAACTCTATGTAAAACAAGTGACCCCTGGTGTGGGGTCATTTATCACCATAGGGCTATGATTTGTACAATCTTGGTAGTGGCCCATAAGATGATGCTACATACTAAATATCTAAGCTCTAGGCCTTATGGATTCATAGAAGAAGATTTTTTAAGATTTTCCTATATAACTCTGTGTAAAACAAGTGACCCCTGGTGTGGGGTCATTTATCACCATAGGGCTATGATTTGTACAATCTTGGTAGTGGCCCATAAGATGATGCTTCATACCAAATATCTAAGCTCTAGGCCTTATGCATTCATGGAAGAAGATTTTTTAAGATTTTCCTATATAACTCTGTGTAAAACAAGTGACCCCTGGTGCGGGGTCATTTATCACCATAGGGCTATGATTTGTACAATCTTGGTAGTGGCCCATAAGATGATGCTACATACCAAATATCTAAGCTCTAGGCCTTATGGATTCATGAAGAAGATTTTTTAAGATTTTCCTATATAACTCTGTGTAAAACAAGTGACCCCTGGTGCGGGGTCATTTATCACCATAGGGCTATGATTTGTACAATCTTGGTAGTGGCCCATAAGATGATGCTACATACCAAATATCTAAGCTCTAGGCCTTATGGATTCATAGAAGAAGATTTTTTAAGATTTTTCTATATAACTCTATGTAAAACAAGTGACCCCTGGTGCGGGGTCATTTATCACCATAGGGCTATGATTTGTACAATCTTGGTAGTGGCCCATAAGATGATGCTACATACCAAAAATCAAAAGGCTAGGCCTTGTGGTTTCGGAGAAGAAGATTTTTTCAAGTTTTTCCTATATTAGCCTATGTGAAATCAAGTGACCCCTGGGGCGGGGCCAATTTTGACCCCAGGGTCATAATTTGTACAATCCTGGTAGACAGTCATAAGATCATGCTACATACCAAAAATCAAAAGGCTAGGCCTTGTGGTTTCAGAGAAGAAGATTTTTTAAATTTTCATTTTTAAAATCTATTTTTAGCTCCTGTGACCTAATTATGCGATGGACCAGAACCATTTATACAACTTTAGTAGAGCTTCATCCAAGGAACATTCCTGCAAAATATTTTTCAAATTGGCCAAGCCGTTTAGGAGGAGATGTTGTTTGAAGCAATTGTTGACGCCGGACGCACTCACGCACGCACGCACGGACGACGGACGCCGGACAAAAGGCGATCAGAAAAGCTCACCTTGAGCACGTTGTGCTCATGTGAGCTAAAAAGCAGACATGTCAGAAACCATGACTTTCAAGGATAGCCAGTGGCTTTGAAAAAGATCACAAACTGGAAGAAATAATTTGGAGAATTTAACAACAAAAACTTTTTATATGTAATTTGAATACAATCATTCTGATTATATTTTTATGTTCCTTCCAATCTACTTTATCTTTCAGACAAATATTTATATATAGTCCCAATGTTAAGAAAATGTTGTTGCTTAATTAAGCCAGAATTTCTAACTCAGACTCTGTGAATATGAGCTAACCTGAATTTCCCATTGACATCTGTAAAGCATACGCTATTTGATCTTCCTCCGACATGCTAGCAAAGTCTGGAACACTTGGCGTCTCATCGGCTGACTGTTGTCCCATTGACATGGAGATCGCTTGCTCAAGGAGTGCCTCTTCACTAGATGCTTCAGCTGGTTGAACTCCTGCTTCAGTTGCAGAATCTTGCTGAACTTTCCTTGCTTCCTCTTCCTGTCTGGCTCTCTGTTCTTCCATGGAAACTCTCAGTGCCAGGGCAAGTTCAGGGTCTTCGTTAGGATCAACACCAAATTCGAAACCAGTTGCTTGCATGGCAACACCAGCGCCATCTTCGCCAACGATGACTGGAGAGTTAACCAAGGCTTCTGACAGGAGTGGGCCCGGTGGTACAGTAACCAAGTGAGATCTGTGAGCAAGAAATGTAAACGAGCAAATATAATCATAATAAATCAGCAATGAACATTTTAAATTTTGGCAGTTTTTCTTATCTACTAGGACTGTAGAATGGAAAAACTCGACTGATTATTGCAGCATTTTTTTTGCACTGTTCAACTTTAAAAAAAAAAAAAAAAAAAAGAGTAAAAATTCTTGGTATATTACCAATAGTTTTTTAAACACTTGGTGATAATAACATATCTGTTACAGTCAAAACTACACAATCAATCCCTTCTTTGTTTAAGATGGGCTGCACTAAATCCAGAAGTCATACCCAGCATTCAAACCCACAACCTACTGCATGCAGGAAGATGTCCCAACAACAAAGTCATTGAGACTGGTTGCATAATTCAAAAACACTTCAAAGTTAATTTGCACCTTAATACATACAAAATTCCCCTAAATATCTATATCAGTATCACAATCACAAAATCCCATCATATCAACTACATGTTGATCTATCAGATGTAGGAAACACAACTCTGCATACTCACCCTGTGCCATCTTTCCCGTTGATTGTGTTGATAAACTCTGTCAGTTTCTCTGTGTTTACACTCTGGTGAGAAAAAGCATCAAGAAATGTTAAGGGGGAACAATTCAATAAGTCAGACAATATCGTGCTACACAACAATGACAACCAAACTCTCGTATGTACTAAAGTACAGCAGAAAACAGGTATATACAAGTGCTCAGAATGGATAGATCCATTACCTTTTGAATTAACATTATCAGACAGGGGATTAGTTATATTTCACTACAAAAGAAGGAAAAAACAGGTGTCTACAAAGCAATGATTGTAAGTTCTATTGCTCAGATTGTTACATTATACATGACTAGTTTTTGACTACTTTATATAAATGCCAACTCTGCTGTTTAATTCATCATTATCTAAGTTTTTCCCATACTAAAATGGCACCAAGTCTGTGACTTACTTACCTCTTCTCCGAAATTGATGATGTCTACGTTCACTTTTTCTTTCTTCAGTTTTTTGGCCATCTTAATCACCTACAAATATATTCATGGTACTACAAAACATTTTTTTTAAGATTACAAAAGTATCAATGATGCCTTACTTCAGTACAAAACCTCATCTAAAACCACCACAAAATATGATCATTAATATATAACAAGAGCGCTCTGTAAAACACAAGTCACCTAAAGTGTATCGGAAAAAGTGTGATGGACAGACAGCCTGATGGACGAACAGACAATGGAAAAGTGATCCCTATGTGTCACCTCTGCTTACAGCAGGTGACACAACATTTATTTAATTATATATAAGTATCAAAATTACAAGAATTTTTATCCTGTTTGTATCTTCCTATCCAAGATTGCTCTTCCTGCCTTTAATAAAAGGATAATATTCACAGGAATGTAATGGAATCCTATCTTGACTGTTCATATACATGATGCGTATATTATCAAACTTCAAACTATGCATAGCTAAAAGGCAATCGGGAATAATAATAACACTGATGGTTGATTGGTTAAGCTAGCCCTTCGCAAACAGCGTGAAGTTGGCAAACATCGTAAGTTTGCCAGCGGAAGTGTGCCAATTATGCCTGGGGAGCATGGGTATAAAGGGCACGTGTTCGGTGCGGGATCACACCAGCTGATTGACCGCTAATTAGGACTCCTTTGAAGTAGGATTATCCCCTTTTAAGGTGACCGCTACCGCATATGACAAGTGACCACTTATTACACAACAATTAAAGAAGAATATGCTCGGGAGGACCTGACATGACCGCTTACGTCATGGTGACCACTTAATACATGACCGCTATCATAAGTTTGACTTTATTCATAAAATTCATTTCATTGGACAGGCAACTTCCTGTTTCAGACAGGCATTTTTTTTAATCTATTAAAGAAGAACTTCTCGGGGTTGTTCCAGTAAGAAGAAACATAGACAGTCTAAGTCCGAAAAACCAAACAGTGAATTTTCCAATTCCATGTAGGTACAAACATATTTTTACTGTTAAAATTGAAAATAAAGATTTACAAAAATTATTGACATAATAACTATTGTTCTGCATGCTTTACATCAACATTAAAAGAACACCTATTTATGTGAGTTCCAAAAATCATCTATTTATAAGACCAGGTAAACTGTGCAAAAACCTCAATCAATTCTGAAACATTTTAAGAAGTAGTATACAGTCCTTACATATCCCACAGCTGCAGTCTCTAAAAACTTATTGACAGTTTTCTATAGAATATCTCTTCCCTCATTGTGGTAAAATCTGCAGATTCTGCAGAGAAATTCCAAACCAGCAATTTTGTGGTAGATGATAAGGCCTGTGATTGAGATTCCCTAGGAGGTGGTGGAAGGTGTTAAAGTAGTTGCTACTTGATACCTACCTCCTTCTCATCGTCCATGATGGGACTGCCCACAAAGATGACAATCCTCATCCGATGATTCTTTCCCTGTCTGTGTTTCAATGCCAGCTGAAAACACAGGAAACTACACAGTTATATAACTTAACATCTGACAGCTTCTTGAGTAGGTAAATATAAAACAATACCTGTCTTAAAAGAAAGATTTTATACATCATTTTACTACTTTAAATTCAGTAATTTAAACTTTAAAATCTAACTTTAAAATCAGATAAGAATGTAATTTTGCTATTAAGATTTACAAAAATGTATGATAAAGGTATTCAGCAGAGAGAAATTAGCATTTTTAAACAATTCAATTCCCAGTCAAGTATGTGACAGGGTACAGTGGACCTCTTCTGGGAACTACAGTTCTTCATGAATACATGTAATAATAACCAATACGACACTGCAAGTGGTTTATTTGCTTGACTTGACTATTTGTGTTTACCGTCACTTTGACAGTATTTCAGTCATATAGCAACATCCAGCTAATTACAGGTGGAGGAAGACCCCAAAAGCACGGAGGCATCCGGGTAGAACCACTGACCTACTGCAAGCCAGCTGGAAGGCTTCCTCACATGAAAATCCGAATGACCCTGCCAGGATTCAAACCAACGCAGTGGGTTTATTAGCTAGATTTTTCTATCTATTTATCTGAGACTCAACTTCCTTATCTAGTATGACATACTTACATGAGCTACCTTGACCCCAGTACAAAACTTGATGGTCCCTTTTGGTTGTACCTGGTGCAGCTTGCTGAGGATTCTGCCAACATCACTGGTCAGTGTAGTCAGAACCTCAACACTGTCATTAACAAAGTTCATCAATTGTTTGAATATCTCCTTCACATTAATTGGAGCAAACTAGAGGTATCACTGAAGGTGAAGGAATACAACCCCCCAATATTGTTTTGTCACAGAAATGAAGCATAAGCCATATCACCAAGGGGTCCATGCAAGCACTCTTAAGAAAATTATAAAATCAAGGGAGACTTCATACTGATCAGTCCTGTGAAGTTTCATCAAAATCGGGTGGAATAATAATTCATCGGTATCATTTCACTGAATTATTATGACAACATCATTAGTGCCTGGCTTAAAAATCAAAATACTTTCATGTATGATGAAACTGTGATAATTATCATTGACAAATATTTTGTATCTTTTAAGTTTACTTTAATATTTACATTTAATAGGACACAAAACCAAACCTATCTTTGTAATTCATATTTTGATGTAAAATGATCAAATACTTAGAAAAGATTAATGCACAGACAGGAATCTGCTGAAAGAAGTCACTGGGGTTTGGAACAAAAGGCAAGTCATATATCTAATAAAACTGATATGACTCGCCCTTCAGGCTAGACCCGTGATCCCTATGTATCATCTATGCTTTCAACAGGTGACACAACAAAGTAAAAGAATGAATTAATTCTTTTTAAAAGTAATAACATACCATGATAACATGTATTTAGGAATCAAATTTTACAAGTTAATTTAACATTTTGTTTGTGATTTTATGGAGAGACATACATATACAATTATACTGTGATGATTACTTACTTTGACATAACAATCAGACCAACATTATTTTCTGGGTTGGACCTGGTTTTGGAATGACACACCAGGTTTACAGCATCTTGCTGGGCCTGTAGACGTGTTGGGACAAAGTCTCCATTACGCATATAGTCACTGTTATCAACACTGAAATAAATTTAAGTCTTAATCTTATTGTCTTAAAAAGTTATAATGAACAAGACCATTATTTCATTTTGAATGTGAATTCCCAATCTATATTTGCATAATTTCTTAGTTACTAAAGCTTAAGGGCATAATTTAAAGGTAGGTACATCCTAATTCAATACCCCCAGTTGAAGAGCAATCATTAGTAAGTTTGAATAACTATCAACTGCTTGTAATGGGAGGTTGTTGGTTCAAATTCCAGTGGAAAACTGCACATCTTATACTCACCCCAATCGGCAATATTTTTTTATTTAAAATTTAACCACAACTTCTACTGATGGTTTCGTTTAAAACCTAACAACAGTTTCTAATCATGGACATATCAGTTATTGAAGCATTTTTACACTTATTCATCACTTAACATATGCTAATTGCTACACTCACCTTAAAGAGCTTCTCGCACAAGCTTTTTTCCACTACAATACTACTTGCAGTATGTGTAAAAACCTATTTTAAGGAAATAGTGGGATTTTTTGTTTGAAAATATTAAATATGTCAATTTAAATAATACAGAAAAGTTTAACAATCCAAAATAAGTTCTAAAATACGAGTAAAAGGTTTTAATGAATTGTACAGGCATCTAGAATTTTACCTAGCATTAACATAAAATGTCCAATGATGCCTTGATTTGAATATTAGAAAATGACTGACCTTTTTTTTTTTTGATTATAAGATTATCAAAAACAATTTGTTACATTGCGCTTTCACGCACAATTGGTGTATAAGTAAAAAAAACAAAAAAACTTGTTTAACCATGAAAACTGGTTTGTCGGCCTGAACCATTATAGGACTATCAGAATCAGACCATAAGACTGACATTTATGTTAAACTTTCACAATATATGATCAGTGGTGTTTTTCGGTGAATTTAAATCATTTTAAAGGTGGATCCCCTCGTCAAAAACTGACATGACAGAAAATAGCTTTTGTAGCCACTAATATTATCTGTTATGGTTGACTACCAGTTTTCGGGGTATAACAAGTTTTCGGGGTATTTTACTTTTACACCGTTTGCACGTGAGAACGTGATATGACGAGTTGTTTTCGCTTTCCCATATGATCAAAACAAATGTCAAGCATGCTCTAATATTCAAATTAAGACATCATGTGACTTCTTGTGCAAATTCTGGACAATGTTTAAAATGCACGTCCATTTCATTAAAATCTTGAACTCGTATTTGATTAGCTATTTTGTAGATCAAACTCATCTGAATTATTTTCAAAACAAAAATCCATTTATATTTTTTATTTAAGTTAATACAACTTACAGGTTTAGTATTTTGTGCAGACAGCAAACTAAATGTTATCAATTACCTGGATAATAAGTCACATGATGCTTAATTTGAATAAAAAAATGGTGGATTTTTGTTACAAATTTTCGGCAGCACGAAATACCCAAATCTTACCCAAATCCACCCATAAATCATGAGATATAAGGAAATAATTGTTTGTTTTTACAAATAATACTGAAATTTTATCAAAACAACGTGTACACGATGTATTTTTGATCTTCCGAGCGATCTATATTCCGGGTCCAGTAATTGTGTAAGATGCGGTCGGTTACTGTAACTACGATTTATTTACAATAATTAAAATAAACTTTTTTTAAATGCTTTAAAGGGTGATTAGTCTATTGTTTGGGAAGATTTGGGTAGAGATTTTAGAAGATTTGGGTAGATATTTAAGGAGATTTGGTAAGAGATGTGAGAGATTTGGGTAGATATTTGAGAAGATTTGGGTAAAGATTTGAGGAGATTTGGGTAGAAATTTGAGAAGATTTGGGTAAGTAAATATTAATATAAAATTTAATGGTAGTACCGAAACGACTGAAACAGGGAAGAATAAACATTACGTACACAGGTAAGGTATAAAGGATGTTATACTGCAGTACAGTCACCGACCGCATCTTACACAATTACTGGACCCGGAATATAGATCGCTCGGAAGATCAAAAATACATCGTGTACACGTTGTTTTGATAAAATTTCAGTATTATTTGTAAATACAAACAATTATTTCCTTATATCTCATGATTTATGGGTGGATTTGGGTAAGATTTGGGTAAGATTTGGGTAGATTTGGGTATTTCGTGTCGCCCCAAATTTTAAGGGGTTGGAAAATAGCTTGTGTGAGAAGCTTTTTAAGGTGTGTAAAGTATATGTTTTGTGATGAATATGTGTAAAAATGTTTCAATTATCCATATGTGTCATCAATGGTAACTGTCATTAAGTTTAAAATGAAAAAAAATGATCGTCGAGTGGGGTGGGTGTAAGGTCAGCAGTTTTCCCAGATGCCAATCAGAAAAAAAATAATCAGATCAGCATCCCAGACAAAATAAAGTCTCTATAAATATCAAATAATATCAGCATTAACTCCCTGAAATGGAATTTTGATGCAAATTTAACTAAATGAGTATGTTGAGCTTAATTTGAAAATACCCCAAAAACTTGTTCGTAACTTTTTATGTCATCACCGTTGACCTACATTGGAATGAACGCTGCTCTGTTTTGATCGAGATGAATTTAAGATCGCAAATGTGTACAGGGAGTGACAAAATTTATTCTTTCACCCCTTTATTCTAATTAAATGAAAATTTTAATGATATTTGATATGCAAATATTAGGGGTGTAACGATATACCGGTATACCGGTATATTGCAATATGCCTTGAAAGCGTATCGTATCGCGATACGGAAAGAGCGTACCGGTTTTTTTTATTGTATCGCCAGAAATCTGCAGAACCATACTTCATTTTATATAAAAATTTGAATGTTAACGTGAAAATAAACACCACTAAGCTCCTTATTGTTTACCAAAACTTCTTCGCAGTGGCTTGGCTCCGATAGATAGTTAGAGAGCACTCTGTGTTGACGTTTAAATTCCGGTTCCTATTTGCAAAGTTGAGGATAGAACTTTTATGCATAAAATCCTGCCTTTAAGTTTATATTATACTATTCTTATAATCAAACGAATTTTATTTCAACAGACAAGCATAAAACATACAGTAAGATTATTTTATTTCTTCGCCTTGATTAAAAAACAAACAAACAAACACCTATCGAAAATTCATAGGCGCCGGTAAATAAACCACGCTGTATCTAAGCGTCTACCAACGATTTTCCCGCAAAAATGTCAGAAGATGATGCCTACGAATATGTGGCGAATCCGAAAGCCAAAAGCAAGGTATGGGAGAATTTCAGTCTCAAAAGGCATCGAAAAAACGACGACATTGAAACAAACATAGCTTTTTGCAAAAAATGTAGAACTGACGTTCAATACAGCGTTGGTACGACGAATCTAGCCACGCACTTGGAACGACATCGAGTGTCCGACATTGCACCACCGCTTCATCAACAAAGTCAAAATGTCAGTCTTAACCTCAAAAGCAACTAACGTTGTTTGATTGTGCAAAAGACAAATATTCAAAATCAAACCCGAAGGCTTCTTCTATTACCAATGCCATAGGAAGGTTCATGGTAAAAGATCTAAGGCCATACAGTAAAGAGGATGTTAAGTCCTAATAAGTAGTGACAAAGACAGATTTTCAAGAAACCTTGTTGCCTTAGTTATATTCTTACTAGTTTTTGAAATTAATTTTGACTATGTTTAATAACAGAGGTATCTGTTATACATGTAGCACTACAGTATGAAGTATTAAATATTTTATTATAATCTTCTACTAGCTGAGTCTAGCCTTGTATTAACAAAACCGCAATATATTGCAATACGTATTGCAATACAGCGTTGGCATATCGCAATATATTGCAATATGGTCTGGCCGTATCGTTACACCCCTAGCAAATATGGATCGATCTCGTTAGTACCCCGAAAACTTGTTAGACCATCATACATGTATCTGACTAGCATCCCCAGGTCATTTTTTTATTGTTTTTAAAACTTTTAAAGAGTGGTAGAGATGGAAAGTGCTTTTGATAAGCTTTCCAAAACTGTTTTTATTTTTAAAATATCTTGAAAATTAAAAAAGTTATTGCATTTTAAAGTGTCGAAAAAACAGCTGAAGTTCAGAAAAATGGACATATACAATACATAGTATGTTTCGAAACCTCGACGGAACCATCGCGTCGTGGAATTCACTACATTCACAACTAAAATTGCTCTAACTTTTTTTTTTTTTAAGTTATTTTGATGAAACTTGGAACACAAATACTTTATTGTTGACTGGGCCAGATTCTACTGTTAAATATACTCTATTATTCATTTTGGTTATTGTAAAAGAAAAATAAAAGCATGATATATTTAAGATTTTCTGATGCATCGTGGAATTTCGTATATTCACAACAAAAGTGTCTATAACTTTTTTATTTTTTAAGATATTTTGATGAAACTTGAAACACAGACACTTTACCATTAACTGATCAGATTATGTTGTTTTTTTAAATTCTCTATTGTTCACTAAGGTTATTGTATGTGAAAACTGAAAGTATGTCATGTTTTAAGATATAATTGAAAATTTAAGTTAAGACTCCACAGTTCCTGATTCTTTAATAAACCAAATCACAGCTTATTTTAAATGTTATGACACTTTTCCCAAAGTTATGCACAATAAATACTTATTTCAAAATATCTAATGACATATTTCTATTTACTTTACAAAAAAGACATTCATGAAAGTGAATAAAACTTTTGGTATGTAAAATATTCTGAAGAGATTTACATCTATATATGACAATGGGTATGTAAAGTATTCTGAATAGATTTACATATATATGAGAATGGGTAAGTCAGTTTAAAAAAAAATGTTTTTAATGTCAAAATTTTATTTCCAATACTTAATTTGCAATATTCAGTACGTGATATTGATATTATGAATAAGAAAAAAAAACTATAATGGTTATTGGGAATTAAGGTTTTCAAAAAGGATAAAAAAAAAAATGAATATTAATATTCATAATAAAAAATAAGTTGTGATATATTTATTAAACGAGAGAGAGAAAAGAGAGAAAGAAGTAATACTTAGAATTTAAATATAGCAATAAACTTTATGCTTTTATTTTTCTCAAAATTGAAAATCTAAAATTAAGCCTAACACTTTTCCAAAACAACATTGTATAATCAAGTATCCAAATCTTGACTGGCTGATTATAAGGTTACATAATATTGCTCAATAATGTCATAAATCGCACTGGTGGCTGCACCTGAACCATAGACTACTTCCCTAGTGATTGCACCACATGGGGCCAGCCATCAACTGTAACCCTATAAAAGGGGATGCAATCTCAAAGGGTTACTAAGTTTGTTATAAGTTAAATAAGGTCATAAACTATCAGCTGGAAAGTGTCTCCCAATCAGTTGATTACACAGCATGGGGCCTAGCTTTGTAATTTATGATGCAATATGGAAGACCCTCCCACACACACACACCAATTAAAACAAGAGGTTTTTGTCAGTTAAGAGTGTAAAAATTGTTGGTTATATGCTACCAACTTTAAATAAAATTTTGTATCTTGTAGGAAGAGTACAGAATCACTAATCATATGTTTATTCATTAAGGTTAATTGTATTAAAAAAAAAATACAAAAAATACAGGCTTTTCCATCTAAGACAGCAGTTGTTTTATGCAGTTCATCTAGTTTATTTATACTTTTAATGAGTGAGTATTGTCCTATGTTCCTCCACAACATTTACTTAAGGTTTTAATCCGATTGATTGATTTCCCCTTCATTTCAAAGTCAGATGTAAGTTTGAGATTTTGATCACGAAAAATGATAGGTTGCATGCATGATTTTAATCTAATGAAGAAATGATATACAGTATAGTGATTTTTTTCATCACCAAAGAAGGTGGGTGGGGAATGCAATATTAATGAGGATTGCATTTCATCCCATTTTTTTTTTCAGAAATAAAGAAAATTTTACTAATATGTATATGCAGCACCATTCATTCATTGTGAAAAAAATTAAATACGATCGTCGATGGTACGAAATTAAAAGTAATTTAACTAAGTAAAATGTGTATTATAATGATACTAAAGTTAAAAAAATATGTTAATTAAAGGATTTATACGCGAAAGATGTTGTATCAACAAGAAAAACATCCATATACACCTTTACATTCTCGTTCTGAAGTTTTGTTTTCATTATCGGTAAAATTCAAAATGGCGGCCGCACTCGATTCGCCGAGCGGACGTTTTTTTTGTAAAAGTTTGATTTTCATCGGACGATGCGGATGCTTTAATATGCATGAATTGTCTTGAAAAATATATCAAATTAAAGAGCAGACTTTATACTTTTAGAAGTATAAAGATCTATTTTACTTACTTTTTAATCTTCCTAAAAAACGCGCCAGACTTCACTACCTTATTACTCGGAAATTAATTGACATATACGTTAAGTTCAAAAACCTCGAGAAAGTTCATTCTTTTCTGTAAATGGTGATATAATTTTTAAATCTAAAAAACGGTGTTTAATAATCCGCAAACGCGATCATTAAACATACGTGTAATCAATTCTGCGTCAGTTACACGGTATCCTGAAATTACACAAAATTTACTTACCTGGCGGATTTTACACACAACTACGACAAAAATAAGAACAAAACAACAAAAACATATACATCATTAGAAAGATAATTTTATTTACACTTAAGATATGTAAGTTTGATATTGTTTTGATATTTTTTTCCCTTTGAAAACAGACTTTTTGTACACTATGTATACCGATTTTGCAGAATTCTTAACTGGCTATGCTGCTCAGCTGGGGATGCTAATCTGACGTAAAATAAAATTTCTTGTATTTTGCAAACAAAACCTGTCAAAACTTAGTTATCATTGTGCTTTTGCAATACAATGAGTAAGCATGGCCATTCACGACTCCAATGACACGATTATAAATGGAAAACATAGTTCCCACATCAGGGAATTCATACCCCTTTCTCTAATTTACAGGAAGGATGAAACTCGAGAATAAAAGTGTCCCTGTAAATTACACCCTACTCTTTTCTTAAAGATCTGCTAGTCCGTCTGAGGATCATGAATGCTGATCGTTTAAGCAAAGAGGAAACAAAGTAAAACAAATTTTTGTCAAGAGATATCTCTGATAACGCATTACCCCACCCACTAATTCATTATGAATTTTGCTAAGTCACATTATAAATACGTATTATATTATGATTATTAATGAACCATCCAATTATTTTTAAAAGCAGGACATTTACATTATTAATAATTTATCTAAATATTGTACACCGATTGAAATATATCATGTAACAATACTGAATATTAGTTGATTATGTTTACTTACCATACAATTGTGCTTTCGAGCACCATTTTTTTTATAGACTGGTACGCAAGACAATTGACTGGTTACTCTACACCAAATGTAAATAAATAACCCGCACGAAATTTTATGAACGAAAGTAAATGTTTTTATACTCACGACAGTAAATACCTAGAATGTAGCTACGAGGCTATACTCTAAAAGCAACTTGTGATTTACAGGAATTTATTGTTTGACTCTAATTTCTATGGAGATGCTGAAGAATTGTAAGGGATATAGACAGAGCGATGAATTTCTTTCGACCGATATAGATCTAAATCAAGTTTATTAAAGTACGATATCAGATTCGGGGCGATCAGTGTCAATTTAACAAAACATATCAAAGAGCAGATATCCGAACTCTAAAAGGTCGTTGGACTTTAATATTACCGTAAATTATAGCACAATAATATTTACTACATGGATTCTATATGAGTATGATCTTTCTCCTTTTTTTTTTTTTTGGCGGGGGGGGGGGGGGGGGGGGGGCGCGCAAAGATCGTTGCATTTCAAGAGAGAGAGAGAGAGAGAGAGAGGTCTTAGCGAGGCATCCCATGTGTGACTTATACCTCGCTATATTACGGTTTGCGGGCGCGGATCCAGATTTTTCCTCTGTGTGTGTGTGGGGGGGGGGGGGGGGGGGGCAAATCTGAATGTAATGTGAGTGCTAGCGGGGCCGGGGACATGCTTCCCCGGAAAAAAATGTTTTTAGTGTGACGGAGATGCATTCTGAAGGGTATCTGGGGATATAAGTGAATGCTTTTTTTTTAAACCTGAACACAATATATCTAATGCCTAGGTCCCACTGGAGTAAAATCATCGGCGATGTGGAAATACATACATTTTCTCCCGATGGCATCAAATGTTTGAGCCAAAAAGACGGAGGAGTCCTATGAGAAGCTTCGGGATTGGCCCGTTTAAACGTTCACTGATAGGGGATGTATCGAAACATCCTAGGTGCCTCGGGGAAGATTATGAGAATTTGGTGATGGAATTAAGAGACAAAATCAAGGGTAGACTTTTGGGGGTTTATGAGGATGCCTCCTGCAATATCCCATGGCCTTTTTGACCCCCTTAAAAGTCTACCCTTAGTCTAAGATTGACCAAAAAAGCAACAAATTTTAGAGTGCGCTTGCCGAATTTTTTGCGATTATTCTGAGATTCTATCACAAGATCTGGAATGTGTCACAGAAAGGTCGCCGAACCTTCGAGACATCACCGAAGCCTAGGGGATTCCTCGGAGGAAAAAAATATTTCGCTTCCGGAAAGCTATGCGTATGTTTCCCCGGCCTGTTTTCCTCGATAAAACTTCGAGAACATATTGAGAAAATTTTCAATGTAAACTATGAAATTCTCCCGAGGCCTCCCGATGACTTCACATGGTTCGCGACGCTTTCGAAGCTTCCGCGGTACACAGGGGAACCTGCTCCCGACGCCTCGCGTGACTCATCATTTTCCATCGGGGGTACATTCTCGAGGCAAAACTGGGACACTGATATTACTGAGAGGGCATTTACTCCGGTATTAGGGGATAGGGTAAAAATATAGGTTTCTCATGCATTTTACTTGTGTACACTATCAATTAGTGAATGCTTTGAACAATCATCAGTTTTAGACTCAACGATATAAAAGACAGTTTTGTTAAAGTCTGAGGAAAAAAAAAACACACAAAAAAACAACAACAAAACACTTTAAACATATTTGTCAAATATTTGGAAGGGAATGCCGGGTATATGCTGTATTAGGTCTTTAATGTCTTGAATGTTAGGTCTGGAAGCAGCCTTCACACACAGACTTCCAAGGTACATGTAAATAAAATCAGGCGCACGTTTTAGGGTCGAACGGTTGCAGAAAGTTTGGACCCCTTCTGCGTGTCGATTTTTGAACATTTTTTTCTAAATGTTAAGTCAGTGACAAAACAAACAATGTTCAGTAATAAAAGATGTTGATATTTAATATAAAGTCTTTAATATCCGGTTTATTTCGCACATAAATTGTGTTTTCTGTGCATTAGTATTTCGTATTCATCGGCTTATCAGAAACATTGCTCAATGACTGATTACCTGTATTTTATTTGAATTAGTGATCATGCATGATATATCCCAAAATATGGATTGTCCCAAAATATGGATTGTCCCAAAATATGGCAGATTGAAATTTTCAAATTCTTTCATTTTTTATATATATATTTAAAATACACCAGGTGTCTATATTAAGACACCATGAATACACATACACGTAGATTATTATATTTGTAAATCTTAAAAAAGTGAACGTGATGATGTATCGGCCTACTGTTTGTATTTATTCCTTTCAGGAAAAATGTTTAGAGGAGTTAGTTTCATAAAAATAATAATTTAAAAGTTATGTAAAAATAGTGAAGCTGATGATATTTAGAAACACAATCCATTTCTGATTAAGTTTAATTTGCATGGCTAGCGATAGGTATGCCTCTGTTTTGCAAAATACTAAGATTTTTATTTTGCTACAGCAAAATAAAAAAAAAAGTCATTACCTTTAACTTTTTCAAAAACGAAATCGGAAATTTTTCACACCTGAAAGTTCATCAACCTGCATGGGGCCTCCATGGCCGAGAGGGTAAAGTCGCTGACTTTAACACTCACTCAGCCCCTCACCGCGTGGGTTCGAATCCCGGCAGGGTCATTCGAATTTTCATGTGTGGAAGCCTTCCAGCTGACTTGCGGTAGGTCGGTGGTTCTACCCGGATGCCTCCGTGCAATCGGGGTCTTCCTCCACCTGTAATTAGCTGGACGTCGCTATATGACTGAAATACTGTCGAAGCGACGGTAAACACAAATAGTCAAGTCAAGTCATCAACCTGCCGCCAGCAGGGCTCTGGGCTCTTACCTTATAAAATAGAAGTAAGGAGTTGTTTAACCTATGGTGATGTAGGGTTTTCCATTCAAAGGTATTCAACATTTCAGTAACACTACCTGTTTAGCACATGACATTTTCCTCTCGTCCAATCAGGTGCTAGTATTTGTTTAGGGTCACCGTGGACTATAACGCGTAGTCCAACACTTTTGTAAAAGTCATTAAGTGTGGGCTATGCAACCACATAACTCACACTTTTGTGAAGTTTTGTCGCTGGTGGAAGGAAAATTCCATGTGCTAAGTAGCTTAGTTAATAATTGCCTTTAATTACACGACATAGTCTCTCGGGCTCCGTCCTCGTAACTATATCGTGTAGTTAAAGGCAACTACGTGACTATATCGTGTAGTTAAAGGCAACTACGTGACTATATCGTGTAGTTAAAGGCAACTACGTAATTATATCGTGTAGTTAAAGGCAACTACGTAACTATATCGTGTAGTTAAAGGCAACTACGTGACTATATCGTGTAGTTAAAGGCAACTACGTGACTATATCGTGTAGTTAAAGGCAACTACGTGACTATATCGTGTAGTTAAAGGCAACTACGTGACTATATCGTGTAGTTAAAGGCAACTATGAACTAATATATAAGTTGTAGTCATTCATTACATACCTAGCTGCTGACCTTTGTACACGTTCAAGATATAGGTTAATGATTTTTGCCATGATGCCAGACTGTTGAACAGTATTCTAGTTTGGGCGGACATAAGAGTTGTTTGACCTTTTTGTTCTCGGTTTTCACATTTCGCTGAATAAAACAAAGGAAAGAGGTATGTTTTCAATATGTTGTGATCAGTTTAAATCACTAGCGATTGTAATGCCCAAGTACTTAGCCGATGAGGTGGACGTTAAAGTTATGTAACCTGTAAGGAAAAATAATGGGGTTTCTCTTCCTACTTACTCTAAGGACTTCACATTTGTCGGGGTTAAACTCCATTTGCCAGACTCTTTCCCAAGTTTCAAGCTTATGGAGGTCTTCTTGTAGGGATATATTATCATTGTTTGACCAAACGGTAAGATAAACGATGGTGTCATTGGCAAACATTCTTGTTTTGCATTTGACTGAGTCTGGCAAGTCGTTTATATATACCAGGAAGAGACGAGGCCCAAGGACAGACCCCTGTGGAACTCAAGACAGGACTGGTAGTTCGCTGGACAAATGATCTTCGACTGCTACCTTCTGAGAACGATTGGAAAGGAAGGATTTGACCCAGTTAGTTGCTTGGCAACTAACACCTAGGGACTGTAGCTTATAGATTGGTCTCAGATGGTCGACTATATCAATGATATAAGATCCAAATATAATTTTGTTTGGTTGGTCTTTGGTCCCACCGTCGCCAGCATTAGTCATTTGGAAACACGTTCTTCTTGAAGTAGAATAGTGATACCATACAGCAGTATCCCACCGTCCAAATATACCATGCATTGTTTCAAATAATAATTCGGAAAAAGTAACTCGGTATAATTAAGGTGTTATGTTATTCTATTTATTTTTACTTGTTGTGAAGCGTTTGAGTCATGTAAGTTGCTGCAAACTTATCAGATTTTTTAAATTTTATACGAATAAAACCCCAAATCTGTGTACAAAAAATAACTGGTAAGAAAACCTACAATAATATTCTCTCTCTCTCTCTCTCTCTCTCTCTCCATATTAACATTTTCGGGCAAAAGAATATACGGGATGGGGGAAATTTGAACAAAACATTATATTTTATTAATTAACAAAAGAAATACACAGTAACAAAGCATAGTCACATAACTGATATGTTAAATTATCAAACACTGCGTCAACAGGCTTGCGAGAACACAGACGCATATAAGTCTCTCGTTACTATTAACCCTTTCCCTCATAGAGGATACCATGAAAAGACCTATGCGAACAACATAAAACCAGATCAGCCTGCGAGTAACTCGAAGGCTGATCAGGTTTTATGCTGTTCGCTGCTCCTCAGTGGTCTAGAAATGAGGATTTTGTAATTAAATTTGGTAAGGTTTAACTGTGGTTTTCTGCAGATTAGGCTTTATGTGGTACCTATTGAGTGCGTCAAAATGAGTCTATATGAGGGAAAGGGTTAATATTAACGTGAAAACAAATGTTAAGTAACACCAGTTTTGTATGGTAAAATACCGCCATCAGAATTTAAAATAAAAAAAATGAATAAATAAATAAAGACGCCATTACATACAAGATATGTAATAGATCTTAATGTGCATCTCAGAGAAGTATTTTGATAAAAACAACTATACATTTATCAAAGAAACTGTAATTCGGCCCGAATACGTTTTAAAATTTCGTGAAAATGAAGCATAATTATATTTCAGCTAGTTTTTATTCAACAAATGTGCGTAATTAACCTTTTCCCCCAATTATGGGCATATCCTACCAATGGAAATCGTTCATTTGGTAATATTTTGCGCCATCATCCGTAGAGTCGAAAAAGACACAGTTTTTAGTCATTGATGTGAATTTATCTGATTTTCTTCTCAATGTGTCAACACCGATCTGAATGACTAGTGCAAGCTAGTGACGTCACAGTCTCTATTCATAGATTGATTTTCTTCTCCTATTTATTTCGGATATTTAAGAAAAATCATTTACTATCCATGTTCAATAGTTTAATATATTAAATCATGGATGGACAATCCTGATAATTCATTTTCTTGAAAGTTGGGACTGATCAGTATAAAACTAAATTCAGTTTCTGTTTTTCTCTATTAACAAAACTGAAGTTATTATTCTTTATACCTGCTAAATGTGTGTATAAGTTATTTTTACACCATTTAAAGAAAAAAGAACAGTTAGACCTGTGTTAGCGGCCACCTGTATTAAACAGCCAACATGTATTTAAGCAGCCAGTTTTAAGATTCCGAAAATACTCTTAATTAAACAATTAACCTCCATTTAACAATCATCTGTAATAGGCGGCTAGACCGGCCTCTTTGGATAGATTTGAATGAACGTTGAATAAAATAATATAATACAACAGAAATCAAGACAATAATGCTAATATGAAAGCTCTACAGCAGAGCAACATTCTGGTGGGCCATGAGGATACAGACGACGCTGAAGGCGATGGTGACGATGAGGAAGAGCCAAAAAAGTACAAAGTCTAGGGCGTCTACGAAGTCCTTCCAGTTGACATCAACGAAAGGTCCAATGACCTTAGACCAATCTCCGTCAAGAACATCATCGTCGTAGATGGACTTGGTACAACAGTCACATTTTCGGAACAGGACTAGTTTCACGAAGGATATCAGGATACGGGGTAACTGAAGAAATAAAATGATAATTTTGTCCTTAATTTGATTTAAGATTATGCGCAGTTAATCTTGTTATGCTAGTTATACTTTGCCTTGAATAAAAATACGTGAGTGGAGGTAGAAAGTTAATTTTATTAAGAGATTCAGCAAATAACTGTCTATTTCTATTTCTAATACTTAGACGGTTGTACTATGGCTTCTTTAAAATCAAAACACTAAATTATCTCTACAATTTTTTTTTTTCAAATGATTTGGAATATTAGATTCAAACGCATGATTAATTTAAGAAGATGTACATCTATTACATAATTCCATCCGTCTATCTTCGTAGTTCTTTCGTTCGTGTGATATTTAACCGTTTTATCATTCATCCTATATTCTTTTTTTCAGAAATATCTCACAGTTATGGAATGGAAAAAGGCATCGAATGAGAAAAATAAGAAGTGTGAAAAATCACTTTAAGACTTCTGTTTACATACCCGGTTGATACTCGGCTTGTTGTAGATTCGTAGCTGTATTATGGTCACGATACACGCCAGTGTGGACAAGAACATCATCAGAAACAGATAAGCCCCTATAGTGGACACAGTGTCCGAGTTTTTCGGCAGAGACTCGCTCAGTATCGTGTAGAATAAAGCATAGGAGAGGAAAACCGAGATGCTGTATCCAATCTTCTCGCCGGAGCCCGCAGGCAGCACGAAAACAAACGCATTCAGAAGAGACAGTAAAATAGCCGGAAGGATTAAAAACAGAACATAAAAGGATGATTTCCGTTGGAGATTGAGAGTGTATATTAAGATGGTTTTGTCAGCCACTGTTTCAGATGATTGGGACATCGATACAACGTCCCACTTGCCGTTTTTCTCGAAGTTTGAGGTGTAAAATCCAGTGGTGCCATGGTTTAATACCACTTCCGTTTGGTCATGCGTCCAGGGTAAGAACCGGATGTCGCATGACTGGGAATCGAAGGGGAAGTGAACAATATCGACAGAACATGACGTTTCAAACACCTCGTATGGGCTCCATGTGACGGCCCCGTTAGACTCTATACTGACCTAAAAATCATGTGTATACTTTAATTAACATCAAACTATATGAAACATGGATAGAAACTGCGTTATGTATTAACCACAATTTTATATCAAATAAAAGCATGTAAACGTAAAACGTGTAAATAAAAACTTGCATTTTACTCAGATGAAGATGTAGTCCTTATAGATGTAGCAGAAGAAAAGAAAAAAAGCAGTAGTAGTTGAAGTAGGTGTAGTATGAGAAATAAAAGTATACAGTACTAGCAATCAGTGTTGCTACAACAATCATACCGGTGGTATGATGATTTTCTAGGCGATAAAATAATTAAGACAATTAAAAAGATGGTGAAAGTATAGATTGTCTGATCTGATTATATTTTAAATGTTGAAGAAAAATATGAAAAGTGAAAAAAGAGGTGAGAGAGAGAGAGAGAGAGAGAGAAAGATGGTGATTTCATAAATTCTGAGCGAATGCCATTTAATACCTGAATAAACGATTTTCCGAGCAACCTCTTCGATTCCATGCCGTTGTCAAGTGTAATGTCGGGTAGCCAAACATTATTTTGGGGTACAAGAATCGATTGTATTTCTTCATGACTCGACGGAGTCCAGGCTAAAAGTTCATCAGTCCAGCTCACTGTGAGGTAACCTGTCGTCGTCAGTTTCTGCTCGGAGTCGCTAAAATCGTTAATTCCCACGAGAGCGAAGTCGACCGTCACCGTGGTTACTGTAGCGTCGTCATTAACTGGTCGTACTTTAGTGTTGTACGACTGAGTCACGAACAGTTCGGTCTTGAGGCTGCTCAGAGCTTGGCCGGACTGGCAGTTTACGTTCTGCATAAATCCAGTGACCAAAACACAGATTACAAATAACTTCATGTTTCCCTCATATAAAATGTTTAAATCCCGCGACGAACTTCTTTCTATTACACAAATATATAAAAAGCTCCTATAAATATATACAGCAAGTTAAAAGACAACCAGGAATGCTAACTGACTATGTACTAATTATATTTTTAAAATTAAACCTCTCATGAATATTCATGTACTAGTTAGTATCGTTTAATTATTGGCATTCGCTGGCCTACAGTCAATATATCGAGTTTCTTTTCGCCACTGTTCCATAAGTGTCGCTGCATTGTGAGCATGTATTTTTTATTTCTGATTCGCTGATCACTTTCAATTTTACAAAAAAGGAAAACCTCAAATAATATATAAGTTCTCAAGGTTTATTCGATTCGTTTATTTTTTTATGTTGAGTACGTAATAAGCGGGAATATCAAGTGTTACGGTCAAGTACTTAACTTTTTTGTCGTAACATTTAATGATCAACCAGTTAAGTCAAACGGAACATTGAACATACATAAACGAAACAATTTAAAAAGAAATTGTAATGTAAAGGATTGAGATAGCAGAGAGAGAGAGAGAGAGAGAGAGAGAAAGAGAGTATATAACTTACCATCAACAGGCCCGGATCCAGAATGTTTCTGCCTTGTTGGATGGGGGGGGGGGGATCTGAATGTGATGTGAGTGCTAGGGGGTCCCGTAAAAATGTTTTTAGTATGATGGAGTTGCATTCTGAATGGTATCTAGGGATAAAAGTGAAAGTCTTTGTTGTTGTGTTGTTGTTGTTTGAAAACTTGAAGGCCATGGATCTAATGCCTAGGTCCAACTGGGGAAAAATCTTCGGCGATGTGGAAAATGGCTCCCGATGTTTGAGCAAAAAAAGACGGAACAGCCCCATGAGAATTGACAATGATTAGGCTTCGGGATTGGTCCGCTGAACGTTCACTGATGTTTCGGCTATGGTACAATGAGCTTGAATCCCGATGTTCGGAATAGCACCGGGGAACCTTCTCCGATGATCGACGAAGATGTCCCGAAGTTTCACCGATCGGGGGAATATTCCCGTAGATTAGGAGATCTTTCGAACCATCCTAGGTGTCTCGAGGAAGATTGTGGAGATTATGATAATTTGATAGTGGAATTAAGCGACAAAGTCAGGAGAAGACTTTAGGGGGTTTAAAGGGTGCCCTAAGAAATAAGCTATGTCCAATGGCCTTTTAGACCGTCTCAATCTAAGATTGGCCAAAACAGAAACATTTCTGAGTGCGCTTTTCAACCCTTGCCGTCGATCCCCGGCCGCGACATACCAAAGTCGTAAAAAATGGTACTGTTATAGCTCCCTTGCTTGGCGCTCAGCTTATAAAGGTAGTTGCAGGACTGGTTAGCCCGGTGTCAGGATAATGTGACTGGGTGCGGTATCATGCCACATGTCTACGGCGTGATACTGCAGTGTGGCAGCACTATATTTGTCTCAAGTAGACATCGTCTCCAAATGACTGAATACTGTCGGTGGGACGTTAAACCCAACAAATAAACAAACAACCCTTGCCGATTTTTTGCAAATACATGTATTCTGAAATTCAACCACAAGATCGGGTACTTCGGCGAGACATCACAGACGCTTTGGGGATTCCTCGGAGGAAAAAAATATTTCACGGGATCCCCGTGAATGCTTACCCGGAGCTTCTCCGCGTATGTTTTCCCGGCCTTTTTTTCGATAAAATATCGGGAACACATCAGGAAAAAATTCAATGCAAGCAGTGAATTATTTTTGCATTTCTCCAGAGGTCTCGCAATGACTCTACATGGTTTGTGACGCTAATTCCATCGGGAGTACATCCCATCACAGAGGCAAAAAATGCCAAGTGGGATCGAGCCTTACGCATTGAGCGATATAATTTTATCTTTTACCTGCGCAAAGCCACGTTATTGAATAACTGCTGTGCAATAAAAAAAAAAAAAAAAAAAGAAAAAGAAAAACTGTGGGGGAGATGGGGGTGGGGCACTAATATTACTGAAAGGGCATTACTCCTTCCGGGTAAGAAATATGGGTTTATCGTGCATTTTGATTCACAAACTGGCATTAAATATTTAATAAGGGTTTCCTGGACCTTCATCAAAAAGGTGACTTGTGTACACTATCAATTAGTGATTGCATTGACTTATCATCAGTTTTGGACTCAACAGTGTAAAAGACAGTTTTGATAAAAAAAAAAAAAAAAAAAATGTTCACGTTAATTATAATTATTTTGTGGAAGGGAACTTATCAATCTTAACTAATTGTCGATCTTGAAGCATTCCCCACACAATTATCCTCTAATACACACAAAAGAATGATAGTATTTCAATCATATAGCGACGTCAAGCTAATTACAGGTGGAGGAAGACCCCGAGTACACAGAGGTACCCGGGCAGAACCAGCTGGAAGGCTTCCTCACATGAAAAATCCGAAGTCCCTACCGGGATTCGAACCCACAGCGGTGAGGGACTGAGAGATTTGTAGTCCACGACTGTAACCGCTCTGCCACGGCGGCCCCACGTAAATATGTTAATGTATGAAAGTTAAACTACATCAAATAACTTGATGTTTGCTATACATGTATTTCTATATTTCAAATATTTTCCCGTTATTCTGTTATATTATTGGCTAAACTTGCCTGATATTTCAACCGACCGATGAGTCAAGTGTTCAATATCCGACAGGGACTTACTCAAACAAAACTATATGTATACATTGTATAACTACAAACTACAACAGAAAAACAAAACAACTACAGCAGCAACAATAAATTAAAAAAATGTGTTTTTTATTAAATAGACAAAGAGGGAAAATCAAAACTAGCGGAGATAATTTTCTTAAACTTTGCAAGATTATAAACAATCACACCAGAAACAAATTTATGGGATAAAAATGGGTTTTTAAATTATCTGCCCTGAAAGGATTTATTTTGCTCTAGTCATTTTCAAGGGCAGATAACTCAATATTATGGGCTAGCAATACTTCATTTAATTTCAACTCGATCTTTGGTACTATATTCCCTGTCACTCTTTAAAAATGATAGAAATTCTATGCAAAAGATTTTGTACTATAATTGCATACCCGAATAGAACTTTTTTTTTTTCAAGAAAAAAAGAGCAATATGTTTATTTGAAATAAAATAAGGTATCGATAGACTTAATTTTGAGTTATCTGCCCTTGAAAATAACTGAAAAGAGAAAAAAGTCATTTTTATGGGGCAGATAAGTCAAAAGTATGTTTATTTGCTCAAACATTGTGAAAAATCTTAAAACTTTGCATAATGACTGGAAACAAACAATAATGTGAAATTAAAGTATGGTATCGATAGTCTTGATTTGGAGTAATCTGTCCTTAAAAATGACAGAAAAGAGCAACAACAAAAAATCACGTTCAGGGGCGATAACTAAAAAATAGATTGGAGACCATTTTTTATCCCATAAATTTATTTCTAGTGTTATTCTCTATAATCATGCAAAGATTAAGAATATTTCCTAGTTTTATTTTTTCTTCTTTTGTCTATATAGTAAAAACTGTTTTTGCAATATGTGCCCTTAAGATCCATAATTCCAAATTATAACACTATCGTTATGATGTTTTTGTATACAGTGGCACGCCTACCTGAAAGTATTGTGTATGCAGGTTCAGTGGAGACATTCAATGAAGAACCATGCCAGCAACAAAACAGAAGTAGAACAATTCTTTGTTCCTCTGTATGAAAAAGAAAAAAAAGTATAAAGTTAACAATACGATGACAACTTTTATATTGTTTTTTTTTTATACCACAACGGAGCGATCATATTCTGATAAAATATGTCATGTTTTCTTTATTTTACTTAAGTAGCTTTGTATTGGGCAGTACCTAATGTGACAGAACGATTATATGTATATGAATGTGTATGTATGAATTTGCATGTATCTTTTCAATATAAAGACCCAAACTCATCCTTGAACTAAAGAGAAGAAACTTGTAAAATATTAGATATTATTACAACCGAGCGGTTAAGGTCTTCTACTACAAGTGTTGTAGTTATTTGATAAGTCGGGATGACACCAAAATTACACAGGACTAAAATTCAGAACAAAAGACCCACTCTAAGAAGAAGAATGCCACTAAAAGAAGAATATAAATAGAAAAATAAAAAATGAAATAATTTTACGTCTGATACAGAAGCTGATGAAGACAGCAAACTGTGTATGAAATGATCATTTCATTTCAATATGAACATAATATAGTCAGACTGGCTCGTCAATCCAGCAGTCAGCCTCGATGACTCGTTGATCCAGCAGTCAGCCTCGTTAATCCAGCGGCCAGATTCGTTTATCAAGCAGCCAGACTTCACTTGACTATTTGAGTTTACCGTCGCTTCGACAGTATCTCAGTCATATAGCGACGTCCAGCTAATTACAGGTTGACGAAGACCCCGAATACACAGAGGCATCCGGGTAGAACCACCGACCTACCACAAGCCAGCTGGAAGGCTTCCTCACATGAAAATCGGAATGAACTTGCCGGGATTCGAACCCACGCGGTGAGGGGCTGAGTGAGTGTTAAAGTCAGCGACTTTACCCTCTCGGCCACGGAGGCTCCCCTAACCAGCAGCCAGACTTGTTCAGTCAGACGTACTTATCAGCAGTCAGCTTCGTTCATCCTCGTTGATCAAGCAATTTTTTCCAGCTTGAGAAAGCTGACTATTAGTCAAGTGATCTTGACACAATGATACATGTAAATACTTATCAAACTGTCCAGTTCACGATTCCCATGACGCGCCCATTGCACACTTATTCATTAAAAGATACTTAAAACTATGCGTAAATGTGTGACATATAAACATAACTTTTGCAATTCTGTTCCTCGTTGTTTATTTTCTTCTTTTCTATTTGTCTTTTATCATTGTATAAAAACAATGCTAATATTGTTGATGGTGTTGCTGTTGCTTTTGTGTGCCTTAGATGCATTTAATTATGAAATTCACGTACACGGACGATAGAGGAGGGATCTTCGATAAACCCGATTTACAGTGAAGCCAGAAGAGAGGTTGGAAGAGAAGATGTTGGTAGCAGAGATGTTGAGAGAGGAGATGTGAGGAAGACACAAGGAAGAAGGCAAGAAAGTGGGATGATGAAGAGGCAGACGCGTAGTTAGACAAACTCCGCGCGCCGGTTACGTCACGCTACGCTACTTTACCCTCTGCCACCACACAAGTCACGTGATGATAGTTGAAACCATGTGACCAAAACTCATAATTATATAAATTAATGTTATTTTATTTTATTTTTTATTTTTCTTGTAATAATGAATGTTATTTTCGTGAAATGTAACGAAACTGATATGATATATTCAATACTAAAGGCAAAAGTGATAAAATTAAATCCGTCCTTTATCAGCCGAATCTACTTGTGGTGGTAGTGGTTATCGACAATGTAAGGAGGCGGGGTGGGGGGGGGGGTACTACTGCGGCGGAGTTTGGTATTAGAAGGAGCGGGGCGATGGAGGGAGGGGTGAAAGTCGTGGTCTTATAAGAGGATATCGCGAGAAGGAGGGTAAAGACAGAGATGAGGTTGAGGCAGAAGAATAAGAGATAGGTGGAGAGGGCAGAGTAAAGGGGTCGGACTGGGATATGGCTGCACTAAGGGAGAGTGTGGTGGGGTTAAATTGCAATTTAGGTGAAATGAAAATGTGGAGCTAGGGACAGACCAGAAAAGCATTTGAGGAATAAAGGGGTGTTTATATACGGGGTTGGTAATGGTACGATGAGGATACTGTATAGAGGAGAAGTATAGTTCTTTTTTATATTCTAAATAATATTTTAAAGGACAGAAAGAGGGCTAAAAATGTGTGAGTGTGTGTGTGTGTGTGTGTGTGTGGCTGAAGTTGAGAAAGGATGTGGTTCAAAGAGTAAAACATTTGAATATAATTGGGGAATTTTCTGCGTATATAACTGAGGTCTATATACCATCTTGGTTTCTTCCTAATTTGGAAAAAGAACATGTATGTTGTGTATCTAATTTGTCTACTATTCTTTCCTTTATCCCCTTCTACGACATTAATAAAACAGAGAGAATATATGTATACATTTATCTATCTATTAGAATGTATATCAATTTCAACTGACTGGTTTTTCTTATATATTTGTTTAATCTATTTTTGATACTGATAGACTGTCTATTTTCTATCTTTTACTCCAAACATTAGAGCGAACACTACCGGGCAAACAAATTTGTAGAGGGTTGTGAATATCAAAACATACACACTATTTGTGAGCTGATTGTATCTCATTAAGATAAAATGATATTTTTGCATACATTTGACTCAGGTGATATTAAATTAATTTTTTTTTTTTGCTTTAGCTTATAGAATAAAATATTCTTATCATGGTCTTTTACATATACATATACTGCATGTCTACTTATTACAAACCATACACACAAACAAATTCCAACAATTCCAAATCAACAAAAATTGTGACATGTTTATCAAGATTTATATTTACATGGATATAAGAAACACTTCAGCCAGAAGTTGCATACACAAATGCAACGAATGTTGCTAATGTGTTAATTATAAAGAAGACGCAAAAGAAGAAAACATCAAGGGCAGAACTGACGTCTGACCAGGCAAGTTCCTCGGATTCCGCTGTACCCTCGCTTGAATCTATGCTGCTGTCAAGATCCGCTGATTTTTTTGAAGCAAACAGCCTTATTGGCCTAAACGGTTCAACAACAGGGGTCTCCTTCTTTGTGACAGGCAAGTCTTCCTCGGCCACCATGAAAGCGCCATCGTCCTTATCACGCACTTCTATAGCACTGTCATATGGCGTTGAAATGATATCGGGCTTTCTGAAGACCACATCAGGTGAGATCTTTCTCGGATTGAAATACTCTTTCAGCTTTGTACCGCTGTTTGATTTTTTCATCTTATCAGATCCTACTCCACTTGCGCCATCAGAACTTATGCTGTCCTTTCTATTCACGTCTGGTTTTGATCGTCCAGTCACTACAACCGGTTCCACTAGCTGGTTTCGACCTTTCCGTGCGTCTATCGGAACCTTTACATCCGTTTCTTGATGCTCTTCTCCATCGGTGTCTTCCTCATGTTTCCCCTTCCTGCAGCACACACATTTGGCTTTCATTGATTGGATGAAATACGTCAGTGATTTTAGCCATCGTGGAATTGACGTTTCTTCACTCATATTGTGTAGACGTAGCTGGAGAATGACGGCAACCACTATGAGGGTACTCAAGACACATTCAAGTAGGAGGTACATGCTCATGACTGGGATTGTGTTCATCCCCTCTGGCATGATTTCTGTCACAATTAGTAAGAAAATGGCGAACGACAGGAACAAAATAATAGCATAACTCGCCTTTTCGCCAGAGTCACAGGGTAAAATAAACACAAGTACGTTCAAAAGCGTGAGTAGTACTATTGGAATAATGAAATTGATGAGGTAATAGATTGGTTTACGTTTGATAAACAGTTTGAAGGACAGACCGGAAGTTGTTGATGTTGAGGTATCCTCTGTAGAGACACTCTCCAAATTCCAGTTGGCATTCTTTTCAAAACCCGAGATATCAAAACCTACCTCCCCTGTTGTGACTCTTATCATCGTAATGTCACTTGACCACGTGACTAATCGTAATTCGCAGACTTGTGAATCAAACGGAAAGAATGTCATATCAAGGCTGCACGTGCTATGAAAGACCTGATATGGCGTCCACGTAATTGTCCCATTTTCATCAATTACGATTTGCATGAAACTGTCTCCAAGTCCCGTAATCGTGTCGTAAGCGTTGGCAAGTGCGAGGTCTGGTTTCCAGATCGCATTCTGAGGGAGCCGTGATTTTATTGATGTTTCCGTGATCGGTCGGGGTCCAGGTCATAAAAGAATCGGTCCAAACGACAGTAAGGTAGGCGGTGCTTATGATCTTTTGCTCGACTTCGTCCACGTCGTTTAGGGCGATCAGATACATGTCCACCAGGAGCTGGGTAAACATTTGAAACAGATTATATTTGTAAACAAAAGTATACATGTAATACATTAATGATATAACAATGGAATGAAAATAATTTTGATTAACTCTGACTCGGAGATGTATTATTCTATTGTTTTAATTGTCATGTTACCTAAAAATGGGACAGGTACATAATTCATGGAAATTTATGATAAGTTTTATTTAGAAAATCGTTTCTAAAGATCTTAAGACAAAAAATAAACGTATATTTAGTTCCTTCACTAACATTGTATTTCATATTTGCAATACATGTATTTTTCTCAATTCTCAAATGTTTGATTTGCCACTTACATAGAAATACTTAATTGTTTGTAAATAACGTTAATTGGGTATATTTTATATTAGATATGAATTTTGAAACAGATGTTTGTTATTAATGATATCTGTTGGCTCAAAATTTGAATGTGAATTCGTTAAATTTCCTTTCTCTGAACATCGTCCTAAGATTATTTTCTCCTTCTTAATAAAACTAGCTTCTTTTTAATTTGATAATTATAGAGACAAGCGTGTTTATTCACAGTATTACTTACATTCAGTGACGAGTATTTATAATTACAGAATTACTTACATTCAGTGACAATTGTGTAAAATCACAGTATTACTTACATTAAGAGACAAGTATGTATAATCACAGTATTACTTATATTCAGTGATCACAGTATTACTTACATTCAGAGGAACTCCCGTGTCATCGATCGGCCGAACTCGACTTGAGTAGGATGTACTGTTCAAAGTCGCATTAATGAGAGCCCGCAACTCTTGTTCAGTCCCGCAGGTGCTTTGATCAATGCTGAAAAACATCAGGGCAGCCATGAAGATGGCAAAATAAATCATCGTGCTTGTTGCATGTAAATGTCTTATTTCTGTCTCCGAAGTAAAGATTTGGCTCAGACATATGGATTTGACTTGACTTTCAAGTATACATTTCACGGCCTAATGAGGCTTGAAATTTTACAAAACAAAACAAAGCGACCCATTTATTTTGCTTTATTGATTTGCTTTGTTCTTGCCTTGGGGAATACAGTGTCAAAATTATAAGGTTGTTTAAAAAATTTAACACTGATATGTAATTTCTACATGTTACGCAGTCCATTGCCAAATTCAAATATTAGATTACAAGAACCATTGAAAGTACATAAATTTATTTTTTGCTTTTTGCATATATCCGCCAAAGACACAACTCAATTCTATCCATTAATTTATAAATTATTCAGACCTAATTAAATTTTGGCCCATACTGTACTTTTTAGGCGGATAATTTCCAACTTAGTTGATTAACGATACATGGCGATAATGGATGGCAAAAATTTATCGTTTTCGCTCGAAAAAGTATAAGCTCTTGTTTAAACAGTGGTTTTCATGGGTGTACTGAGTTGCTAGGGAATCCTAACATTTTATCTCTTTACCTATCCCCACACATTAGCAGGAAAACGATGGATAGCCAATACTATAGAAGAAGATGAAAAGGATGTTTTCTTTTTTTCTTTTCTTTTTTATATATAAAAATCAGGAAAACGCATGTAGAGGAGACGAATGAATCAAATAGATAACGGTACGCAAATAGTACTGCATGTTTCTTTAAGCGCTTTATGACTGATTTTGTCAGGTCCACCGACTTTTTTAAAACCTAGGTAGATAAAATACCAATACATACTCTTGTTCTATTATAGATATTACGTCAAGGATAATATCAATCTGTAAAACAAGTGGATGAATGCACGGCGATGGATAACTTGAAAGTTCAGCCTATCTATGGGAAATAAAAGAGAAACATCTTAGAAATGTATCAGAAGCGCACAATAGAATGATAACGATGGGGTTTTGTTATCAAATGATAATATGATTACTTAGTGCTTAATTTTCTACACCAAAGTCTAATGTATAAGAGAGAGAGAGAGAGAGAGAGAGAGAGAGAGAGAGAGACCTGGTTGTATTCAAGAAGTAACATATGACCGGAACAATAAGTATGTCGACATCAATGTTCTGTCCATTTTTTGATAAAATAATAATAGTATCTTTTGATCAATGTGAATAATTACTCGTTATTCCTAAGTGATATATAAATAAATGTCTTTTCTTCATCAAAGTCAAAAAGATAGTAAGGATATATTTGCCATATAGACGGCGTCAGTGGGTGTCTATAGTTGGGGTATATATTTAAATTTCTTTATTTTAAATATTAGATACCTGTTGTAGATATATTTTTGTATTAATTTACTTATATTACGTAAATGTGTATATGAAATGAAATGGAAAAATACCTTACATAAATTAAATAACCCTTTCCCTCATATAGACTCATTTTGACGCACTCAATAGGTACCACATAAAGCCTGCCTTAAACCTTACCAAATTTAATTATAAAGTTTCCAGACCACTAAGGAGCAGCGAACAGCATAAAACCTGATCAGCCTGTGAGTTACTCGCAGGCTGATCTGGTTTTATGTTGTTCGCATAGGTTTTTTCATGGTTTCTCTATGAGGGAAAGGGTTAATATCGAAAGTTTTTGCTTTAGATTTGCTTCAGTATATGGATATAAATCTATAAACTGTAGGCAATAGAAATAGGGAGAGTAAGATTGGCGATGTGCTTATTTATTGTTAGTAGAGACAGAATATAGTGTGTTCATCTTTCCTTGTAACAACTGTGCTCACGCAAGGTTACATTAAGTTTAATGGCATGGCTTGAAAAGTTTGAAAAACCTTGTTTGTTAAATTTACTTGATAAACAAAAGAAATGCGACATCATCACGATAAAATTCCTGTTCTTTCAACGTCTCAGCGCTTTGATTGTTACATGCTCACCAAATGTTAGACTGAATGGGGTTGAATTAATAACAGGAAAGAAATTGAGTTTTACTTTACCATCTATTTTTTGCACAAAAAATATTTTGTATCTAAAAACATTATAGATTTTTTTAGCTGATCTGTTTTTCAAAGAAAAACAAAAACAGTCGAGGTATTGTCATTAGGCTGGTGTTGTCATCGCCGTTGACAGCGCAGTCGTCGTGAAATACTTTAACCTTGGCTATAACTTCTAAACTATTACATCTTCTGTCACCAAACTTCACATAGTTACTTGTTCACTATCACAAGGGATACATTTCCATCATGGGTCCTAACTCTTAGGTCCATTTTCAATAAATTTATCTCCCTTTTGAAAACACAGAGATATCATTTTACCCTTGTCATAATTTCTAAACTATTAAACCGTCTATCACCAAACTTCGCATACTTGTTCACTATTACAAGGGCTACAACTCTTATTCAGATGGTCCGTCAAACTGTTACACTGAAAATAATGACTTGCACACTAAACTTTTTTCCGGCGACATGATACTTTAACATCAAAATTCCTACCTGTAGTAATTTGGAACTGTTTTATATAACGATTGTACGAGCAAACAGGTTCACATATAACATGCCGCCAGAGGACACAGAAATTGGATATCCGGTATTGAAATTCCCACGACCGTTTGTAATATTTTAAAACAACGCAACATAAAAATGATGCATTATTAAAAAAAAATAATTTTGCTTTATTTTATCTAAGTTCCTATCCTGACGATTGCTTTTCACATTCTGGACCCTTATACGTACAGTGTATTTGTATGTGTAAACTAATTCGTTTTTCAACGGAATGACTTGAGTTATCATAAGCTTTTTTCCTGTTTGCCTTATCACAAACAATATACATGTAATCAGTTCTTAAATACACACATATAACACATTATTATTATTATTTTGCCCCTTATGCTCCCGGATATGCTCCCGGATGAAAGGGGCATTTGATGTAGGGTTGGAAGTGCTCGAGCTTTTCTTGGCGAGTTTTTTATCAAGAAGGGCCAGTGTAGAGATATCCCGAATTCGAACAGGTAAACATGCTTCATTCCAAAGATGCCAATGCGGTCAGGCAAATTGTCATCGCTTCAAATTTATAACGCCTTTACAAGTGTGTTTCCTTTCATATCCGGGTACTTTTCAGAGAACGCTAGCTTCTATTCTGGAAGATAAAAAGAGAATAAACAGTGAATCAATTAGAGATAATTTAATTAACATTACCTCAAATTGAAGAGGCTAGACCTACTATCAAATGCTTTGAAAATGGCGGTTGTGGGGTCAAAGTGCAGTAGGATAAAAAAAATGATTTTATTTTTCCCTTTTGCCATTATGTATGTATCAATCAGACCATGTCTTAGACTGGAAGAAAAGTATTTAACTTCATTCTCATATGTGCTACAGTATTTTTGATTCATGTACCAAAGTAAAATGAGGTTTGTTTTTAGGTCCTGGTTTCACTTTCGGATTATAAGATTCTAAACATCGTGGTAAAAGTTCATATTTTTTAGATAATATTTATTAAATAGTAAAATACTGCAATTTTAAAGCAAATCCATGATGTAATGGTTCCAACAGATTAATATGTTTATAAAATTAAAATTTTTTTAAGATTAATTTTTTTTAAAAAAATAAAGATAACAAATATGTCTCATCTTCCCAGTCCTGTTTCTGTTTAATATATGGGATTGTTGAGCAGAGTTTTAGTTATTAATCAGCACATTTCATAACAAAATAATAGTTTTGTATTTTTAGTCCTTTTTATTTTCAGCGCCAAGCGGGGCATGGGAGTTTAAAATAAAAAACAACAACATATATCTTTAGTTTCAGATGGTAACAATCATTAACATTATACCATTGTATGTCTAATATGTTATAATCTGGAATATAGTATTATATTTGTGATTCTTACATCAAACATATGGTAGAGTCCAGGACCTTAGATTTGAATTCAATATTTTTACCCATTCAACAAAGTGTTGCATATGACACGTGACTTCACTATTCACAATTCTTAATAATATACCTTAAATCCAAGAAAAGCAAACTAAATAAAGTTAAATCAAAGCAGACGAAAGGTAACACCAAACATATTTTTGCATAATCGCAAAACCACAGGAACTATTAGGCTATTATTTTATGAAATAAAATAGCGTAACACACGTATTGACACAGTCTCAAACTTAGGAATATATGTCATTATCCTCTAGGTAAGGGCATGTGTGCTTCTATATCAGCCCATCTATATTTCACCTATTATTTAAGTCAAGACAATAAACAATAAATTCATTGATACTAGTTTATCTCAATATACCGGCGCTCAATGGCTGGCCGGTGTCCGATGCTACCATGTCTTGTGTAGGCAGAGTTCGGTAGAACGTAACATAAACAATAAAAATACATTTTTTTGTTTGTTTAGTTGAAGCATACATAATTAGCTTACCGTCGTGCATATAAAATTAGGTTTATAAGAGGTAGTAAAATGTGCAAATGATTGAATAGAGTAAAAACCACCTATGTGTACAGTAAGTAATTTACACAGCCTGCACCCAGACCATAGCCTTCAGTACCCTTTACAACCCGGAAGAAACCGCCGTCAGTAGTTGTTAGGCAGTTAATTGTCGTCTGCAGTGCCTAT
This sequence comes from Solen grandis, assembly GCA_021229015.1. Classification (NCBI taxonomy): domain Eukaryota; kingdom Metazoa; phylum Mollusca; class Bivalvia; order Adapedonta; family Solenidae; genus Solen; species Solen grandis. The sequence continues at coordinate 38,682,536 of CM037793.1, forward strand.
GACATTGCTGTATTAATCTACAGTACTTTGGGATAAACAAGTAGATAAGTTTCACATTGAGGGGATTTAAAAACCTGTTTAAGATATTATTCAGGTAAGTGATTGAACGGGCATTTATGCCATGTGCATGCTTTAATTAACGGTGTTAAGACTGGTGAACGGTCAGGAAAGGAAGTAGTGTGGGATAACTGCATAGCAATAAGGTACGTGCTGATTTTGGTTTTGAATAGTACATACGTTAGAAAAATACACTATCTCTTGGTATGCTTTATGACAGATGGCCAAAATATGAAGCTTGTTTGTCTGGGGTTAACGTATAACCGTTATTCGGGGACTTTGTTTACGAGTCATATATAGTACTGTTTCACTACGATATCACGTCGTAGACAAGTGGCATGATAACATACTTAGTCATTTTTTTCTGAGACAGAGCTAACCAGCTATCGTAACGTGCTGAGTGCCTTGCACAAGGGTGATGTACCAGTATCATTTTTAATGACTTTTATACTAGTATGTCGCAACCGGGAATCTGTACGGGTACCGATACAGTAGTATCGGTATGTTAACATTTGTTGACTTGGGGAAGCTAGTAAGGCAATGTTACCTCCCATCTC
>CM037793.1:38683249-38718947 GCA_021229015.1 Solen grandis
TAATGGCTAATGGTAAATCTCTACAGGTTCTGCAACAGTGGAAAGTTGTTTTGTTTTTGTTTTCTCTCAAAAAATAGCATAACCATTTGCATATATTCATGTGATTTTATTCTTTTCCTTAGATATATTCAAATGAACATTTAGTATGGTTAAAATTCAGTTAAGTAGTCTGCAAATTCAATTATTATCATCAGTTGATGTTGATTTGAGCAGAAGAAACTTTGTATTTATAATCTTAACCTCTTATGGACTTGTTTTGAAGCATTGATAAACAGAGCATACCCAGATCAGACAAATTTCTTCCATCAGGTTCGCCTATCTTTGCTCATACAATATTTTAGCTCAAAATCTGTCTGCACAACAAATACAAATCCATTGTTTCATATTCCATTTAAAGATCAGTGCATTAATATTTAAGTCATAAATTTTTACATGAATATTTATGAGGTAAAGAGATTGTTAAAACTGTCTATAAGACACTGGATCTTGTGGTTTTATGTCAGAACATGTAAGACTCCTTTCATAATGCCATTTGACAATAGTCTGGGGTCTTTTCTTTGTTGATTTTATTAATTTTTGCTCTCTTAATCAGACATTGTTGATTGTTGGATCTTAATTAATTAAGTAGATAATCTGTATGCAAATTTTGTATACATGCATTTCCATAGATTTATAGATTAAGCTGTAGATATTGTACATGTATACATAAGATTTTTATATTTTAGAGAAACTATTTTATTAAATGATGTTGTACTCTTTAAATTTTGTATAGAGAAGAAATCCTATTTAATTCCATATTTTAAAATATGTCAGAGCAGTGTTTTGTTAACCCTTTACCATTTTGGTACATCATTTCACACAGAATTACCAGACCAAATAAGGTCTAAGCAGGCTTTAAAGGGGACCTCTGTGGCCATGTGGCTATGACTTAAGATCACTTGGCCCTTCAATGCCATGGGTTCAAATCTATGTCTGTCATCTGAGAACTTTTTCATGCATAGAAGCATTCCAGGGTTATATTCCACCAACAATTCTTAGCACTAAGTAAAACTTAAATACTTAAGGGCAGATTTCATAACTATCGTTTCTCTTATAAAAATACCCAAATTTTTCATTTTTTATCAATTATTTTTAGTTATTAAGCTAATAATTCATTTCAACTTAGTCGTGTACTTGAATATTTCATAAAATAGTAATGGTGAAATATGCATCTACCTTATTTAAGAATTTAAGTATTACTTAGCGCTAATTATTGTTGGTGAAATTTGAGCCAGCTGCTTTGCGCTTCGTGTCTGATGTGTCAGAAATGAAATACCTAGGTTCCCAAGTCTTCTCTCACCTGTTCTGTGTTAGGACTGAAATGTTAAAAGTTAAAATGTCAATCTTTTTATAGGACCACCATTTGTATTACTGAGGTCAAAAATAGATAAATTTTACAGTTTGGTACAAAGTCAGTAATCTTTTTATGCAATTTTGAGTTGTCTGCTTTAATGAGGTGAGTGACCAATGAATTATATAGAGAAAAGTTCCAGTCCGACAAAAAGTGCCCGTAATATTGAGTCGGTCGCAAAAATGAGTTGATCGCAGAGTGAGGTTTTACTGTATTCCTTCATAGCTCTTAGATGGCAAAGTGTTAAAGTCTAAAATGAAACCTTAGTAGCTACATGAAATATAAATGTTGTATATATTACATGAAAACTTATTCAAATGTTTGTAAGGCATGTTTTGATTCTCTGAATGTTTTCTTTGAGTGCAACATTCCATTTTTAGCTCATCTGTTTTTCAAAGAAAAAACTGGAGGTATTGTCATCACCCTGGTGTCTTTGTAAAAAACTTTAACCTTGGCCATAGCTTCTGTACATGTACTATTAAACTGTCTATCATCAATGTTCAAATACTTGTTCACTATCACAAGAATTACATTCTTATCAAAGGCCATAACTCTTAGGTCCATTTTGACTTTAACTCCCCCTTTTTTAATATAAAAAACTTGAAAAGACCAGCGTTGGCATCCGCATGTGGTGCTCTTGTTTCTATTGATCTAGTTTTCTAGTCAGTTTATTTTCATCATGCACCAGTAATAATAACTGTTTTCTTTATATGTGTTCACTTTCTATGAAAAGGATTTTTATGTGGCAGATGGGTTTTGTTGTATATTTTACTTTTATGATTGGTTCAGGTTTTAATTTGTTCTTTGTGTGGGGTATGGCCTATTAAGGTTTTCAATGTAAATCCATGTTATTAGAATGGGGGGATTATAGACGAAGCGTACCATTACCGAAGCGTACCAGGACGAAGCGTACCATTTATGCGGTCGAAGCGTACCACTTTAAAAATTATATCGGGAAATTGCTTGAATATGAATAAGTTTATGTTGCTGATATTCATTAAGCATCCATAACTTGAATTTATTTCATATTTGATGTTTATGTACTTATTTGAAAACAGCTACATCGATTTTTGTAGAAAAAAAAAAAGACGCGGAACCTCACATGGCAACAGGATATAAACCATATACCGGGGAATGTCATTTAATTTCAAATTCAATTTTGTAAATCATAAGTGTTTCATTATCATCCTACATTTATCTAAATGCAATCATGTTGTGTTAATATTTAACGAAAAATGCCAACGCAATATTATGATTTATCTTAAAGTTGCGAAACCATATACATACAAGCATGATGCCGAACCTTTTAATCATTAAAGGCAATAATTATGTACAAACATCAAAAGCCGACTGTTAATTACTATTATCAAATCAATTATGATTAATTGCTTTAATTAGCAATCATCATAGGTTAGTGTCAGTATTACCAAAACCGCGAATCGTTAATGACATCGGTTTGCTTTATCGGTTTTCACACATAAATTAAATCATACTGACACAAATTACTCAAACAACAATTCGCATCGTATAAAATAGTGCGCATAGAAATAGAATGCACTCATCATGTCGGACTATCCGTGTATCGACTGTTCTTTGAAAGAAAGCCGAATCCTTTAACCATATCCAACCTGATTACACTATGTACAGCGCGTGTTAACACCTAGCTTTGCACAGAATCAAATTACGTCACAGGGTCATAGGGTTGGCGCATGTCGAGTAGACAGTACACAATTAAATCAGCAATATCTCACGTAGGCATTTGAGGAAGCACAACTTTTTGTTTGTTGATTTTTTTTTTTTAAAGACATCAGTTCCCTTTCAATCGCATGCAGATACATTTGGATCCATAATGAATAAGAGACATGGATTTCTTAATGCCAAATTGCAGTTTTTCAAAATCGTGCTGGTATGTTTAATATATTAATCCTATTCCGATATTGATCTAGGTACTGACATGCATGCATTTTCATAGTAACAACAAGATCCCGTATTGACTAAAATACGCCATAAACACGAAAAAAAAAGAAGATTATCTGCATATGTAATCTGACATTATCGGCAGTATATCACTCGATTTTTCACTCAATGTCGTGCCTTTTATTATCATAATATTGCATGTTTGACAAAATATTATTCCATTCTGTCATATATCACCTTTAAATCAATTCAATTTAAATAACAAAACATAAAATATTAGCGCTTAATTAAGGAATACCTATTTTGAAAAGTGGTACGCTTCGACCAAAAATGGTACGCTTCAGTAATGGTACGCTTCGGTAATGGTACGCTTCATCCATTACCCAAATGGGATACGTTGTTGGGCGAGAGAGCGTCAAACATTTTGTTTCCATTTAATATCTCCTGTTAGAATAGAGATACAGTTTTCATACTTGATTGGTAGATACCTTATAGGAAGGGGAAGATTGGGATGGATTGTCAGGATGATAGGATCAAAGTCAAGGTCACAGTTACTAAAAATAGTTTTCCTTGCCTGGAGCAACACTTGAAAACTTGGTTTTGCATCATTTAACACATTTCTTGATTTTAATGCCTGATGTTTTCTCAAAAGAGCCACTTGCCCCAGGATTTTTCTTTTCATAACTTCAAAGAAATGGTGCTTTTACCCCTTAAGATATGATAATAAAAAGACCTCTTCCCTGTCATCAGAAAAAAAGCCCTAGAGGAAAACAGGGTCTTTTATCAAATACATGAGTATATTTTACTATATTAATTCTCTTGCTGATCAAATATGAATGAAAATGAACATCAGGAACTTTATTTCATGGAATAAAATTAGTGATTTTAAAAAAATCATTTTTCCAGTAGATGCCAAATCTTGCTGTCACATGTCTTTAAAAGTTCAAGATAAGGTGCCCCAGTAATGTTTTTGTTTTATGTAATAAAAAGCTACATTCCGTCATCTTTACATTGATTGTTTGAGTTTCTTTAATATTTTAGTTGTTACTAGTCCTGTATTTTTGAATGCTTGTTTTAATACATGTTTTAATCTTATTTTTGGGACCTATCAACATTAGCTTTTGAAAAATATTTAGAGTTTTTTTGTATGCTACACCATTTGCATTTTACATAGCCATTTTTTTCCTTCTAATTGGCAATAGTCATTTTCGTAACATACACTTACAGCAGTAAGTCAAATTAAATTTCATGTGAGAACGTTTGACCAAATATTATTGAATCCAGTACCTCTAAGACCAGAGACCCCTAAAGTGACTAGACTGTACTAAGTTTAAAAGTTTTGTGGCAATCTTAATATTCTAAACATGTTTTTTTATTTAAAAGTTTACATCATAAAGACTCATTTCGATGCATAGGCAAACAGAGCAGACCCAGATCAGACAGATCCTATAGGAGCTGTCTGACCAGGGTCTCTTCTGTTTGCTCATACAACATTGTAGCTTAGTTTCTACACAGTCATCTTTAGCAAAGAAAAATGCATAATTTCATTTACCATTTAAAGACCAGTCAATTTATATTCATGAAGTCATTTTGTACATGTACATAAATATTCATGAGCTAAAGGGTTCAGAAGATCAATATCTCCAAGGTCAAGGTTGCCATGTGTGATAAACTTCAACATCAAGGTTGCCATGTGTGATAAACTTCAACGTCAAGGTTGCCATGTGTGATAAACTTCAAACTATATTGTAAGTCCATCAGCAGACCTTCTTTTCTAAACATCTTAATTACTGGAGTTCAAGTTTGAAAGGAACTTGACATGTGTTTAGTAAACCTTAAATGGGAGTCAAACTCAGTACTGGTACTTCAAGGTCAAGGTCATCATACATAAATGCTTCAGCTACGTTGTGGTTATTGGTCTATTTGATCTTTTTTGGTTCACATTGAATTTTGATTGTATGCTAAAATTGCTTTCATAATGTGTTAATTATCATGGTGATTATACTTGTATTTTATTTTTTATTTACATGTTAAATGGTTGTGTTTAAAATTTATGATTTGTATTTAAAATGTTTTTGTGGCAGTAAATCATAGCAATAATTGTATGAAAAAGGACTATAATTCATCTTTCCTGTTTCAAAGTGATAAAAAAAACACGTAATCTGGTCATGGCTAACTCACCTGTTCACAAACATTATCTTAAACAGAACCATGTATTCCTTTGAGTAAAACAGGTCAACTGTTGACTACCTGTTTAATAACTTTAAGTTTAAAACTCTATGTCAGTTTGAATTTATCTGTAAAGACAGGAAAAGGTCCATTCAATTGTTAAATGTTTCACAAATATTTTATAGAATTGTATTTTCCTATATTTTTTAACATCAGTCAAAACTAATTTAGGGGTAAAGAGCTTATCATACAAATGATGAAGTAATGTATATGGTTACCAGTAATATTGAAACTATCATTTGTCAGAAGACATCCTAATGAGTAATTACTGAATTTCATGTTAGAAGTTGTTGTTGGAACCCACGACTGTAGATTATTGGACTAGCAAAACTTTGTACTCTTACATTATTAATAAGGCATTTCATTTGTTCATGGCAGTGACATCACAGATCATTTGACCATTGAAATGGCATGTTACATATAGTTGTTTGGATTTTGAAAGTCAGTGTTTGCTTTTGTAACTTCATTTAAGAGTATTCAAAATAATATGTGTGGTTTCATTGGTCATCAAGTAGCTGGTTAATATTCATGAAAACCAAGTTTTGTTAGTTGAAATCCCACAGTATGTGTGGTAGTGATTATGAAATATATACCAAGGTTAAGACAATGGTCAGACAGTGTTGCCTGGGTAAAATAAACTATATTATACCAAAAATAAATATGAGGTTTCTCTAAGTTTAAGAATTAAAAAGATACATTAATTTCAGAAATTAAGAAATGAGCCATTATCATTGACTATAAACCCATAGGTATTTAGTTCAATCCCGATCAGAATTTTTGAAGATTCCAAGGTTCAAAGTATAGGTACTACTCAGAAAATGTGGAGAGGAATTGTCTTTATTCATGTAAAAGAAAGGTTTATTTTAAAAAGTAACCATACTTTTAGAAATACAAGATTTACATAAAATTATCAAGTAAACCTTTTTTTCCTTCTAAGAAAATTCAGCCATCATTTAGTGAGATTCTCGATTGTGGCCTATTTTGACAAAAACATGTGAGTTTGCAAATGATAGTTTGTTGAAAGTCAGAAGGGCTCATTAGCATATATAAAAGAAACTTTCCTGGCTTCAAATGCACAATTTTTTTTATATTTTATCAAGTGACATACTTCTTAAAAAAAATAAAGAGAAAAATGTATTCTATGAATACAGTTTCTTCTCATGCATTATTATTCATTATAGAGAAATATTTTTCTACACTGGACACAAAAAATATTTGAAAATAAATGTTGCCCTGTTAGCACTTTGCCTTACTTGTTTGTACATACCCACTTGTTAACTGACAAGTTTACAAGTCCCAGTGGTCGAATGGTTTGAGCGTCCACCCCGGAATTGGAAGGATGTGGGTTTGATCGCTGATGGTGGCAAAGGAAAGTTGTACATTGTACTGATATTATGTGCTCATCATATAAGGGTAGTTCAAGGACTGGCCCGGTGTCAAAATAATTCGGTGCATAACCATATCGGTGGGCTCTCTGTGGATATCGCTATATCAGCAGGCTCTCTGCGTTCACACCGGTCATTCTCTGCCATAAACACAAACACACTATGGACAAATGGCAGAAAAAGGGATCAATGGTCACTTTTAACAGGTGAGTTGCTCAATATTAAGTAGTGCACAGAATATAAGAACACATTTACTATGTATATGTGTGTAAACTTTTCAATTATCTACAACTGTGCTCTGAAACTCGGACAAACAGTTTATGCTTTTCCACAGAGAGCCCGCCATTGATCCCTTTTTCTGCCATCGGTCCATCTGTGTTTATGGCAGAAAATGACCTGTGCGAATGCAGAGAGCCTGCTGATATAGCCATTTCCGCAGAGAGCCTGCCTATATGGTTATGCACCGTGAATAATGTGACTGGGTGTGGTATCATGCCACATGTCTATGGCGTGATACTGCAATTTGACAGCACTATATCTGTCTCAAGTAGACAAAGTCCCCAAATGACTGAAATACTGTTGGTGGGATGTAAACCCAACAAACTGGTAAGTTTTCTAATTGCAATAAACAAAGTTAAAACCTATCGGGTAACATATAGCTTAATGTATTGAGTATAAAGATAAACCAAATGCATGTCAGCCACATTCCCACAACCACTGAAGTTGTCAAGTGGGGTTCAATGGAATCAGCTGTCCATCTATTTGTCTATTTTCTCTCTACTTCATCTTAATAACCACTGCCCAGAATTGGATGAAACTTATGTAAGCTAAGTGGCATTAACCAAGCATAGTTTTGCATGTGTCAACAAACTTGGATCAAATGATTTTTGATTGGAGTAATGCTTTATTTTTTTTTTAATCAATACATCATATTCTATACATAGAGATCCAAATCAGACAAAACAGAGGAATGATCACCATTTGCACAAGCACCCACATGTATAGCATATCAATGGAAACAGCTGAGTGCCTGGGTAACATGCCTCGCTACTCACCAATGTGTCCAAGGTTATATTTCTGGTCACGTGAGAGGGTACAGTGGTCACCCATCCAGACACGTGGGTTTTTTTCCGGTTTCCTCCCACAATAATGACCGATTACACCACCACTAAAGCCATCAAGAGGGATCAACATAATAATTTCAGCCATTTGGAGACTATGTCTACTTGAGACATATATAGTGCTGCCACACTGCAGTAGGTTGTAGACATGTGGCATGATACCACACCCAGTATCGGGCCAACAAATACTGGAACTACCCTGTATACATGCTGAGCACAAAGCAGGGAGCTACAATTTTAGCAGGGAGGGTACCATTTTAACAACTTTAGTATCCTGCGGCTTCGGGATCAAACGCACCATCTCCTGCTCCCCATGCGAGATTCTAACCCCATAGCCATCAAAGAAAGTTGCAGCATGTGTATTGTTGAAGAATCATGGAAAAATAACAACATCTAAACCATGCTTGTAATAACATATTTAATTATTTAATACTATCAATCACTAGAACATTTATACATAAAATTAATATTGTTCATATACAACATCGTTTTCATACAATACTTTGCTCTTTAACAACATGCATAAAATGCTCAGCATTCATATAAAACATCTTAGAAATAAGTACCTGGAATATATCCTGATATTGAATAGAAATATGACTTGTATACATGTTTAATGAAGATATTAACCCTTTCCCTCATATAGACTCATTTTGACACACTCAATAGGTACCACATAAAGCCTGATCTGCAGAAAACCACACTTAAACCTTACCAAATTTAATTACAAAATCCTCATTTCCAGACCACTGAGGAGCAGCAAACAGCATAAAACCTGATCAGCCTGCGAGTTACTCGCAGGCTGATCTGGTTTTATGCTGTTTGCATAGGTCTTTTCATGGTGTCCTCTATGAGGGAAAGGGTTAAGAGTAAAATTAAAAACAAGAGGGCTAAGATTGCCCTGAATCGCTCACCTGAGAAACATTGTCTTCATTGCATATTATAGTATTATGAGTCATACTGAATAAATAATCCATGCAGAATTACAGCAAGATCATCTGAATTCCACACAAAAAATTTTGAAGGTCACAGCTTTAATAAGTCAATTTTGACACCAGGGCCATAATTTGAACAGACTTGGTTGAGGTCCATTAGTAAACATCTTAATTCCAGGCCTTGTTGTTTCTGAGAAGAAGATCTTTTGAGGGTTTTCCTATACAAGTCTAGGTAAAATCAAATGACCACTAGGGTGGGGCCAATTTGACCCCAGGGTCATGATTTGAACAAACTTTTAGAGGTTTACAAGGCAGTGTTACACACCAAATATCTAAACTCTAGGCCTAGAGGTTTCTTTTTTAGTTTTTCAAAAAGTTTGTGTAAAATTAAGTGACCCTTCAGGCGGGGCTAATTTTGACCCCAGGGTAGAAGTCTATTAGGCCATGCTACAAAAATTAAATATCTAAACTCCAGACCTTGTGGTTTCTGACAAGAAGATTTTTCTAGTTTTTCCTATACAAGTCTATGTAAAATCAAGTGATCCATGGGGCGGGGCCAATTTTGACCCCAGGGCCATGATTTGAACAAACTTGGTAAAGGTCTACTAGGCCATGTTACAAACAAAATATCTAAACTCCAGGCCTTGTGGTTTCTGACAAGAAGATTTTTCTACTTTTTCCTAAAATCTTGAACAACTTTGGTAGAGCTTCACCCAAGGAACATTGCTGTTAGGTTTTATCAAAATTGGCCCAGTGGTTAAGGAGGAGATGTCATTTAAAGAAAATTGTTAACACCAGATGGACGCATGGATGGATGACGGACAAAAGGAAATCACAATAGCTCACCATGAGCACATTGTGCTCAGGTGAACTAACAAGAGGGCCAAGATGGCCCTGAAACTGCTCTGACACCTGAGAAAAAGTGCCTGCATAACCTATAATAGCATAGCCATACTAAACACATGATCCATGCGAATTTCGACCCAAGGGACATGATTTGAGATCCACTAGATAATACTTCACAGTTTTGTTGAAAAAGATTTTCAAAGTTTGCATTTTTTAAGTCTTTTTTCAGCTCCTGTAACCTATTTTTAAAACTAATCAAAACAATTTAAATGATTTTGATAGAGAGCCTCATAAGTTTCAATCCTGTGAAGTCTGGTAAAAACAGAAACAGCAATTTAGGAGATGTTGTTTAAAGGAAATTGCTGACTCCAGACAGATGGACGCAGAGTTGCACGGACGGACACTGGGCCATCCTAATAGCTCATCATGTGTACGTAGTGCTCAGATGAGCTTAAAACAAAAACGTTTCCATAGTAAGTGGATGTGTATTTGCTGTATTTTCAAGATGTATTTGCTGTATTTTCTAGATAATCAGTGTAAAAATTCAAAATACAGGTATCAAATCCTTCCTTTGTATTGTTTAAATACAAATATAAATTTATATGATATTTGTGTAACCAGGGCTTCATATTGTAATGTAATTATTTTCATGCATCTCCTCATGTATCGTGCATCATGAGTTTCATTTAAATCACTTTTTGGCTCGTAATAATCTCACATTAATCATGCTGAGTGAGGAAGCATTGGTGTGTGTGAGATTCACGAGTGAGCACAATTAATGTTAATCAATTTGTGATGCACATGTGCGCAAGTAAAAGTGTGGTTTCAATAGTATTTTCCTTTTCTCATGAAATTCTTGCCATTCTATAGTATATAGGTCATCGTTCAAGCCTCTGGCTGGCATCACCCGTCAGTCAGCCAAGCTGTGCGTCCGAGCATTGTATTATTGATAATTACAAGGAGGAACAACTGGTAAATATACCATTAGATATTCACTTGATAGATATTCCTTAATTAGATTCTCTATTACTAATTGTTCTATTGAAATACAATTGTTTGTTAGACCAGCTATCTGTGAAGTAGATCATGTTATTTGTTAGTTAAATCACCCAATAACGCATTTTTTTTAAATTATACTGTGCAAGTTTTTAATTTCATAGCATATCACAAACTTTCAAGCACCACAAGACTGATTGCACAAATTTAATACATCAATTCAATATGATCCAATGCTTATGTTGTTTCAATTCTGAATTACGAATGTAATTACATTTGTAATCTAAAAAATTCTTGAAATCCAGAATTACAGTGAAACCTCTTTACAACAGCATTCATTATAACAGCAACCTCATTATAACAGCAGTACTTCTGAAACTAAAGTGCATAATCCTTCTATGTCTCTATTCTTTACAACAACAATTTCTTTATAACAGCAAAATTCACTGAAACTAACACCGCCAGTGTGAAGAGACTTGACTGTATATGAGTTATATAAATGTGACCTAGAGATGATGTAAACAAAAGCACCACACATGGATGCAAACACTTCTCTGTTTTTTTGGTGTTTTTTTTTTTTTTACAAAAAAAAAAGGAGATAAATTTGGTCAATATGGACCTAAGGATTATGGCCATTGATGGGGAATGTAGCCCATGTGAAAGTGAACAAGTATGTGAGGTTTAATAACAGAAAGTGTTATGGCCAAGGTCAAAGTTTTTCTTTTTTTTTTTTTTTTTAAAAAGGGGACATAAATTTTGTCAAAACAAACCTAAGAGTTATGGTCCTTGATGGGAATGTAGCCCTTGTGATAATGAACAAGTATGAGAAGTTTTGATGATAAAAGCTTTAAATGTTTAGAAGGTATGGCCAAGGTTACAGTTTTTCACGACCCCTACACCGCCAGTAACGACGACACCAGCGTGATGACAATACCTCGACTTTTTTCTTAGAAAAACAGCCAAGCTAAAAATTAAGACTGTATATCTGCCTTATTAATAATAAAGAATAAACATAGATAAAATATGTAAAAATATTCAGGTAGATCATTAAAACTCCATTTACAAATATTTCCAGTATAGTTTATCAAATGGACGTGAAAAAACAAAACTATACAATATACGTTCATAAGTGATGATGGAATGATTATTAAAAACAGCTTAGACAATGGTTAGCATTTTTTTATGTTGCCTTGCTAAATGCATACAAGAGACAATATATGGAACTCACATAAATGGGTTTTTCCATGTAGGAACAAACAAGGTGTTTAAGCCATGTTGCTGAAAAGCCCAATTGTAAACCTATTGTTATACTTCGTAGATCTATATTAATTTTTAGTGATAAAAATATGTTTGTATCTACACAGAACTTGAAAAAAACATTGTGTTTATTATTCAAGAGTAATTAATCACGGACTAAAAACACTTGACACAGATCAAGAAAAAAAATGATTTCTTGGTTATCAGAAATTGTGGTTAAAATAGTTACATATAGAAAGTCTAACAATTTTTTTTTTTCGCACCCTAGAGGCATAACAGCCTCTTACAATTGTCAACTGAAATATTTTAAGCATGAAGATAAAATGATTGCCAGCTACGTAATCTGATAACACCCTTATCAAAGCAATGCCGTTCCTTGTGCCCACTCATTCCGAATCTTCTTCGTCCATACTCTCAAGTTTAATCTCGACTTCCCCATTACTAAGATCTTCATCACTAAGATCTTCATCATTTACAATCTCTATACCAACATTACTCACATCCTCATTGTCAATTTGGGCAATACTCTCGTCATTTTAGATCTTCATTATGCATCTGTGCCTCACCATCATTACTCAAATCTTCATTGTTTATTTGCTCCATTACTTTATCTACGCTATATATATCAATGTCCTTTATCACTTCAATGTCAACCTCTCTATTGTTATGCCCATCAGCCCCGACATTTTTTTTCACACTTCCAGCATTAGCTTTACTAACATAACATCTGTTAGTCACTCTTCTGCGAACATGTGGATGCGCATGCTTGATATGGCGTGACTTCGAAGAGTTTCGACTGAAGATTTTCCCGCAGTGAAGACACTGGTAACTTTTGGTCTTCTGATGCTCCTGACGGTGAACCCGTAGCTCGGTGATATTGGCGAACTGACTGAAGCAGAAAGTACACAGGTAGGGTTGTTCTCCGGTGTGGGTCTCCTTGTGGGCGTCAAGTTCTTCCTTGTTGGGAAAGTTTTCCAGGCAGTACATACACCTGTAACAATCACACTCAGGCTTAATCTTCTCCACAAGAATTAATGAGGAAAGATACAATAGGGCTAATAAGGTTTTGCAATGTTTGCTACAAATCTTTATATGTGATATGAGAATGAAATACTGTAAAACATGTTCATTTTGAAAATTTTCTTCAGTCTTACCTCCATTTTTAATCTAAGATAAGACTTCTAAGTACATGTACACTAAGAGGGAAACTTTTAAGAACTTTACCATACTTAGCACTTAGTGATACTTAAATACTTAAGTACTTCCCTCCTTCTTGTATCCAAATATTTTATATTCTCAACATATATTAGTTATCTAGATAAACATTTTAAAAAAAAATAGTCATGTACTTGAATGTTTCGTCAAACAGGAATGGTGGAATGTGTTTTTACCTAATTTAAGTGGAATCCTAAATTAAGAATTAAAGCATTATTTAGTGCTAAGTATAGTTTAAGAAATTCAAGCAGATATACACTAATCAATATATATAAAACAAGAGCACCGCATGCAGATGCAAACGCTTGAATGTTTTTCACTTTTTTTTTTTAAATGGATGGATAAATTTGGTCAAAATGGTCCAAAGAGTTACCGGTATGGCCCTTGATGAGAATGTATCCTATGTGATAGTGAACAAGTACGAGAAGTTTGTTGACATAAATGCGAATAGTTTAGAAATTATGGCCAATATTGAAGTTTTCAACACAACCAAACCGCCAACGATGATGAATACAGCAGAGTGATGACAATACCTTTTTTTTATTTGAAAACAGATGAGCTAAAAAAATAAGATATGTGTAAGTGCTCACAAATATCACAATCCTTAAAGAAATCAAAAGAAACAACCATAGAATCTGTTTTTTACATATGAACATGACACCATTGCTTTTTAAAATAAACCTATACAGCAAGTCAAGAAACAAGGAACTCACGATATCTCACGGCCATCCCTGTGGTGTGTCTTCTTATGTTTATGAAGCGTCCTCTGGAAGGCATAACCCCGTCCACACAGATCACACTTGAATGGTTTCTCGTCCATATGGAGCCGCACATGATCCTTCAGGTTCCATTTGTCTCTGTAACAATACGCCCACATTTACAGGATACTGTGTTACCATATTGTGGAAGATAAAAGACACTTTTCCAGTTCATGCTATAAAAAGTTTAAGCTCTGTTTCTAAGTAAGTAGTGATTATTTTCCTCTTTAGGTTAAGACAACCAATTATTAACAGTTTCACAAATGAATCCATCTGTTTGTGTGGTCCAGGTTAATCAATGATTACTTCTAAACCAAGTACATTTTTTTAACAATCTTGTACTTAATTTATAAATATGAAAATCCATTGTTTGGAGAGTACCAGTTTTAATTTGAAATTTAATAACAAGAATATGTCTTGGAACATATGTGTCATCTGCTAAAGCGTGACCGAAAAGGTGAAAGACAAAGAGTGTCATCCCTATGTGTTACATCTGCTTAAATCTCTCTCATTTATTTCAGCAATTAGACACACACACCACAATTAAATGGTCTTAAACCAGAGGTGGTCTTAATATCAAGTTATGCAAATGTATATTAAATAGTAAATAAGAGAAAAAGTTCACAGAGACGGAGACTGTGGTTGGTATAGCCAAGTGGTCCAATATTGAGGAGATCACTGCAGATACTTACACAAAAGCCTTATCACACAGGTGACACTGGAATGGCTTCACCCCAGCATGAACCAACATGTGGCGGTTATATCCTGCCCTGAGGTAGAACTGTTTCCCGCAATGTTCACACTTGAACTCCATGTCCTGTCAAGAGAATAATAACACTAGTACGATTGTCCCTAGAGACAGAGGCAAAATGCTGGACTCTGATGGATGCTGGACAACATCTAGGGTTAAATAAGTAACATCAAAATTTTAAGGAAAAACATTACATATAAAATCTATTACTATGTTGGTTTATAAAACAAGATGGTCCTACATCACTCACCTGAGTAGCATTTGCCTACATTAAACTGTCAAAGTCACTTTAGATTTATCATGATGACTGCCCCTAAAATCAGCCAGATTCATATTCTGACCATCTCACTTTGATGACAGTTATATATGACTAGCCCCACTTCCTGAGAGTCTCATTTGTCAAGGGATTAACATTCATGATTGTCTTGCATTTTTTATCCATACACTGAGATGAAATTATTTTGGCCAAATAATACTGAATTCTGATCAATAGTTTCAGAAATTAATTTTTAAAAGTTTCTACATCTATACAGATTTTATAAGATAACAAGACTGACTTTGGGATCCTCTTTGTTTTAAGATGAAGTAATTACTTCAGTCAAAGGAAATTAAAATTTGAGATCAGTTTTCAGATAGGGAGATTCTATTTTCTAAGTTTCCAGGATCCCTATGAAACTCACCTTATCATGAACCTTCAGGTGTTTGTTTAAGTCCACTCTCTGGAAGAATGTTTTGGCACACACCTCACACTGGAACTGCTTGTCTTCCGAGTTACCATGGCGACGGCGGTGTTTGTTCATTGTGCTCTTGTCTCTGAATCTGAAGCCGCACACGTCACATTCAAACGGTCTTTCTCCTGTCATTTGAAAAAATGTACAGTAAAATCATGGTAACTTGACATCTAATAGGGTAAAAATGAAATGGATGTATAAAGAACCTATCACTATTTTGCCTCAGGGATGGGGCAGTGGGTTTACCCAAGAGAATTTGAAATTTCATCTTTTTTTTCTTTTTTTTTTTTTTTTAGTCTTAGGCCCCCACCCTAGAGTAATGGCAATTTGTCAAAATACCCAGATGTATATATAGAGGTAAATTTTGCCAGGATCTAAAATCAGGGTAAAGTCTACCTATTTCCCGGGACAAATGGCCATTAAGTCTGTAAAGACAGGAACAGTCTTCCCACACCATGAGTATACATATATACTGTATCATTTCTATTTTGAAAAAGGCATTACAAATAGAAATTTACAAGTCTGATGTAAACAATTTTTTGCAACTCATAACACGAGCATCACTATGACTAAACAATGAAATACATATTAATGCAAAAAGACAAAGTTATAATATAACCTGTATGGATAAACACATGTCCGGTCAAGGATTTAGAGTCAGAGAACTGTTTGCCGCAGTATTCACACCGGAACCTCCCCTCGTTACTGTGGACGTGCATGTGACGCCTTAGTGAGTTGTACAGCTGATACAATCTGCCACACGTTGGACACTGTAACAAAACTCATGCCTTTATCGAATTCTGAGTCATGACATTTGCAAAATTCTGGTTTCTGAAGTTGCTTTATCTATAGCAATATAAGATATCAGCTAGCACTATTAGTGAAGCTGATTAATACCTCCATATTCCACTTTGACAGAGATGAAGAGTTGTTAAGCCTATAAAGTCCTGGATCTCCCCTTGTCTGGTGAATGTACTATCATGGTAAATCATTATTTCAAGTTTGAAGGCATTATCAACCAAAAAAATATATGAGTGTAAGTTGTATGAATCCTATTTAGCCAACTTCACTACCTGAAGTGGGGGAATAAAAGTAGTAGGTGCTAAAAACTGGTGCATTCGAGGAAATGTCATATGGGATAAATTTATGTTTCCTAGTGAACATAAATGAAAACCAGTTTAAAACCCAAACAAGTTAGAAATAGTTATCATATTTCCAGTCACAAAATGTATTTCAGTGTCCTCCTTCAGGGTTTTCTTTCAGGGATTTATATCAGGCATGTTTCATGTACAGAGTAAGAAGCACAGATACTAGTAAAAATTCACAACTGGACTTGCACCATACCTTGTACTTCCCTTCTTCAGTCATGAGCTCTGATGCCATCTGTAGTTTGGAGCAGGACTTGTAATGGGCGATGTAGCTAGCTTTACCTGAACACAAGGTATCGCACAAGCTACATTTGTACTTCTGTACAATATCTCCGTTGTCATCTGACAGTGATATTACCACTGGATCAGGAACCGGAACTGTCAAACAAACAAGAAATACATTAAACGTAATTAACCTATTACCTCATGAATATTCATATTCATGTACAAATTAAGGCTTGATGAATATTAATTTACTGAACTTCAAATGGTATATGAGACAATGGGTTTTTCTTCACCCTGCAGTGTAAAATATGAGCTACAATATTGTAGTTTGTTTTAGCAAACAAGAGACCCTAATCAAACAGGAAGGAGGTGTCTAATAAAGGTCTGCCCTGATTGCAAAGACATCAAAATATGTTTACATCTAACTGCAACCTCTCTGAAATTTATATAAAAGGTAAAACTGGAAATGTCAAATGTATACTATTCTCAATATAAAATAAAAATGCTATATACAGTCAACCCTCGTTACACCGGCAGTGTTCGTAAATCTCAATTTTGCCGGTGTATCCAATTTGCCAGTGTAATGAGCGAATCCTATTTTCCTAAACATCCCACCCACTTAACCGTAATGTTGATTTCGGTAAAGGAGATTTTATATATAATAAATGATAAAGCTCATATAACTTTTATGATGCATATGAATTAATTTTACACGTATTTCATGTATCATGTGTGAGTGTGTGTGTGTGATTTGTAAATAAACTTTGTTTTACTTGTAAAATTATACACGTATTCATGCTTTACCCTACTTTGTAAATATATAGCTATATAGGTATATAGCTTTACGAACATACTTATATCGTAAAGGGAAAAGACAGAATAAACAACAGACACAATGGTAGGTTAAGATCTTTTTTTTTAATAATTAGATTTTTTTTTTCAACAGAATTTCACACTTATTTCTCTATATCTAATCTTTGTAACCAATAATTCACACATTTTGAGAAATGGTCAGCAAGATGCTCTTGCGACAGTATAGGATTATCTTTCCATTATTTTAGTGTAGAAATTACAGTTTATTTTCTTTTATGTGATTGCTTTAACTTTTTTTATTGGAATGAAAGTCAGGATACAAGTAAGGATATAAAAACGTAACAATAATTATCAACAATTATAAATGCGTTATTGATTGGATATCTTTAACTCTCGCGCATCAAGAAATTATCTCTTCATTTTCCCTTTGGTAGGTACAGTTAACTATTGTTGAAAATCATTACAAACTGACAATACGTTGATTGAAACACGACTTAATTGGTAATCAAAGGCATGTTGAAAGCCGTGTAATAAACAAAACAAGAGGCCCATGATGGCCCTAAATCGCTCACCTGAGATAAATAGGTTGACCCAAGGAACATCTGTTCCAATTTATTTTAAAATCTGGCCAGTAGTTTTGAAGAAGATGATTTTTAAAGTTTTCATATTTTTTTTTCTTTTTGTTGCCATGGCAACCAGAGTTCTACATGGATCAAGTTTATTTTAGCAACTTTTGTGAAGGTTGACCCAAGGATCATCCCTGCCAAGTTTAATCAAATTCTGTCCAGTGGTTTCAGAGGAGATGTTGTTTAAAGGTTTCTCTATATACATATAAGGCAAATAAGCCCCGCCCCTGGCCGCCATGTTTTTTTTACGGATCGGAATAATTTTAGCAACTTTGGTAGAGGTTGACCCAAGGAACATCTGTACCAATTTATTTTAAAATCTGGCCAGTAGTTTTGAAGAAGATGATTTTTAAAGTTTTCATTTTTTTTTCTTTTTGTTGCCATGGCAACCAGAGTTCTACATGGATCAACTTTATTTTAGCAACTTTCGTGAAGGTTGACCCAAGGATCATCCCTGCCAAGTTTAATCAAATTCTGTCCAGTGGTTTCAGAGGAGATGTTGTTTAAAGGTTTCTCTATATACATATAAGGCAAATAAGCCCCGCCCTTTGCGGCCATGTTATTTTACGGATCGGAATAATTTTAGCAACTTTGGTAGAGGTTGACACAAGGAACATCTGTACCAAATTATTTTGAAATCTGGCCAGTAGTTTTGAAGGAGATGATTTTTAAAGTTTTCAAATTATTTTTCTTTTTGTTGCCATGGCAACCAGAGTTCTTCATGGATCAACTTTATTTTAGCAACTTTTGTAGAGCCTCACCCAAGGAACATTCCTGCCAAGTTTCATTAAATTCTGTCCAGCGGTTTCAGAGGAGATGTCGTTTAAAGCAAATTGTTGACGACGGACGACGGACGACGCACGACGACGGACGCCGGACGAAGGGCGATCACAAAAGCTCACCTTGAGCACTTTGTGCTCAGGTGAGCTAAAAACTGATCACCTCATTAATTGATACCACTTATCAATATCATCTGCAAACAATGCAGATAGATAAATAGATAGATTTTATTCAACATAATACTGTACAGTTACATGGCATATATACATAACATACAATAACCATGAACAATGTATGCAATAATATTGCCACATCAACAAACAATACATGTTAAGGATAACACAGAAAAAAGTTACTGAAAGCTCTTATTTCCACTGTGGTCCCACAGCTATAGGTTTGATCAAAAGTGTTAAAACAAACAAAAACTGACTACCACACCTATTTCAATCCCTAACAACGGTTATCTGTCTAATTAAAGGCAAGTTGTTCACACGTCTACTGGAGTGGCTTCCCATTTTTTACTCTCTCAAACAATGAAATCCTCCACTAAGAAATGTGACACATGTAAACAAATGTTCAGCTGTGATCACCCGTGTAAAGACAGTATCAAATTGCAAATTAACAACGGCATACACAATACACAGGAAGTGTACCAGCAGGGGACTAGATTAACGCCTTTGGCGAAAATCAGCAATGATCAAAAGCCGTCCTTAAGGCTGTCGCTATAACGAAAAGTGATTACACTATGAAACGGAGACTTGTCTGCCGAAAATTGCTGCCGGTACCGGAAGCCGAATTTGCCGTTGTAAAGGGAGAAATAAAGAACAAAGAAATCCATTACATGACTTTTATTGCCGGATCCCAAATTTGCCGTTGTATCGAATGCCGATGTAACGAGGGTTGACTGTATATAAACCATTTATGAATTTTCAGTACAAAGAACCATACACTTACAATGTTTAGTTCAAAACATGTTCTTTTACTTGTAAATATGGTATCATATGACAGACATTTAATACAAAATGCAGGTGTATATAAAAGGAATAAGAGCTGGGAGTAAAGAGCTTATCCTTACAAATTTCTATATGCTTTCCCCTAGATGCAATGGTAGCATTTGTAAGAGTTTTTCATCACCAGACTTATTAAAAAGTATCCACTTTTACTGAATTACATCTAGGTGTTTCAGGTACAAATAAGTTTAAAATTGTGCCATACACTTGAGAACAAGACCAAGCAAGAATATTAAATAGTTACCAACACAATGAATTTAAATAAACAAAAAATGTTTGCATTGGATAATACAATTTTCATCAAGCCTGACTTTATGAAATTAAAATTTTACCAGTCTTGGGCCTTTGATAACTGTAACTACTGAATATATTCTTTTTTATCCTTACCTTTTTCGGCCTTTTTTTCCTTTTCCTTCTTTGTAGGCTTGTTTGTATGTGTATCTGAGGTCCCTTCCCCTTCATCAATACTTTCCGCCTCATTAATAGATACTATTACGTCCGGAACATCTGAACTTTTACTTTCCTCTTGTAAAACAGTTTCTTCTTCACTTGTGGAATGGCACTGATAAATATAATAAATAATTTAACCCACCTTGCATAAAATAATAAAAACAAAAAAAAAAACAATAAACATTAAAACTTAAGTTGTAAATTAAAGAACTATCCTGTTTCCAAAGTTAAAGAACTATCCTGTATCCAAAGTTAAAGAACTATCCTGTATCCAAAGTTGAAGAACTACCCTGTATCCAAAGTTGAAGAACTACCCTGTATCCAAAGTTAAAGAACTATCCTGTATCCAAAGTTAAAGAACTATCCTGTATCCAAAGTTGATATATTTTCATCTGTTTCATGCTTATTGACAACTAACTTCTGACCTATTAAGAATAATTTATCTTCAGATTTTAAAAGATGGCCAAAATGACCCTGTTATGAATGAAATAACTAGACCTATCAATTTAGTTTATCACCTAAGTAATTAATACCCCCACTACCCTGCTAAGTCTGTATCAGTCTGCTAAAATATGGTCCTGGCATGCAGGAGCCTGTAACCTTTGTCACGTAAGTTTGATAATTTTAGAGGTAGTTTAGAATTCTTCTATGAAATGAACATTATGAGGGTTTTTAATTTAAGAAGATGATGGGAGCACAAGTAACTATCAATACATAATGAGTAATCATCCATAAACAAGCATATTATTAGCAATGATTTTTTTATTGCTGACCTCTAAGTATAACCTTGACCTTTGAGTGAGCAACCTGGTTCTTTCATGTTTCACTCAGTATTAAAATGGTAAACATTTGTGCCAAACCATTTGGAAATCCAGTGAGACATTGTTACAGCCCTGACAAGCATATTGGCATGCATTTTATATTGTTGACCTTAAACAAGCATGTTAGCATTGATTTTCTATTGCTGACCTCTAATTATAACCTTGACCTTTGAGCTAGCAATCTGATTCTTTCGTATGACATTCCTTCTTAATATGGTAAACATTTGTGCCAAACCATTTGGAAATCCAGTGAGGCATTATTAAGTTAGAGCTCGGACAAAAAATTTCAGGACAGACGGACCTACAAAGTGATTCCTAAATAGCTTCCCCACCCTACCCCCCCTAGGGTAGTGGGGGTATACATGTATTAACTTAAAAGACCAATGAATTACAATGTCAAGCATGGATAGAAATCTCATTATCTGCACAATTACAAACATCTAAATCAAGAGTCACATCTTTAATATTTCATGACTTTAGGGTTGAAATGCAAATCAAAATCAATAATAAATACTTACTGTGATTAACTGGACGAATGTATCATCTTCATCATCAGAATTGTATGTAAATGAATTTATTCTTCGTCTTGGATTACATGATTTTCTAGGACGACGTTCCCTGTCCTCCACTTCCATGGCTCAGAAAATTAAATCTGAAGACAAATTATGCATTTCAATCAAAAATTTATCTTTACCATTACCCATTACTGATGCAGTATTTTTCATTCATGAATAGGCTGCAAAGCCAACAATATGCTATCATAATGCCATGTGTCCTTCGTTGCAAATAAGATCAACCATTTATCACATGATAGCCTAGTATAGCTTTTGGATAATTCGATAATTGGCTTTTTTCCATTCTGTATCAGGGGCCATTCATAGGTGTCTTCCCCTCTGAACAGCCCACAGCTCATTTTGGGAGTAAGGTCTTCATGATATGGTGCTTTTTTATCCTACCAATTGGTCAATCACTCCTGAAACTACTGTGCTGAGTACCAAGGGAAATATATATCATTTTATTTTTAAGGACTCTGGATGAGTCTTGGCTTAGAATCAAACCCAAGACTTCCCAGTAATCAGGGGTTTTCTTGAGTGGACGCCCGCTTGCCTGTTCTGGGTTAAAATCACCATGGGCAAGTGATTTTTCCAAGGAGATAGCCCATCAGGCTAGTTTATTTTCGTAAATGAAATCTTTCGGGTTTTTTTTTTTTTCTTTTATTTTCTACATTAAATAGGGAGTGAGTTGCTTGCAAATTGTGTTTGAGACATGTTAACTAAAATTCTTCTTAATACTACACATATTTAGTTTTAAATATTAACAAACACTAACTAACATAAAGATAGGACAAGCTGTTTTCACTGGGGGCGAGTAGATGTTCAAAGTATCTTGCCCCCTGCGCAAGTGAAAGTCAAATCCTTAACTTAAGTTAAGGAAACCCCTGGTAATGGATCAGACATTCTGACTATTTAGCCACTGAAACCAACAATTACTGATATATTCTGCAGAAATCATAACATTGAGACAAGCTAACATCCTTTTATAGACATCATCCAAGGTTCTAACTGCACCCCTGACTAAACTACATCATCTTTCTTGTTTTTATTGTAGTCTTGCAAGATTTTAACGCACATGCCAGTGACCGTAAGAATTTTTTATTATGTTTCAGTAAATAAATTGTTGATTTTTGTACCAAAGCATGATTCAAACAAATAAATATTGCAAATTTGATCTCACACTACTGTTTTTTTTTGTTTTTTTTTCTTAATACAAAATGATTTCCATGCAGAATGGCCCTTTATTTGCTCAAATTATTTAAATAAAAAATATCTCGAAAACTCAATCTGTTATGTTTGCATTAAATGGGGAGTAACTAAAAAAAAAATTATACCAGAGTTATAGACCTTGTGCATGACAATTCCCCGTGTCAAGTTCTGTCTAGAAATGAAATTTCATTTCAATAGCATGATAAGAGCAGGAGTTATTGCAGAATAAAAAAGTGTGACAGACAGACAGATGACAGAAGTGTCACCTCTGCTTACAGCAGGAGACACAAAAATTGTTTGTTTGTAGTGCCTGGACCCTGAATTACAGGGGTGAAGTGTAGTGATATTGTACAAATTTAACTGCCTTGTAGGTGGGCTAGTTTTGTGCAAAGTGGTTACGTGTTATTCCCAACTCACAAAGTTGAGCAATATTAGGTAGTCTAGAGTCACAGCATGGATGGGTGAATGCTGGTGTCACTAGTTATTTTTTAGTGAATATATAATCATTTAAATGAATGTAAATTGGGGTAGAATTGGTAGGTGATGCTATTCTAAGTATTTTATTTTTATTCATTTCGCAATTAAAAGCTTTGAGGGGGTACTGCTTGGGCACTTGAGGATATATCATTGTGATGCTACAGGCAAAGGGAAGCTCTATAGATAAATTTGCACTGCAGAAGCTTGCACAACTGCAATGCACTGATTTACCTATACCACTTTAGAGTCCGAATAAAAAAACGTAAAGAGGACAAATACATCGACAAAATAAAGATTTTAGTTCATTTCTGTCGCCCAGTCTAGGGATATCTACTACAACGTATAAATCATACAGAAGTCTTAAGAGCCCGTCTAAGAGTCTTGTTTGTAATTTCTACTGAGATCCGCTCCGGTTATTTTTTTCGTGTTGGCCTCCGTTGGATCTCTACTCAGGCCTAATATAAAAGCTTCGGGAAATTTACACTATACCCCTACCTTGTTTTGGCTGTTCAAATCGATTGTATTAGGATGCACACCTAAAAATCAACGCATGTCTAGTAAGAGACATATTTTCCTTTCCATTTCATCAACATCATTGTCTTAGCTTGTCGATTCCATGAAATACGGCGACGGAAATCACCAAACCGCTCACCTCATATATTTTAAACAGACATTTTGTAAATATTGATCACGTGGCTATTGGCAAAGCAGTTTAAACTACAGCTCGGTTCAGTTACGACTGTTCAACAGTAAAAGGTAAATGCTCTTTGCCAATAAGTCGGCCCTGGCAAAATCAAAGAAAGTTTGCTGTATAAAAAGATTTTTCAAAATAAAGTTTATGTGATATACGTTCTTTTTACTTATAGATCGAGAAAACAATACACCGCTCTGTACCGCATAACCCGCGTGTTGAACCTAACTGTAGTTATCCAATCGTGGATTAGTCACGTGATAACCATCGCATGTAAACAATATGGCGGTTTAAACAGCGAGTTTGGAGGTTTCGTGAATCCGTAGCTGTAAAACTGGTGAACTCTGTAAGCTATGGCAATGATGATGAATGAAATGGAAAGAAAAATATGTCTTCTTACTAGACATGCGTGGATTTTTAGGTGTGCATCCGAAAACAATCGATTTGAAGGGCTGAAACGAGTTAGGGGTATCAGTGTAAATTTCCCGAAGCTTTCATATAAGGCCTGAGTAGAGATCCAGCGGAGGCCAATACAAAAAAAATAACCAGAGCAGATCTCAGTAGAGATTATCACCAGATTTACAGCTACAGACTCACGAAACCTCCAAACTCGCCGTTTAAACCGCCATATGTTTACATGCGATGGTAATCACGTGACTAATCCGTGATTGGATAACTACAGTTAGGTTCAATTCGCAGGTTATGCGGTACAGAGTGGTGTGTGGTTTTCTCGATCTATAAGTAAATAGAACGTATTTCACATAAACTTTCTTTTGAAAAATCGTTTTATACAGCAAAATTTCTTTGACTTTGCCAGGGCCGACTTATTGGCAAAGAGCATTTACCTTTTGTTGTTGAACAGTCGTAACTGAACGGAGCTGTAGTTTAAACTGTTTCGCCACTAGTCACGTGATCAATATTTTCAAATGTCTGTTTAAAACTATGAGGTGAGCGGTTTGGTGTTTTCCGTCACCGTATTTCATGAAATCGGCAAGCTAAGACAATGATGTTGTATGAAATGGAAAGAAAAATATGTCTTCTTACTAGACATGCGTGGATTTTTAGGTGTGCATCCTAAAACAATCGATTTGAATGGCCGAAACGAGTTAGGGGTATCGGTGTAAATTTCCCGAAGCTTTTATATAAGGGTTGGGTAGAGATCCAGCGGAGGCCAGAACGAAAAATATAACCGGAGCGGATCTCAGTAGAGATTAGAGTCTAGAGATTATCTTGTTTGGTGCCGCTCACCTTACCCGATGCAGCAATTGTAGTTCCGGGTTCTAAGTGTACTTAGGTATTGAGGTAACTGTTAAGATAAGCTGCTATATCAAGCTTAAGCTTAAATTCTATGTATCAATTGTTTAGATGAGTCATTCGTAGAGTATCATACAATTTTGTCCGCATCGCCTCCATTTTGTTGAGCATTCGGATGTATTCGGATTTATTCGATTATGGGTGAAACCCGTTCATAAACCATACCGTAAAATTAAAAAAAAATCAAGAACTGAAAGTAAAATGCAACTTAAACGAGAAAACTGAAGTAATCAGCGAACAGCACAGGCCCGGATTCACCGGGGGGGCCTTGGCCCCCCCAGCTGCCCTGGTTATACATTTTTTTCTAGGCTATAAAATCCATTGATTACATAATGTCTGAGCTGTCTAGAGGAAATCCCCATCGTTGGCCCCCATACTGAACCAACCGCATAACCACCTGACCAGCCAGACTCCTATTGTCTTATGGCCCCCTGCTGTTAATGTGTAGGTAATCCGAATCGGCAGTCATCCATGACTTAGTGATAAGCATGTGTTTAAGGTACTGTGTATGCAAATTGATTGACACCTTCACTGATTCACAGGCTATTGTCGAGTGATACCCAAGGACATCTCGTCTGCCGAGCGATCTAATGATTGAAGAAAAATGGGCAATTACAAAAACTTTATATCAGTAAAACTATTTTAGACAGGTGATGTTTAGGAAATAGCATAAAAATCGATTAGTATACAATTAGCCACTAAAAACAACAACTAAGTTGGACATTAAAATGTAATTGCTATCGAAATATTTTCACTAGAGCCCAAAGAAATTATTGATTTAACAAATAACTTTGACTAAATTTAATCAACGAAATTTTAAATTCACTTTTCTCTACATCTATGAAATTTTAAATCTTGAATTAAAAGCGGGCAATTTAACTGCCAGGTTGATGAACTTTCAGGTATGAAAAATTGCCGATTTTGTTTTGGAAATTTTTTTTAAAAAAACTAGTCTGCGGGGAAGATGCATACCATGTAAATTAAACTTTATCAGAAATGGGTTGTGTTCTAAATGTCATCAGCTATACTATTTTTACATAACTTGTAAGTATTATTTTAGCGAAGCAGTTAAATTCTTCTTAACTAACTCTCTCAATATATAAATACAAAAAGTAGGTCTATACATCATCATGTTCACTTTTCTTATTATTTACGAATAAAATATTAATAATTATTATAAAATATGTGTATTTTAGATTTATGAATATAATTAAGAAATGAAAGAATTTGAAAATTGTTAACTGCCATATTTTGGGACAATGTATGTGTAGATTATGATTACTAATTCAAATCAAATCCAGGTAATCAGTTATTGTTCAATGTTACTGATAAGTCAATGAATAATAATGCACAGAATACACAATTTATGTGCAAAATAAAACGGATATTTAAGATTTTATATTAAATATCAAAATCTATTGTTTGTATTGTCACTGATTAAACACTTGGAAAAACCAAAATGTTTCAACTAAAACTAAAAATGTACAAAAAAATGGCACACAAAAGGGGCCCACACCTACCCTATAACTTGCGCCTGATTTTTTCTGAGAATTTCTGTGTGAAGACTACTTCCAGATCGACAATTTGACAGCCAATATCATTAAGGTCGAACCTATTCCCTTCCACAATTTTGACAAAATGATTATGTTTAACGTGAAAATTGATTTTTTTTCTCAGTCTTTGACAAAACTGTCTTTACACTGTTGAGTCAAAAACTAATGATCACAAGTCACTTTTTGTGGGGGTTCAGGAAACCCTTATTAAATATTTTATGCCAGTTTGTGAATAAAAATACAAGATAAGCACGTATTTCTTACCCGGAAGAAGTAATGCCCTTTCAGTAATATCAGTGTCCCCCCCCCCCCCCCCCCCCAGCGCTTCCATCTCCCACACCGTTATTTTTATTTTATTTATTTTTGATCGGGGCCTGTAAATGCAATTGTAATCAAATTTATACGATTGCAAAGCAGTTATTCAATAACATGACTTTGCGCCGGTAAAAGATAACATTATATCGCTCAATGCTTAAGGCTCGGTCCCACTTGGCATTTTTTTGCCTCGGGGATGGGATGCATACACACTCCCGATGGAAATAGTGTCGCGAGCCATGTGAAGTCATCGGGAGGCCTCGGGTGAACTGCAAAAAGAATTCATTGAAATTTTCCCGATGTGTTCTCGGTGTTTTATCGGGAAAACAAGCCGGGGAAATATCCGCAGAGAAGCTCCGGTCAGCATTCACGGAGCTTCCGCGATTTTTTTTCCTCCGATGAATCCCCGATGCGTCTGATGTCTCGCCGAAGTATCAGGGGTCATTCGGGGATATTAGGCGCCTTTCTGTGACACATTTCCGAAAAAAAATGGCAAGGGTTGAAAAGCGCACCCAGAAATTAGTTTCTGTTTTGGCCAGTCTTAGACTGAGACGGTCAAAAAGGCCATTGGACATTGCTTAGGGCATCCCCTTAAACCCCCCAAAAGTCTTCTCTTGACTTTGTCGCTTAATTCCACCATCAAATTTTCATACTCTCAATAATCTTCCCCGAAACACGTAGGATGGTTCGCAAGATCCCTAATCTACGGGGATATTCCCCCGATGATGTTACAAACTCAGTGAAGCTCCGGGGCACCTTCGCCAATCATCGGAGGAGGTCCCCCGGTGCTTTTCCGAACATCGGGACTCAAGGCTATTGTGTCATAGCCGAAACAACAGTGAATGTTCAACGGACCAATCCCGAAGCCTAATAATTGTCATTTTTCAACGGACTGCTCAGTCTTTTTTTGGCTCAACATCGGGAGCCATGGGTAGAAAAAAAAATGTTTATTTCCACATCACCGATTTTTTTCCCCAGTGGGACCTAGGCCTTCAAGTTTCAAATACATCGGATTTAAAAACAAAAACAACAACAACAACAAAAACCTTCACTATTATCCCCAGATACCCTTCAGAATGCATCTCCATCACACTAAAAACTTTTTTTTCCGGGGGAGCATGCCCCCGAACCCCCCTACCACTCCTATCACATTCGGATTTGGCCCCCCCAGCAGAAAATTTCTGGATCCGGGCCTGCAGCAAATGATATATTCATTTTTATTAAATTGACTGACTCTAATTGTTACATATAAACGTTAAGGTTATCATGTGGATAAACGCATAAAAAAACACCTTTGTCGATTTTTTTTGGGGGGGTTGGGTAGAGGCGTACGCCGCTTCCGCCCCTCTAAATCCTCCTTGGATTTAATATTACTATGTTTGTCAAATCAATAATATGATATTGTAATTTTACTTTTAAATATTATGTTTCAAACATTTTGATTAAAATGTGAAACATCAGGAGTACAGAAGGGACTTCGGATTTTTCATGTGGGGAAGCCTTCCAGCTGGTTTGCGGTAGGTCGGTGGTTCTACCGGGTACATCTGTGTACTCGGGTCTTCCTCCACCTGTAATTAGCTGGACGTTGCTATATGATTGAAATACTATCGCAGCGACGGTTAACCCCAATACAACAACAACAACAGACAATAATTATTTTTAGGATTTCATTCAGCCATTCTTCTTAATTAAGAAATTATGATATCCCTATCAATCTTAAGTATTGCATCATTTTCATGCGAGGATCCAGACATTCTCACTAGGATTAAAAAAACTTGAGTCCTTGACAAAAGATTTGCCAAAACTGCCAGCACTAAGTAATACTTGAATACTTAGAGGCGAATTCATAATTCTTGTTTCCCTTATAAAAGTAGCCAAATATTTCATGCGAAGGAACGAAATATTCGGGTATTTTTATTAGAGAATCAAAAAAGATGAAATTCGCCTCTAAGTATTTAAGTATTACTTAATGCTAAGTATTGTTGGTTGGTAAAATTGGAGACCAGGGCTTAAATAGGATTTAGTGAGAATCCTACTTTTCAAATACAGGCTCGAATCAAAGGTTTTGGCACGAAGAGGTGGGGGGCATAAAATCACATATGAAATATTATATATAGTAATTTTTTTTTTTTTGGGGGGGGGGGGAGGGGGCTCCGTGGCCGAGAGGATAAAGTCGCTGACTTTCACACTCACTAAGCCCCTCACCATGTGGGTTCGAATTCAGGCAGGGTCATTCGAATTTTCATGTGAGGAAGCCTTCCAGCTGGCTTGCGGTAGATCGGTGTTCGACCTGGATGCCTCCGTATATTCGGGGTCTTCCTCAACCTATAATTAGCTGGACGTCGCTATATGACTGAAAGACTGTCGAAGCGACGGTAAACTTAAATGGTCAAGTCAATAGTCTTATATAGTGATTTTATGCCCCCCCTTTTCGTGCCAAACCCTTTTGACTCAAATTCCACCAACAATTCTTAGCGTAAGTAAAACTTAAATACTTAAGGGAGAATCTCCTTAGTCTTGTTTCTTAATAAAAATACCCAAATAGTTAATTTCTTAACTATTGTTGTTAGTTATTAGGGTAATATTCAAAAAAACTAAAACGAAAAGCTAAAGAAACTATAGAAACGCATTAAAATCTATCCAATACTTCATTTTAGCTAAGTCATGTACTTGAATATTTCATAAAATAGTACTAGTAGAATCCACATAGTTTAAGAATTTAAGTATTACTTAGCGCTAAAGAAACTATAGAAACGCATTAAAATCTATCCAATACTTCTAAAAATATTGTCTGCATAACATTCTCCATCAATACTTAGAATAATTCCTAATAATTAAGTGGAATAAGTGTCACGAATAAGTCCCCGGGCACTTGTGATTCTAGTAAGAAAGGAGACGCGAAAATTGTTTTCAAAGCAAGAAATCCTGATACTCCGAAATTATTACTCAGTATCCGCCATTATTCATAATGTAGACAGGCTGATTTTCAGTCTTAAAGTAAGCATTAACTCTTAAATTAAAATTACACATACATGCCAATGAAACAAAAAAATGTATTGCTGGTTGGTGGTGACTTAGTTTCATTTTGTATCAGTATGTATGTATATTTAGATGGAGTTCATGCATTATGTTTGTTCACTTTTTTCATCTTTTGGAGTCTATATCCCTTCTCTGGGGCATTGCAATTTCTGTGAAACTCCCGCCTGTTGGGAACAGTCTTCTGTCAAAAGTTTCGTGCATGCCGCCGCCCAACCCTTGGGAAAAACTTGATAGGTGCATAAAGGTAAAATAATGTATATATGAAAATGTTGCAAGTATTACATTAAACGTATACGTCGATTCTTTTATCAAAATTGATTATACAAGGTAACTTAATTGATAATTTACATAATTAACGAAAAATGCAACCAGAAAATTATTTGTATTAGAAATATAGTATGTATGTATGTATGTATATGTATGTACGTACAGCATACACAGTTTAGGTGTTTTATCTAAACATGCCAAATATCATCGAATTGATAGGGACTGTCTTATCCTTTTCATGGGAAAAATATACTTGTTAACAACGCAATTCAACTTAAACCGGACCATGTATATTACAACTGATATTACTGATAGAAATAAAATCACATTGTCCATAAAAGAGTAGAAACAATTCGATCAATGATTTTATTTAATTTACATATATACAAGAGATCAACATTTTCGTTCACAACTTATAGTTCGTTGGCACAAATCCTTCATTCAATTAAAAATATTTTTTAAAAGGGACACTAAAAAAAACTCCTAAAATTGAAAGACATTTTTTTTTAAAATTTACTCAATGTACTTATATTTTTCACATAAAAAATGACATTAAACCCAAAATCATAACTATTTTATAAAATGTTTTTACTAATGCACAATGCATTATTTATTATGTTATTTTGATCAATGTTTTCTGTCTGAAACGGGGTTTTCAAATCCGTTTTTTCGCCATCGAAATTTTCTTGGAAAAGCTTTCCATTGGCCGCGGAAGGTCGGTGGTTTCCCGGTAGTCTTCTGAATAAAAGGGTCTCCGGTGTCTCTCCCGCTACATGTATCCGTACATCGGTCTGAAATACTGTCCACCGGGCAGAAAAAATTCCACAAATAACAACACGTGCACATCAGGTATTTGAGCATTGGGTTTGTACAAATTGGTTTTATTCAAACACAAGCACGTGTACTATATCAACGGCGCGTCCTCCGTCACCACAAGACAGTTTTAAAACCCCAGGCCCCGGGGTTTTTTTGTGTCATTTACATCAATCTTGTCACTTCATCAACCATCCTCTAGGAAGTGAAGTATTTTCTTTTCTCGAATGGACGCGAATATACGTCCGCGAAAGCAAGTAAACATCCGCGACCTTGTCTCGTAATCGACGGCCCACATAAAGTCTTGTTGCGTCCGAACAAAAACTTCGTTTCTGTTCCTCTTCCTCACAATTTATATTGCCGCTTGTTTCGTTGCCAACCTGTCGGGGAAAAGTCCGGCGCCTTGAAGACGATAAAATTGTGCCAACTGCGCAAGGCTTGGTTATTATCCTCAAACAAAAACACGTCAACACGCGTACAAATATGCTTGATAAAGCACGCTGCTTTCGGGAATGGCGTGATACCAATGTATTCGATAGGGTTTTTGAACGTTGCTAGGGGTGCAAGTTTCGGGTCAGTTGAAACCAGATGAATTTTGCGGCCGCCCCAGAATGTCAAAACACATTACTTGAATTGTGAAAATTTGCCACTTGATGGGGTTATGGGATTAATTTAAGCTCACAAAAATGCCCCTCTGGAAGTTTGAACTTTTTAGTTTTCTGTTGCCTTGGTCAACGATTACTGAGGGATCTGTTCCATTACCGCAACGCTGGAGAGCTGGCATGCAGCTTTTCCTCTGGTCTTGAGGCACTGAATGTAAGTGTGAGGCGATGTCAACACTGGGGGTTACTGGCTCTTTTAGTGCTCGGGGAAGTTTCCATCGTGTTACGAACACATAATCTGCCCCGGTTGATCTCCTTCAAACAGTTATCATATGAAATACCTTTGAAGGCATGTGTTTAGCAAAGAACAAACGCGTCCAAATTTCTAAATCGCCTTCCAATACTTCATTAAAACCTGACGAAATCTTCTCTGATAGTTCATGTATGTTTAACTGAAGAACTGACGACTCTGAGCAAAATAAGCTAACTCTTAATAACTTACTCAGGTCTTTATCCCCAGATTTACATCAAAATTTTTATTTTTCAATCAGTTCATCTTTTAAACCTATTCACTTTAACGTCGTCAGATCCTTTCTGTGTAATTCACAAACTTTTTCTTTTCAAACCATCGATTTTTTCTTAAATTTTCCCCGCAAAGTTTTCAAAACTCTTTCAACTTCGGCAATAGATCGGCAGATTTCGTCGCGCACGCTTTGAAAACCCACTTGTTCTTATTACCCTCGAGCAGTATTATTTCATCGTAACCTGCGCAAAACAAGACATCTCAGGGCATTAAATCGTTTTTTGTATCACTTTGATCTGAGAGCACCCATTGTACGCCGCGATGTTCGCGCCATGCGCACTCTGGGATATAAAACGCGTGGTGAAACAATATACCTCCAAACCTTGTCTCGATGGCGTGGGCATCGCTCTTGTTTCCCCCACTGACGACCTTAGCACCTTTTTTTGCACGTTTTGTAGTCATTTTCCGTCAAAGAGGACGCGTTCCCGCTTATAGCTTTCAATTGAAACCGAAATGTTATCCGGGTAAGTGATTTGATCACCTCACGGGAAACAACAATTCCATAATCAAAATGATTTGTCTGCATATCCATTCGTACACGTCTCTCTGCGCATGCTTTTTAAGTAATTTTCCAGGCAGCGGGGAACAAAAATATGTCCACCTGGTAGCTTTGTGGGTCCAGATAAGTACCACATATTGAACATGTTAAAAAGTCCTCGTTATGTTCTTTACCAAACCCTCACCATTATGTTCGCGTTTTAAAAATAGCCCTTAATTTTTCTCTTTAAAATCTTTTGTTAAATACACAGGCTTAATTTCTTTCCCTGTTTCACAAAACCCCCCATAAATCATAGACTGTCACGTTGTAGGTATCACACGCCTACGTGTTTACACAGTCACACATGCACGATATCCCCTTAAATCTTTGTATGCTATCGTATATTTATTTTGACTGTTTATGTACTACCATTTGCATACTCGTATCTGCGAAATTTGAAATTGATCAACCTTAAAAAAACTTTGCTCTAACTTTGATATTACCGCATGTTTATCGTATTTAAAAAAATACACAGGCGCTTATCTAAATCTATTTTTAGGAAAACAACAATCTGCCTTTTTAAAGAATATATTTTCATTCCACAAATTTAAAACGTAAAATAACAAAAAAAGCTGCAACCAAACCAATTAAAAAAATAATGGGAAAATAATGGGTCACAAATCGTTTTGCACGACTGTATTCGTGAAGGCCGCAAAAGATAGAGGTATGTTATTATTTATCAATGAATATTATTGAAAAAGGTAAGGGGCCCGTCGTAACATTAACAACTGAAAAATCCAGGATTGTGGTTCGAATCCCGTTAGAAAAAGTTTTTTTTTTCTAGGCGCAAGTACTGGTCGTCTCAGGAACCGTCGAAAAATTATATATATGTTTAAAAACTTTATCCAAGTTGTAAAATAAATAAGTTGAAATTTATCAGTGAAAAAACCCCGGTGCGTGGCAGAATAATTCATTCCCTTTAAACTGAGATAACCCTGGCTATGTTAAATGTGAAATGCAGGCAAATTGCTACAGATAGACGTTTCTAGCATCAAACTGGGAAGCCCCCTCCCTATAGACCCAAATAGACATGACACCAAGTATCACTGTTCGACTTGGATCCTTGTTTATAAAAACGTATTTTCAGGGGGTAATTTTTGTATATTGATCTTTATATACGAATGACGGAAAAGATTTTTAAGACGATGGTTAATGCAAATCCTACTAAAACTTCTATTTAAAACTTTATGAATGTTACTGTACAAATTCAAATTTTAAGTAAACGCCTCTAAGCTGAATTTTATTTAAAAATCACAATTTTTTTTTATGATAAATGTTATATATAATAATAAAATTGTATTTTGTAACTGTTTATTATGTTGAGTCAATTAACAACATTTTTAAACTACGTATATGTTAATGTTTACAGGTTAAAATATAATTTAGATTTTGGTGTGTGAACCCGTAAAGTAACATACTCCTTTGTTCTTGTTCGTCAAGGTACTTTGATTAAATATTGTCGCCCGGAGCCTTCCATAAAAAAAAAATTGTTATGTTATACATGGGTTCAATTTTATCAAAAACCCTTTATTTTTTCATATGCCCCCATTTTAAAGTATCAATTTACACAATTTTGCACGGAAAGGCAAATTGGGGGCAATTTTTGTTTAATCTAGAATACCGCGAATCTTTGAATTTTTCATATAGACCACATTCAGTTTTTTAGAAAAATTTTAAATCAATGTTATGCATTGACATCGCGAAAATCTCCGGTTACTTATTTAGTTTCATGTCATGACATCAACCTGGAAAAAGCAAGCAAAAATCGCTTAAAATTTTCTAACATCGACCCAAAGAATACCCGGGTTATTAATGAAAATTATTTGACCTACCCGGGAAATAACGATGGCGTAATTTGAAAAAACGTAAAAACCCATAAATTCGGGGTGTACGAACATGCAATTATGGATACGTTACAACATGTAATGTATGGATATGTTTCAATATGTACGGTATGGATAAGTCACAATATGTAACCATGGATACGTCAGATTATGTAACGTATGGATACGTCACAAAGGTAAATATGGATACTTCACAATTTGTAACTATGGATACGTTACAGTATGTATGGATATTTTACAATATGTACGATATGTACATACGTCACAATTATAATATGGTATCCCCCAATATTTTATATGGGTATGTTCAAAAAACGATATGGATACGTCAAATATGTACTTTTAACTCCAATATGTATCAGGATATATTTCAATATTAGTTGGATACCACAATTGTAACTTGGATACGTCACAATATGTATCTATGGATATATTTCAATATGTACGATATGAAAGACAACTGAATGTTAAAAAAAATTTGGAAAGGATAATCAC
>CM037793.1:38719047-38769047 GCA_021229015.1 Solen grandis
TGATTTTCATAGCCCTTTGTTATCATCACACCCCAATACAATACAATACAATGCTATAGGTGTCTCTGCGTACTCGAGTGTATCACTTTATGACTAAAATACTACCTCAGCGACGGTAAAATCAAGCTGAACAACATTCCAACATGCATTTACTGATTTAGATGATCAGGTTGACATAAAGGAGTTACCTGTTATAATGTTGTTATTTTATTATTATTATTATTATTATTATTATTATTATTATCCTTATTTTTATATGTAGATACATATCAACCCAAAATGGGAAAAAAATCAATGAGGGTTAACTGGAATATTGGTGAACTTTCAGAAATTTACTCATAAAGTATAATGATAGCTAGAATTTGGACATAACAACTGTTGCCAGTGTAACGCTTACAGTCTCTTCCCCCCCCCCTACAACCACACATACACCTCCCACATACCTACGGGAAATTTAAAACGTTTTCAAAACCCGGGAGGAATTCAAAAAACGTTTTCATGTTCCCGGAGGGAACTTGAATCTGGGATCAGGGTTAGAAAGCTCAATAACATATTTATTCATTTATTCATTTATTCGTTACCTTGCCATTTTTCTTAATTTAAAATTTTTAGCTCCTCTGAGAGTTTTTTTTCTTTTCCTCCCTTACTGAAACCACATGCCAATCGAATAACCATATGCATCAATCCGCGTAAACTATTACACTGTACACGTTTTTTATTGAAATAATGGATAATATAATAATAAATCTATCTAAAATAAGATTTCATGGAAAAGAGGTATACAATTTTCTCGCAACAAGCAAAAAACAATTTAGTGCAAAGGATATTAAATAAATGCAAGGACCTTGAAAACGGTATTCGCAAGTGCAGACATACAGCCCTGCACATAGGTAAAAATTGATTTGTAACCGAACTCTTTGATTATTAGTTCATACTTGTTTTGCTTTTGCAGTTTTCTATTCATTTGATAAACCGGTCCCAAAAGCCAGTATAAATGGTGGCAAAAACGTGCGTGTATATATTTATTGTTTTTTTGTTGTTGTTGTTTTGTGCATGTAGTGAGTGTCAAGGAGATGTGGCTTATAGATATGCGCGGTTTTACCGGTAAATCGCGATTAGAAGCAAATTGTTGTACGAACCGGTATAAGGACGAATGATTCCGGTACTTCGGTGGTTTCCGTGAAACGGAAATGAACAAGTGCAAATTTTCAATAATTTTGTCGTTTTTGATAATTTTATTGTTTAACAACATAAAAAAACACCTGCGTAGACATGATATTAATGTATCAATTTCCTTTTGAATACTGGAAAATATAATATTTATTGAAAATATTAACTCGTTTCTAATAATGATCTTGACTTCTCTTCATTTGCAATATTTTAATACATAGACAATCTTCAACATAAGTCCAAGGATATTGTGTGCGGTATGTCGTGGTATGTACCGCGGTATTTACCTTTAAACCACGGTATACCGTGGTACAGTTCCAACTGTGGCTGGGTGTTGCATGCTACTTGTCATCTTCGGACACCCACGGTCAATTCGCCCCGTTACTCTTCATTCATCAGCCGTGTTGTTAGGAGAAAAGAGTAGTCGGCAGCCGCGGGGTATCCGACGATGTCTGCTTGTCTACTGCATGGTATCGCCATTGACAGAAATACATTCTTCGCGGTGTTAACCACAAGCAAGCACTTGAGTAAATTCAACTCGGC
This sequence comes from Solen grandis, assembly GCA_021229015.1. Classification (NCBI taxonomy): domain Eukaryota; kingdom Metazoa; phylum Mollusca; class Bivalvia; order Adapedonta; family Solenidae; genus Solen; species Solen grandis. The sequence goes on from CM037793.1 coordinate 38,720,761, forward strand.
AGCTTTACTAAAATTAAGTCATCCACTGCTTTTGTCATATGCATGATGGAATACAGCTTGCATTTTCATAAACACGTTTGAGGGAAAACTTGACCCAGATTTCCAACAATATGTTTGAGAAATGAGAAGAACGTAAATTTTCTTCCTGCATGAAAATAATGAATAATACTAAAATTTTGAATAATGCAATACTTCATTAAAAAGCATAAATAAAATGCGTGGAAGAGAGGAAGATAAAATTATTCATTAAGTTAGTAATAACTTTTCCTGGTCCGATAGGCCGCTCTTACGATTTTAAGTGAATATACTTGAATGTATAATACCATAGAGTGATTGTGCACGCGTTTGCGCGAGGGTGAACATGCGCGAGGGTAAACATGCGCGTGTCAGTGTGACTTTTCCAGTTAATATGTCACAGTCTGCTGCTGTATACTTTAGTTTTTGTTTGTTGTTGTTGTCGTTGTGGTGGTAGTGGTGATGATGATTGTGCATTAATGATACCACACCCAGTCACATTATCCTAACACTGGGCCACTCCAGTCCTGGAACTACCCTAATGACGCCAAGAACGAGATATACACCACTTCCGTTTTTAACTCGACTATTGTAGTCACCCCGTCGGCGCCAGCGTCCGCGCCAGCGTCTGCGTCCCAAGAAATGTTAAGCTTTAGTTTAACATTGCCATTGTCTCCACTATTACTCATTGGATGTCCCCCAGACTTCACACAAGTGTTTATCATCATCAGGCCAAAAAAAAAAAAAAACACAGGAGCAGTAACTCTTCCAAATATTTTTGCATATTTACGGCCTTACAAAATTGTTAAACTTTTGTTTAACATTATCATTATCTCCACTTTTATGCAGTGGAAGTCCCTCCACATATATGCATTAATCATTATCAGACGAACCAGTAGAAACAGGAACAGTCACTCTTCCAAATATTTTTCATATTTATGGCCGTTTTGGACTTAGAAAAAATGTTTAACCTTTGAAAACATTGCTATTATTTCCATTTCTTTCCATAATTCCCTCATAATTCACACATGAAATTGCATAACTGTGTGTGTGTGGGGGGGGGGGGGGGGGGGGGGGGGCAAGAGTACATAACATGAATTTTAAGTTATGCCCCTTTTTTATTTCGAATTTCATCCACCTCATTTTTTCACTTAAGCCTTTGAGGTTTTGCTTTAAAACTTTGAGTACCTGTTTATGACCATCACCTCTACTTGTACATCGCAAGAGTACATAACTCTGTCTTGGATTTCGACATAATTATGCCCCCTTTCTGACTTGATTATTTTTTGTACTGAACACAACTTGGAGCACAAGTTATTGTTTTTTTGTTATACAGAGGTTCTCATAATGTTTTTGATTTGAATATTTGTTTTTATAACAAGAATTCGAATAGTCGAACGTGTTTTACGGACAGCTCTTGTTAACGAATCTGGTATGGTAACTGGGTATATATATATATATAAATGTCCGTATATGAATGATGTCTAAAAAAAAGGATATTGTGTTTATGATAAACACACTGGGTATATAAATATATATAAATGTCTGTATATGAATGATATATGAAATGCCAAAATGACAGCTTCTGTTATATACTCAAATACCGGTATATGAAAAGAAAACCGTTTTTGAATAGGCCTATTTTTAAAATCGCCGTGCTAACAATATGAAATAAAAAAGGTCTTGGCATTAATACACATTACTTTACGAATGCATTACATCTGGGTCCTGTAATCGTACAGTGAGCACATTCTGCAGAATATTCAATGTGTCCTGCATTCTTCATATTTTTATATGTGTATAATCATTCGTCAGTTGGTATTATCTTGCATGTTTTTATTTTGGTCAGTTGTTGTTGTTGTTGTTGTTGTTGTTGTTGTTGTTGTTGTTGTTGTTGTTGTTGTTGTTGTTGTTGTTGTTGTTGTTGTTGTTGTTGTTGCATTGTCTTTTCATTAATTTTGGCTCAAATTCGTCCTCTGTGTGCGTTGATAATGGTTTATCTTCATGACGGACACCTCTTGTCAGACAAGAATTCCTGCTTCTTCTTCTTCTTCTTCTTCTTCTTCTTCTCTTAAAACAAATGTATTGGGACCATTATTAATTGATCTCTCCAGTGTGAACAGATGAAATGTAAGCAAATTTACTTACAAGCTAATCAAAGGTCCTCTGGCTGGTTTATACAAAATAACACATGGTCTTGTTTGTTGTATTGTTTATTAGCTGTTGACCTGGTCATGAAACTTTTTAAGGGAAAACCGAGCATTAAATTTCAACTGCTTAGGTACGTCAGTTGATGAAATATCTGTCAGTCCTGCTAAAACAGTATTCGCATGCGAATTGCATGCTGGTGGGTAATTTTATTTGTATACAAAAATAGAGGTGATTTTTGTACTTACAGTTAACAACCATAAAAAGACAGCCTCTTATCAATACCACTTTTTTCTATTTACCTTTTATTTATATTCTTTTTTTAAGACCACCTTTTTTTAAAGACCACATCTTTGTTAAGACTATCTCTTCGTTTAGACCACCTGTTTATTAATACCAACTCCTTGTTAAAGCCATCTCTTCCTTTCGTTATGACCAGTTCTTTTTAACATTTTCATTAAGACTATCTATTCGCTTTGTTAGGACCACTTTTTTGTTAAGACTACCTCTTTAAGACCACACTCTTATCTCATCATTATGTACTTCTTTCCCAAAGTGAAGGACTTCATGCTTCATGACTTCATGCCCCCTATTCAATAGCTTGAGTCAAGATGTAGTGGAGGTATTCATCACCGACAGTGATAGCGCTAAGTATGTTAGCATGATAATTAGACCCCCCCCCCCGTAGCATTTTTCTGAACCAGATGACCTCTGTCTAAATGCTGATCTCATTATTGAGGTTTTATTGTATTTGTATTCCAGCATCAATACGGACTGTTCAATTGTCAATAAAATATTTATTCTTTTATTTATTTAGTTAACTTTTAAAACGCAAGAAAAAGGGGGGATTTTCCCCCAGCCATTCACGCCATCATATGTTTTTCTCTGACAATTGCGTTAACAATAGGAACGTGATCGTGAAAACTTGTATGAATCAGGCTCGAGTAGAAGTGAAAAAGACAATGCGACTTGTCACTGATGTAGGATTTTATTTTATTTTCAATTTGTATATGGAAAATACTAAACATCGCAGTTATGTATAATCACTATAAATGAATCATGTGGTGAGATTACACACTCGCTGCACCTACAATGACTTGCACTGTGCATATTACAATGAAATATACGGAAATTAATACAAATGAAGTATAATAAAGACAAAAACATAGGATTGTCAGATATGTTATTTCAGATTGTTATTTCTTTCCTTTGAGAAGTCATTGATTTTTATTACAGCTCAAGCCTCTTATACCCCAAAATCCATATTCTCAATTACTCAATGTCTCTTTATATTAAATTGTCTTTTAGAATTAAAAGTGTTTATTTTACGCTTACTTGTGAAATTACTGCGTTTTATCAGCGGAATAAAATCCATACTCACAGTGTGAGTGACATAGGCCTGTCGGAACTGCTTTTTTTTTTAACTCATAACGGATATGAATATGCCATTGGATAATTATATAGCATCCCATTATTTACAAGCTGCAACCTTTTGTCTTCTTTAAATGGCAAACAAGCACAGGTATTCGTCTGTTGTTAACAGGTTCGAATACACAAAATAGTTCCATTCTTTCGTTAACAGTAACTGAAAAAAGTATTTTCTATATAAAAAGAATGCCATGTTACCAAATGGCGCTACGCCCATCAAACTTTTTTGTTCACTAAACTTAAATTACGTTAAACAACTGATAAATCAGGCGTAAAAATGTTTCCGTTAACCCGACCGACCCTATTTTTTTCATACCGACCCAAACTTTTTTTTTCTAGCATTTGGGTTCTCACAGTTGCGAAACGTTTTTGTCTTATCCTTTGAAAAAGTAAGGAAATTCAAAAAAAAAAAAGTTAAAAATAAACGAAGTTTTGCCGACCTACCTACCCCTTTTTGAGGTGCTATTTGAAACAAACAACATACATTTTTTTTGCCTTGGAAATGAAGGTCTATGTAGCTCAGTAAAACAAAGAACAATGCGAATTGGTATGAAATAGAAATATGGAGACATGTTTAATCTATTAGCCATAATACATATACAAAATGAGTAAAAAAAATCAAATCATAAATGAAAGAAGTAAAGACATTTAGATATATCTAAAGACCATCACTGATTTGTCGATATCATAGACTTTCAGAGAAAAATATTTTTTACGAATTCGCTCTTCTTCCAAATAAGCATATTTATTCAATTATTTTCCCTGCATTAATCACCCAATATACCACAGCAAGTGTTAATTGCTGAACATCAATGTTGAATATTAGACTTAGACCCTTGTGTTTGGCACTCGGCACATAAGGGTTTTGACCAAAATTTAGGAACAACTTTTATAACTTGAAGTTCTTTTTATGTTCAAATAAAACTATTAGCCCACAAGCTAAATACATGTTGTTGTTTTTTGTTTATTTGTTTGTTTTTTTGCCAGTCAATAAAGATAATCTAACTTTTGAAACGATGAACCGCCTCGGGAGTGGGAGGTCGTTGGTTCGGTCCCCGGCTGCGACATACCAAAGTCTTAAAAATGGTACTGGTATAGCTCCCTTGCTTGGCGATCAGCATATAACGATTGTTCCAGGACTGGTTGGCCCGGTGACAGGATAATGTGACTGGGTGTGGAATCATGCCACATGACTACGGCGTGAACCTGAAGTGTGGCAGCACTATATCTGTCTTAGTTACATATTGTCTCCAAATGACTGAAATACTGTCGGTGGGACGTTAAACACAACAATCAAACAAACGATGAAATCAGATACAACATATTGGTCGCTAAACTGTCTTCATTATTTATTTCCGTTGTTGCTTTGTTTAGTATATAAACATGCTATAATATTGGGGGTATATACAAAAATGTTTAACTACATTTATTTTCTTTATTTTATTACTTCTGTTGAATTCGATTTTAAATTTATGCAATATTTTTAACCTAGCAATTCGGTTTTTTTTTTGTTGTTGTTGTTGTTGTTGTTGTTGTAAATTTTATGTTATTTTACGCAATAAACTTTAACTCTTATCTTATTACTCTAGGAGAAAAATTGTCAAATCACGGCCCACTGTCCTTGCTAATTAAACGTCCTGGTTGGCAATGACTTGCAATTTTGCAAGTACATTGTTTTCTTTATGCTCTTGCAGAAACAGAAACTCAACTTCCTTACTAAAAAAATTATATGAGACGTGTGTGTGTATGTGTGTGTGTGTGTGTGTGTGTGTGTTATCACAGTAAAACCTCGCTGTTAAGACCGCGAAATATGGTCTTAATAGCGAGGTGGTCTTAATAGTAAACTTGACCAATATAGTTAGAACAGTACTTAAACTTATTTGATTAAATAAGAGTGGTGTTAATAGCAAGGTGGTCTTAATTCCTAGGTTGTCTTAAAGCGAAGTTTAACTATATAATAATTGCTGTTGTTGTTCTCCCTTTCAGGTAATAAGAAAACTTAATTGCACAACATATAAAAATGGTCACTACATCACTGCTTACGACAACCCTAGCTCCAACTACCATTATTACTACCCAGAATGCCACGGACCCGATCGAAACAACCAAGCCAACGACAAGTACGACTGAAAGTACGACCTCAGCAAAGATGACGTACAGTACTAAGGCAATTAACATTGACGACGGTAAGCGGTGTTACCTTTTTTATATCAGGCATTCATGCAAATACAAATCGCACAGGTACGTACCTAATTACACCGGAATCTGGAGGTCGCGGCTTTGACATACCAGAGTCGTAAAAAATGCTTTTTGTATAGTATAATTGCTTGGTGCTCAGCATATAAGAGTAGTTCTAGGACTGCCTGTCCCGCAGACAGGATAATGTTACTGCGTGTGGTTAGAATTGTCTCAAAATTACTGAAATATTGTCGGTTGGACGTTAAACCCAATAAACGAACATCAGATATTCATCCACTAGGCTAAGAGAATGAACAAACAAAAAATAGCAAAAAAAACAACAAAAACAACATCTACACAGTTTCTGTGACCAGTATATAATAAGAAGCAACCATGTGTCTGCAGAATTCAGTGAGAACAAATGGTACTTGATAGAATGAGGTTACTTCAATTAGATTAATAATAATTATTACAACTATTTCATCATCATCATCATCATCATCATCATCATTATTTTAATTATTATTATTATTATTACTACTACTACTATTGTTATGTTTGTATTTTATATTAATACAACAGGTCAAGTAAAAACAACCATTTTCACTTTTTGTGGAACGGGAAAATATAGATAAGAGTTAATTACATTAATTTAGTATTTCCCTTTACATTGTCTGCACATAAAAAGTATGTTATAGTTCGTTGTCAAGTAACTCATTGTTGAACATTCTTTGAATTAAATTTCATAAGCACACTGTAAATAAGTGATTTAATTCCAGTTTTGCTCCCCGTGAAATCCACCCCCTCCCATGTTTGTCGAATGAAGTATAACTTGATAAGGGTTGGAAAATTATAAATACTACTGTCTGTTTCACCGATAAAAAATAAATCTTGAACAGTTATAATGCATGAGATAAGATGGGATTATAAACAAAGACACTGTGCACATATCAAGTTTCATCTTCTTAGATACCCAGACATGTCCGCTTATGTTATTTAGTGTCACCGGAAACTGGGGATTGCATCTTCACGAATCTCTTTTTGCAATATTTAGAAATTTATTAAAATGTGTAGACACGAAATAAATGTGTCTGAATGATGATTGAGAAACGCATTTACGGATCTCTGTTTTCGTCTGTTGTCTATTTGAAACAGATAAGAGTGTATCACAAAGACATCACGACATACTAGTTCTGTAATTCAGGTGTATTCATTATGGAAGAAAGACCGTGATGTTGTTATTGGTGTTGTGATTAAGATATGCAATTTTATCTCATGACAAGACAGATTTAACGCATTTTGCATTTTTCTCTCTAGTGAAAAATCATTCTTTTGTCGCAATTTCTATTATTTACTTATGCTAGGTAAATGACGTCCACTGATGCTGCTCTCAATGTCAAAAAAAAGCGTTTGATTCAGGACCGGGCCCATTTTGCATTTCTCTCTCTAGTAAAAAGTCATTCTTTTGCCGCAAGAGGAGATTAATAAGGGTTATGTTTTGAGTTTCCTTACATCTTACATTACCAGTTCTTGGTCGCCTCTGAGATTTGTTGTTGGATCTGCACATGAACATGTTTATCTTATGTACTTCCTTATCTCAAGGCTGCTGGTTTCACCCATGCTGTTTGATTTTGTACTGCTTGAAATTTCTCATCCTCGTTAACTAACACGTGATGATGGCTTGATAATAAATTAATGATTTATAATGTATTTTGTGTTATTTTCTCAAGTTATATAAATGACGTCTGCTGATACTGGTCTCAATTATCAAACGGTAAGAGCGTCTGATCCGTTACCGGGACTCATGCCGTGAAATACCAGTCATTAAATGGTTTACCTCCCTTGCCGTGATCCGTTACCGGGACCCATGCCGTGAAATACCAGTCATTAAATGGTTTACCTCCCTTGCCGTGATCCGTTACCGGGACCCATGCCGTGAAATACCAGTCATTAAATGGTATACCTCCCTTGCCGTGATCCGTTACCGGGACCCATGCCGTGAAATACCAGTCATTAAATGGTATACCTCCCTTGCCGTGATCCGTTACCGGGACTCATGCCGTGAAATAACAGTCATTAAATGGTATACCTCCCTTGCCGTGATCCGTTACCGGGACTCATGCCGTGAAATACCAGTCATTAAATGGTATACCTCCCTTGCCGTGATCCGTTACCGGGACTCATGCCGTGAAATACCAGTCATTAAATGGTATACCTCCCTTGCCGTGATCCGTTACCGGGACTCATGCCGTGAAATACCAGTCATTAAATGGTATACCTCCCTTGCCGTGATCCGTTACCGGGACCCATGCCGTAAAATACCAGTCATTAAATGGTATACCTCCCTTGCCGTGATCCGTTACCGGGACTCATGCCGTAAAATACCAGTCATTAAATGGTATACCTCCCTTGCCGTGATCCGTTACCGGGACTCATGCCGTGAAATACCAGTCATTAAATGGTATACCTCCCTTGCCGTGATCCGTTACCGGGACCCATGCCGTAAAATACCAGTCATTAAATGGTATTCCTCCCTTGCCTGGAACTTAAATTAGTTCCAGACCTGGTTAATCATGTGTGGTATATCCTGCCTCTTTTTATGGTATCACAAATAGGTAGGCACTACAAAATATATCTGTCTAATGGTAGATGATAACAGTCATCTCACAAGCTCTCTCCGTTATTTTAAGTCATGTTCTAGAATTACCTCCCTTACAATGATGAAGAAAAAAACACTTGGCCAAAGCCATATTTAAGATCTTCATGAACATAAAAATCACTACAGTCAATAAATGAGGGAGTTTTAGATTTGCAAATCTGAGATTTGGGATGTTAGCTCTAAATACTTTAAAATTAAGGTAGGAACACATTTTTGTTTTCAGGTACACTTTATCTAGGCAAATGACAAAGCTGGCATAAATTTTGTGCCACTCTGATTTGTTATGTTTTTTCCCCCAAAAAACTGAAACAGTTGAGTATTTTCGTAGATAAACATGAATAAAAGAATGCGTTCCTTCTTAAAAGCTAAGTCTGGTCGGTATAAATAGGATTTAGCTCAAATGAAACTACAATATTTAGCACTATATAATACTTAAGGTCGTATGTAGCATAGTTTTATTTTCAAAGTGATTTTTTTTTTCTTCACAAAAGTGTCAGTTTGTAAAATGCAGTAAAACTGGCCACGTTTCGATATTTTTATATGCAAGTAAGATATTTATTAACACAATTTATAACACACTTACAACAGGAGATACTCTATAAATAATTATTATAAAGTCTCTGCTTACAACTAAGATCAAATTTGTTTGTATAAAGTTAGGTGTCCCTAAAGAGAGTTTTTTTCTTCAATTTATGCCATCGAGGACTTTATAATCACTGTCTGACTGTGCTTAACTTCATCTCAACTGTATAAAGATTACATTCTTCATTTCCAGCACTTGCGTTTATTTTGGCTTGTTTTATATACATGTATCTTGATTATAAAATCCCACGCACACATACACTCACAGCGTAAAAGAAAATCATTTCTTCTCAACTGCGCTTCTAAGTCTTGCATTTCAAACAATACACTCGCATAAACTCTAACATCTTATATAACCACACCTGAAATAACGTAACCAGGGTCATATTTAATGTATGCATAAAATAGATAGAGACGCCGTGATCTAGTGGTAACATACCCCACGGCGGATCCGAAGTTTTTGGGTTCGAATCCCGTTTAGGCAAAGATTTTTTTTTACCATCCCAGGCAAAAAGTAATGGTTCAAACGAGGAACCGTCGGGAGGAATTACTATAAGAACTTGTTTCCCAGTCGACGTACGATCTATATATTAAACGAGTTAGAATGAGGGGCCTCCGTGGCCGAGAGGGTAAAGTCGCTGACTTTAACACTCACTCAGCCCCTCACCGCGTGGGTTTGAATCCCGGCAGGGTCATTCGGATTTTAATGTGAGGAAGCCTTCCAGCTGGCTTGCGGTAGGTCGGTGGTTCTACCCGGATGCCTTCGTGCATTTGGGATCTTCCTCCACATGTAATTAGCTGGACGTCGCTATATGACTGAAATACTGTCGAAGCGACGATAAACTGAAAAAGTCAAGTCAGTTAAAATGATACGAAACGAGAACATTTACTTCCAACTTGTACATTTGTACATCCTCTTGCCACATTTACAATGATATAGAATTTAATATATGACGACCACAGTGATGAATATAGTAGGTATACTAAGTACATTCATTTCCAATTCAGGCTATAATGATTCGCAAAGAAAACGTATACTATCAATATTACAGAATGAACCTCAACTACTGTCATGTTATTTCTCAATAATATTGAATTCTTAAAGAAACACTTATATAATTTTTATATAAAAAAAAAAAGAAATGAAATTCTCATTTATTTTTAAGTAAAAGTGAAAGGAAACCCCAAATCTTTAAGATTCATGCATTAAAAACATGATTAAAAGTATAATTTTGCCAAATGTTGAGATCCAACAAGTCATATTTAAGTGTTTTCTGCAAATTTGGCTAAATTTCAATTAAAAAAAAGCAGTTTTACCTAAAAACAAACATAGTGAGATAGACATGTTTGTTGTTGTTGTTGTTGTTTTTACATTTTCAAAAAGCCTTTACACCAGTTGATTAAATCTGAGAAAATAAAGGAAATCTATCCATTTTTTTTTTCACCATGAAAAGTATATATAAAATTGCATAGCGTTTGGGTAGTTCTTTTTGTATTTTCCATGTATGTTTGACAGTATTTTCACCTGTAACGTATAAAACACATTATAAGTTACAAATTGTGATACAGTATTCTGAAAATGTTATTTTTATATATTATTAAAGTATTTAAAATGCAATCTTTCCAATTCTTTAATGCTTTGATTTTTCAACACGATGTTTTACCATATTAAGCTAAATCTCTAAAACTAGCATGGTGACTCCCTACTTTTAATTTATATAACTTTTAGTTTTTATAGTCTAAGGCACAATTGTGCAAGAAAAATATATCCGTTAGAGAAAAAAAGCGCTACGTTCGAATGAACGCCATAACTCCGCAAGGGGGCGCTAAAACCTTGGGGGTCAAGGTCATATGAAAGAAAAAGTCACCTGGCGGGTAGAATTCATCAATGTGCATACGCCTGTGTAGTTTGGCTGTAGGTGGAAGGACTTCCGTGTTTTAGCACATGGCATTTTCCTCTCGTCCAATCAGGTGCTGGTATTTGTTTAAAGTCACCGTGGACTATTACGCGTGGTCCAACACTGTTGTCCAGATGACTGAAATACTGTCGGTGGGACGTTTAGCCCAGCAAACAAACAAACAACACTTTTGTAAAATCATAAGCACATGGCATTTTCCTCTCGTCCGGACAGGTGCTAGTATTTGTTCATAGTCACTGTGGACTGTAACGCGTAGTCCAAAACTTTTGTAAAAATCAATAAGTGTGGACTATACAGTCACATAACTCACACTTGTGTGAAGTTTTGTCACTAGTGGAAGGAACATGTCCTGTACTAAATAGCTCTAGTTCATAGTTGCCTTTAACTACACGACATAGTAACTCGGGCTCCGCCCTCGTGACTATATCGTGTAGTTAAATGCACCTATGAACTACCCTATACATAGTTAAGGTTAAAGTTTTGTGACAGACAGACGAAAAACAAGACCCACCCCCACCTCCCCGATCTATCGATGCGGGGGGCATAAAAAACGCTGAAACTCCGTTAGTAATCAAAGCGCTGAAGTCACTGAAGTTGTGTGTGTCTCAAGTGGAAGAGGATTTGATGAGCTGCATATATGCAGTGTTACTTAGTTTTTGCCAAATATCATACATATATGATAATAATAAACGATTGTTCATTGTTGGCTATAGAAAAAGTGAGAGTAAGAGTGGGGACGTGACAATTGTTAACTGTCTGATGAAACAAATGGTGCATTCATCTTTAATTTCTTGTAATGACCATGTTAACGCAAAAATTTGACCCCCGTTTATTAAAGTTACTTTGATAAACAAAAGAAATGCGACAATACTGCTTTCTTAACACTATCAGCGCTTTGATTTGTACTGCCGAGAGACGGCACAGTTTCTATTTATAGATGCAAATCAGTGGCTCTTTGTCCTTAGTAACTTCTGATGGCTGTGTGAAGTTGGCTCGACATACGACATACAACATACGACATTCGACTCTCACTATTCACGACATACGACATTGGACATTCAGATTTTGAATGTCGCGGCACGACATTCACGACATTGGACATTCAGATTTTGAATGTCGCGGCACGACATTCGCGACATTGGACATTCAGATTTTGAATGTCACACGCGACATTCACGACATTGGACATTCAGATTTTGAATGTCGCGGCACGACATTCACGACATTGGACATTCAGATTTTGAATGTCGCGGCACGACATTCACGACATTGGACATTCAGATTTTGAATGTCGCGGCACGACATTCGCGACATTGGACATTCAGATTCATTCATTCATGCGACATTTAATTGAAACTATTACATAACTCAAAGACCAAAACCAAGAGAAAAGCTACCCGACGAAATATTTTACATATATATTCTCGGCGCGAAACTCGGAAGTGCACGCCAGAACAAGTGTGCTAAACCAATACCATTTATATTGAAATAAATAACAAATATCCACTGCAACAAAATAGCAGAAATGAATCACGATTAATGAAATTTACACCTAGAAATAGACACTAATTAGTTAATTAATTAACATGACGATGAAAGTGACGTTGAAACTGGTGATAACAGTCAGGTAAAAGCAGAAGCATATTCTGTCCATCCAAACCGCTGTCTGGTTCCACGTGATTTCTTCTGGTTCCTCATCTTTCGTTAGTTCTCCATAAGTACCATTGTCCGATACATTATCAGAATCGATTTTTTCCGGTAAATCGTTCTGTATTACATCGACTCTATTGTTCATCAATCTCTTTTCCGAGTGTTGTTCCCCCTTGCTACCCAGGCAACAACCGCAGAAGAATATAACGGGATATGTCTTCCGATACATTTTCTGTAATAAATAAATAAATAAATAAATATACTATGATGCTTAAATGAAAATATGAAAATAATTCGTTCAGAAAAAAATCGTATTGTAATGTTAACCGAGTAGTTTTGAAAGGGAGTTAAGACAGATATATTTATTTGTGAATATATATGTCATAATTGCAACAATCAACAACAATATTGAAATATCACAAAATTACAGCCACCAATTTTCAGTCACACATACAAGTATCACAGGTTTCTCCTATGTTCATTATTACAAATATAAACTTAAAAGTATAACACATTTTGGTTTAACATTAAGTACAATAATTTTGAGACATATATATAACACAGGATAACCCATTAAGTTATTCAACTGAATTCCAATGTAGTCCTTGTGAACATGAAAAGTCAAGCTGGATTAGTACTGCGAAGATAGACAACTCTTACTAAATATTTTTCTAGTATGTATTGGGGTTACATTTCTTGACCAATAGTGAAAGTTCTTTGGCAGATAAACAAACAATTTATTATCACAGAGAGATTTGGGTAAATGACACAGATATCACAGAACAGATCTGAAATACTGTTCATAAGTGTAAAAAACCTGATAAAATCTGACTGTTTAGCATATATCATGTTTTCCATAATCTGTAGTTTCACAGCTTTTTAAAAAGTATAATTATTTTTCAAAACCTTTACTTCTTTTGGCAGACTGTTCCAGTCTCTGATGGCATGATGGAAAAAGGTGTTTGTCGTAAAACCATTCACCTGTGGTACATGAAAACTGTCAGTACTGTGCCTACTATTATGTGAATGTGTTCTAGCGACTGGAATAAAGTTTAAACATCTAAAGCGCGAACAATGATTTATGATGTTGTTAGAATATGCAACAGTCCCTGTATTTTTCCACTAAATTCTTAGAAAAGTCATGATTACCATAGATTCCGAATGATATAAAGTAGCAACCGTTAGCAACATAAGATTGGCTCAACTTTTAAAAATAAAAGATTAAAAAATTATTGATTTTATGTTTTCTTAAAAACTTTCAAACTAAACAGTTAATTTACCAGGAGACGGGAACAAATACCTTCCATTGTATTAATTTTCTATCAAATTATAGGACAATAAAAATGTCTGAAATTTGACTTAAACCAATTCTTCATTTATGAATAAGTGAATAAGGCCCATGGAGTGCTCCGGATAAAACGCATAACTCTTTGACACTTCTTTTTTAATCCCTGTATACATACATTTTAAATGCCTTGAAAATATCAAGTTAATACGAATGTATGGCCTGAAAGAGAAGCTGGAACCCTGTTCATGAACAATTTGAAGATTGATTTAAGTTTTAGTGATCTAATATTTTTTAATGTATTTAACTTTCAAAAAAAAAAATGTAATTAAGCAATGATTTGAAAGAAACAACTTGACAACTATTATAGCTATTTTAATCAAATTGTATACATGATAAAATAGTTTTATAGAGTATCCTTTATAATAAAAAAAATCTTGATCTTTCTTAAGCTTTGAGAACATGGATCTACGCTCGAATTCAACCAACAATACTTAGTGCAATGTAATAATTAAAACTTTAAATTAATTCCTTTTTTTACGAAATATTAAAAAGCACGTGACAAAAATTATCACCTCAATAACTAGCAGTTGTGGATAAGAAATGATATATTTGGGTATTTTGTATCAGAAAAGCAAAAATATAGAAATTCGAAAAGTAATTCAGTATTATTAAGCTCTAAGTATGGATAGTGGAATTTGAGCTTGGCCTGATTAAGAGAGCCTTACCTGAAGCCAGGCAGGTGGGTGTCCCTCCAGGTGGAACAGTTTCACGTGCATCACCAGGTTAGATAGAACAAACGTGCACAGGACCAGCACCGTTAGTAGGTAAATGGCTGCACATGAAAAACAAATGCGTTTTCTTTTTGAGTCTAAAAGTTTATTTTTGTATGGGAAAATATTCCCTTTGTCTACCCGTCAGTCCGTCCTCCTGTTCGTCTAAAAGTATTAGCACTCATAACTCAAACGTAAAGAAACTTCACCGACATTTTCACCTTCATGCGGTTTTTTTTCTGTTTGTTTGTTTTTTCCTTAGCAGATGAGCGTTTTGGCACATGCAATTGTGCACACATAAGGGTTCTCCGTAGCCTAGAGGGTAAAGTCGCTGACTTTAACACCACTCGAATCTGGATTTTCATGTGAGGATGCCTTCCAGCTGGCTTGCGGTAGGTCGGTGGTTCTACCCGGATGCCTCCGTGCATTCGGGGTCTTCCTCCACCTGTAATAGCTGGACGTCGCTGTATGACTGAAATACTGTCGCAGCGACGGTGAACCCCCCAAAAATAATTAATCAACAAATTATGCTATGAAACAATGTATAGCATTTTGAACCTTTATATATCCAAGATTGGAAATGTTTCAAGGAATATTCTCTTGTACTTGTAATTGTGAAACTAGGGTGGTGTTTTAATACGCATAGTAACATAGTTTGTAAAAAACATGTTGCTGTGATATGGCATTTCAAGTAATGCATAACTACAAAATCATTACCTCTAAATTTATCAAACTCCACAAGCTGGATTTTCGTTTAAAATATCATAACGTCCGGGCAAAGTTACGGTGTCTGACTTCGTGAAACTTATGACTTGATTAAGACATTTAGACCATAGGAGCTTGGTGACTTATTATTATTATTTTATTTTTATTTTTTTATTTATTTAATTGTTTTTCTACATATTTTAACCCACAAAAACATAAAAAGCAAAAGTAAAGTAAAAATTTTCGATATTAAAATTATCATTTTACATCCGTTTCTCGGTATTCTATAAAGCCTCAAATCATAGGAGCCTGGTGACTTATTATTATTATTTTAAATGTTATTTATTTATTTATAATTAAATTGCTTTTCTGCATATTTTCACTCACAAAAACATAAAAAGCAAAAGTAAAGTAAAAATATTCGATATTAAAATTCATCATTTTACATCCGTTTCTCGGTATTCTATAAAGCCTCAAGGAGTGACACCCGCCATTGTTTTCGCAACGTTGTCACAGAGTAACATCCCTTGTATGGAATACAGTAATTGCTTTATCCAGTTTTGCTTTATCCCGACCTTTTCTGAATGTCAGTCTTTATTTAGATTTTGGACGGAGAGTTACACTCCTTTCTCAAACAATGTGTCAACACCGGTCTTGATGACAAGTGCAAGCTTGTGACGTCACAGTCTCTATTTATGGAACGTTTCTCTCTATATAAAATGATGATATCGTCCTTTTTTAATGAGGGAACCTAAGCTGGTAGCCTGTGCAGACTGCAACAGGGAGTTTGGATGTTAGAAAGAAAACAACAGTCTTTTACAAACCGAAATGGATGAAAGACAAAACTTAAAAAAATGGTATGATGGAAATAATAGCAATAATCTATGATAGATAATTATACATGTGGAGAGACCCTAAAAAGTCTAAAATTCAATCGTATAAAATATATATATATATATATATATATATATATATCTATTAGGATGGATGCAGGCACGAAGGCAGTTTAAAAAAAAAAGCAATCGGAAGATTAGGGGATGGGTTTCCCGTGCATGTCAAAAACAGCGAGTGATTTTCCGTTGTTAAAATGCGCCGCACGATAGAAACAGGAACCAAGAACGAATAAAGCTGGATCAGTTTTTCAAAGGGATGTTACTCTGCGACAACGTTGCGAAAACAATGGCGGGTGTCACTCCTTAGACATGGGGCTATACGTATTCACAGACGATGCTTTCCTATAGACGTAAAATGACTATGAAAGCAATTATAGGAATCCCTTAAGAATATGAAATACATTCACTTGTAGCCGTTTTAGACTGAAAAATATGTCAGATCTGAACAGTATACTTTCGTAAAAAGAATACATACTTAATAATTGTGTTTTTTTTTTTTTTTTCGATGTATTATTATTTCGTAAAAAAAAAAGAGCCGCATTTTATAATGCCACTTTTGGAACTTCGGGGATGGCTTACCGATGAGGGGGACTTCTTTTGAAGTTGTCGGCATTAAAGCTGCTGTGATTGACATTTGTACTGTATATGCCAGCAGTATGGTCAGTGCATACCCCATCCTCTCACCGCTTTCTGTCGGCAGGTAAAACACCCATATCGAGCAAATCGAAAGTAGAAATGACGGCAGTATGATGTTCATGACGTAATACTTTGTAAGCCGCTTGAATTCAAATGTCAAAAGAATGACATCACTAGAAGACGATGGACAACAAAACGTTGTTTCACTGCATTCAAATGAGGTGTTCAGAAGAGACCATTCACCATTGGTCTTCATGTCTTCTGTATTAATCTGTAATGTACAAAATAATATAGAAAGAAATAAGTGTATATACAGTGTAAAAACCATGTATCATAAAACGCTTAATGTTCCCGTTTTACCTCATAAATGATGAACTTATAAGCCATTGTTAACCTATATTGTCCTATTGTAGGCCTATTACAGGCACGTGACAGACCTATAAATTAAAGAGGGAGACAGAGAAAAAGAGAGCTCAATCGAAAGACGCAATATTCGTCCTTATATTTTGAGATTATTTACTCCCGTAATGCAATATGCTATTGATAAATCCATACAAATTCAGTGTAATTAATAACATTCGACTAATTCAAAAGCAAACAAGATTTTCAGCTTAAAGTTTTATAAACTTATCGTCAGGTTAATGAGTAAATGTTATCTATTAACTCTTCGGAAGGAGGTTTATGACAGAAAAGTCCCGTTTTCACGACCACCTTACATACTGAGATAAACTGGTCTTATTAGTGAATCTGACATTTTATATAAATCTGGCGATAAGAATATGTCTTCTATTATTCTGTTTAAATTTTCTCATTTACGCTACCATTTTCTTATTTTCACTCTTCTGTCATCCAGGCTGTAAGTGTCAAACAATATTTAAACATTGAAAAATACTTAGTTAATTAAGTTAACATTTTCATTCTTTATTACTATTTATGCATAATACAGAATGTCAGTATATCCTTTTCAATTAGTGATTTAGGTTTAAATATAGGCATTGATTTAGGCTGCCCATTATTTCAGATGGTTTTGACCATTCAAAAAATATTCCAATGCAGTCATAAGATCCATCCTTTTTTTTAGATCAGTTAATAAAGTATCAATTCTTGATTTTTTTTCTAGTTACAAAGAATATTCTTAAACTCAAAGACCATGTCCGCAATGAAAAGAACTTAAAGGGCACCCTTTTAGCGAGCCATGTCTCCGAATCCAAGGGCACCATTGAGAGAGTCGTGTTTTGATAATTCGAATCCTTCCAGGTAAAGGTCATTAAAAAAAAACAGGAGCAAAGAATGGCCAATGAGATTAGTAAAAGTTGGTGATAGCTGAAAAAAAAATAAGTGTAAAGCTTACTGTTGTTTCAGTTATGTTGATGTCTATTTCACTGGTCGTGTAACCCCAGAACAGAACTTCAATGCTACACGTTTGTGTGTCAAAGGGAAATCTGAAATAGACATTAGTCATCAATGTAAATAATACATGACGTATCTTCTACTTTTCCATCAGATAACATATGCAATATTACAAAGTATACTAGTTATTTTTTAAAGAACATCAAACAATTGTGTTGTAACATTTGTGATATGTTTATGATATTTATGAGAGAATACAAAAACAGACCACCATTTATAACAATATTCAACTAAAACCTTTAACAGGTAGACATCCTTTTTGGGGCTTAGCAAACTTTGAGTAGTAAAAAAGTTCAATATGTACAGTAGATCTAATCAATCTATAAAATGTGCTGTTTCTGTACGTATAATCAGTATTGAAGGGTAGTTTACACACGTACGCACGTGCCTGACATTTGAAGAGATAATCAATAAATATTAAATCAAATATAAAAATAATTGTCAAATCAGATGATGATCTGAACAAATAAAATGACATCATTATCCTAAAATTGTTCCTTGTTGTCACGAATTGTTGCTTATTTGTAAACCTTACGTTACGTTATCTAGACCAATATACATGTTATAAAATGTGGGGGGCTCATACCAGGACGATACGTGTTCCAAATATTGTCCTGCAAAGTACACAGATCGGCATTTGTGATTAAATTAAAAAGAAAAAAAACCATTCATTTGTTAAACCTTTTTATATATTTGTCCAAAAACAATGCCACTCCCTCCGGTTTCCAAAACAACACGTGTACAGTAAAGTACGGTACAGTTAGTAGCCCTTTTTCATAGTTTCACGTCAGATTCAGTTCTATTGTGCCTTGCCGTTGACTTTTAACAACCCAGAGAGCAATTAGTGATATTCGAAACGCTGCTGTTGTTTCATCATTAAAAACGTGAACGATGAAACATATTTATCTGTCGCGCTGATAATTTACTGGGTTGTATTCATATCCTGTTCATTCATACGACACTGAAATATGTGCTGATCAGGTGACTTTATTGATTAAAGAAGAGAACGAAAATGGGCCATTCAAAGAAGCAAACAAAATGATGACAAAAACAATATTAAACCTTTCCGCCAATCAAAGTGATTAATTACGTTTACATTAGTACTCGAATTAGTATAATTATTAGTATAATTATTAGTTTAAAGTAGCTCGACAGAGGCCAATGTCCTCTGAATGGGTCAATTTACGAAGAGTTTACTCCAGTCCCAAACTTTTTTTTCATATCGTATAGGAAATGGTATGATAATAGATTTAGCAATAGTCATCAGTGAATATGTGTACATGTGTTCTTAGAACTTAATGGTATGCAAAATGATTGTACTTGATATGCCTAACCCAATATGTTGACAAAACAGATATTTGCTGACATTTGACTGGACAGGTATTAAACTTGTAAATACTAAACCTTGTTAGATGATGTATATTTTCGCAAAAGTGCGGTCACAATATTAATATACTGTTTACCTGCGTTATTCCGAGTACTGGGTGAGGGAAAAGTAAAATACTCAGATAATCATAAGATTCGAAAAATCGAGAGTGTTTTCCTTTTTTGAGTCTATCATTTCTCCACACAGAAACTGGGAGTATACCTCTTAATACGGATGATGCTTTGAGTTTAGCTTCTCTGGGTATTAATATTTTACTGTAGCCGACATAGGTTTGTTTGTTTGTTTGTTTCTTGGGTTTAACGTCCCACCGACAGTATTTCAGTCATTTGGAGACGATGTCTACTTGAGACATATATAGTGCTGCCACACTGCAGAATCACGCCGTAGACATGTGGCATGATACCACACCCGTTCACATTATCCTGACACCAGGCCAACCAGTCCTGCAACTACCCTTATATGCTGAGCGCCAAGCAAGGGAGCTATAACAGTACCATTTTTCACGACTTTGGTATGTCGCGGCCGGGGATCGAACCCACGACCTCCCGCACCCGAGGCGGACGCTCGTAGCCGACTAGGGGGAGATATTACCTTAGCCAGAACTTACTAATGTTACTAGAGCATAGATATGCATTTGTTAAATCTTTTTAACATTTCTTATATTGATTATAGAATACTATTGTGTATTAAAATATGTAATTTCTGACAGAAAATAGTTCCTGTTTCCGATTGTTCGGAATATTTGTACATCTGTTTGTTTGTATTTGTATATCAGTAACACTATGTAGTTATACCACCCTGTAATTAACAAACACATTGCGCACACACAAAAACACATACATCCTTTCTCCTCTACGTTTGTTTCTTCTACCTTATATATATGTTCTTTTTAAAAGATATCGCACAACTTCTGTAAAAAATATCGCAAATAGGATTTTGTAAGACTTTGCTCATGTTTACACCTTTAACCATAATGTAATAGGAATGAGATTGTAGGCTTATTGTCAGTAACTTACTGATAATGCCATCATCATCATAGTAATGTCATGACATGGACACCCCCAGTTTTGTGTATACTGAGTATTGATTATATTCGGCATTTTGTACAGGACATCTGGATTTGTTAATAAGGTTGATTTGGAGAGCTGACAATAACGACTTTAGAAATTGGCGAACAAGGTCACTGATTCCATTATTTAATGTACGGGATTTGACACCAGGACACAATTACACATTAATATACATGCAAATGAACCTTGCTTTAATTAAATCACTAGAACATCGTAGCATTTCAAAACCACCGTATCACTGTACATTTAACTAATTATTAAATTTTGCAGTAATTAAAAAAAATCTAATGGCGTGTACAATCTATATAATGACTGAATGAGTCATTGAAAAAAAGATCGTTGTAACTTTTCCGTTAAATAGATTCTTTAATTGGACATGTATTACCATATGAAACCACATTTTACCACCATCTATGAACCATTCGCTATATTCAATTACATTTTGATTAATTCTACAGTAGTGCATTAATCGCTAATGTTGCTACCAAATTACATTTAAATTCCATTACAGCGTTGTTTCCTCCCGAGATCTAGAAACAAACGATTTGAATGCTTCAGTGTTTCGATACAAAGTTTGTCCGGTCCTAAATGACAAGGCATTCATAGACCGCTGTTACTGTAGAGGTTACAAGTGGCCGCAAATACTATATAAGTGATCTCTAATACTCTAGATAGGGCTGCCAGTGCTGCTGTAATTACCTTTAATAACAAAGAAGTGGCATTATATGCTTTAGATGTAGCATTTCACACTGTATAGAAGTGACTTCTGGTTTTGTACAAAAGAACTCTTAATACATAAGATTTGAGAAATTACAGGGTTAGCTATTTAATATTATATCGCTGCATAAGGCGAAAAAATATGTTATTTGTTTCCACTAACATCTCAAAAAAAAAAAGGGTCGGAAGGTCGGCTTTCATTCTTACCTTATTTTTTTAGAGGAATTCACGAAAAACAGCGTTTTTCAACCGTAAAAGCCGGAACTGCTGCGAACACAAGTTCAGGGTCGGTACCAAAAAAAAATAAAAATAGGGTCGGTTAGTGGAAACAAGTAACTTTTTTTATCACGCCTAACCTTTTTTAAACAAATACAAATGAGAGAATCAAGAGCACCGCATACAAATACAAGTTAGAATGATTTGAAGCAAAATATAGGATAATACAACGTTATTGGTTCAAATTTTTAAGCGCCTATTGCATTCCAAATTGAAGATGCATGTATTTAGTGTACAACCAGTCAAAATATTTGGGCTTAGACTATTGTGAAATCATTAATTTTCGTGGGACACTGATTTTCTTCGATTTCGTGGTGGATTAGATCCACGAAGATTAATCACCACGAAAATTTGTCTCTTGCATAAACCGCACGTTTATTAGAACATAGATCCACAAGAAATGTACCAACGGAATTCCCTTAGGTCCATAATCAACGAAATTTAATGTCAGCAAAATGTCAGTGATTTTTAAAATAAGTAAAAATAAAACACTGTTTAGAAATGGTCAAATAATAGGTCAAGTACAAAAATAATAACCTACATAAGCTCAATGTAGTGAAAGCGTCTTGATAAGTTGTTGTTATATATTATGTAAATGCGCATTATACTGTAAAATCAATATATTTCGTGACTTTAAATTTCGTAGAATCCGTAGACACTCAATTTCGTGGGTACACATATTCGTGGATTCATTTTCTAGAAAACATGAGTTCTTCTGAATGAACAGTTTTCGTGGGGATTGATATTCGGGATAATGCCCTTCACAAAATCAACTAAAATAAGTCCCCCACGACTAATGATATACAGTAGACATTGATTTTACAACATAGGGTCTTAAACTGCAGACGGGTAATCAAATATACAAGATCATCTGAATAGTAATTTCCCCAGATCCACTGATATAATAACTGATATAAATACTGTATAATTTGAAACACTACTTTGGAATTTATATTGGAATATTTCCTGTAAGGTGATGGCGAAATGCGATATACGAGGGTCATCCAGAAATGTATGAGAGTTGCTTAATTACGTAAAAACTACAAGTGTTACTCAACCAGGGGCTCGGCCAGTTGTAAGCCAGTACGCACATGCGTAATTAAAACTTAACTTTTGAAATTGCTTTAATCCTATTAATTCAAATGACGAGAAAATATGAACATTTCATCAGGCAACAATTCATTGAAGTGTTTTGGGGTAACTTTGAAAGTCACTGAGTAACTCCACTGACAATGAAAATTTGAAAATTCAAATGGTCATACATACCTGGCAATGTTGACGTCACATATGGTGGAGGTGCTTAACGCCTGGTCCCACCTCACAAGTCCCGTGTTGTATACCCGGACACGTGTCTGAGAGTTGTCCGAGCCTATAATCTTCAAGGCATCCGCTCTGAAATGACCATTCTTAAGCATGGAGACATCTACTTATAATCACATGGCCTTAAAATTAAATTTGTACTTGGGTTGTACCAGTACTTTGCGCGTTACTGTCCGCGTCGGGGTTAGAAATCTCCTAACTGGGTTACTACATCGTTGATAAATTTTATACGAAAAGAGGTTACAAATCATATTGTGTATGATATAAAATCACGTTTGTTATTCCCTTTAGGTATAGAGGAATAATTTTGTTAAGATATATTACTGTTCAAGTCACTTTCGTAATTGATGCAACCATTATGGTATTCAATGCACTGGAAAGGTCAAATTCCGGTTTATCGTTCTGAAAATACTGAAATGTGTTCTACAGACCAAATTTTCCCAAACCTTTTTACCTTTATTTTTTAGAATAACATCATGCATTCTATACTATTTTATTTCTTCTCATCATTCCTTTGGGATTTATATAGGGACATTTTACAGTAAAACTGTATTAAAACGTGTGTTAAAATTAGTATCGAAACAAATTCTAAATATATGCATGTACCTCGTGTTGTCATACTAAGAGTAAATAAAACCCATCTATTTTGAATTTTCATAGGGTTTACCTCTGGGATAAAATGTACACTGGTTCGGACTGAGAGCTAACTTAAGTCTGACCACACTTTTCTACATTATAATATGGCACGCGTGCGTTGTTGCACTTTGTATTTATATTATATATGTGTGTGCGTTAATAGTTTGTTCATTTGTTGAGTTTATTTAGCAAGGACAGTGAACCGTGATTTGACCATTTATTTTCCAGTATAATAATACATGAGTTTAAGTTTATTGCGTAAAATAATATAAAAATTACAGCAATAAAAAAATAAATAAATTAATTAATAACGAATTGCTAAGTTATGAATATTGCATAAAATCAAAATCGAATTCAACAGAAGTAATAAAATAAAGAAAATAAATGTTGTTAAACATGTTTGTATATATCCCCAATATTATAGCATGTTTATATACTAAACAAAGCAACTACGGCAGTAAATAATGATGACAGTTAAGCGACCAATACATTGTATCTGATTTCATCGTTTGTTTTTGATTGTTAGGTTTAACCTCCCACCGACAGTATTTTAGTCATTTGGAGACGATGTCTACTTGTCTACTGGCCAACTAGTCCTGCAATTTAAGCTCCAATCAAGGGACCTATAACAGTACCATTTTTACGACTTTGGTATGTCGCGGCCGGGGATCGAACCCACGACCTCCTGCTCCGCGTTAAAAGAAGCATGTAAACAAAATTTAAGCAATTGTATTAAACACATGCTGTTATGTATACGATCTTAAAAATGTGATTATGCAAAGGGTAAACCCTTGATATAGACTCTCAATACCCTGTCTAGGCAATTACGTACAGTTCAATATGCAGGTCCGTGCAAATAAACTACATGTATATAGTATTGACCGGATAATACCTAAGGGGTACCTTTACCCCGGTCTTCTGTGAATGCTCCGGCCATAAATGAGATCATTTCATACAGAAAGTGGTTATTACCCATTTATACCCAGCATGCACATGGAATTTAAAACCAATCGTTTCGTAAAACTGCAGAGAATGTATTGTAACTTATTGATTTTTTCATGAAAAGGTGAAATTAATAATTCCAATTCTGATAAGGTATTTAACCCTTTACAACATGAAGAAGCGTTTTGACGTATTGGCAAACAGATGATATCCAGATCAGACTTTCCTTCCATGGTTTCTTCTGTGTGCTTATACAATATTGAATATTGTAGAGTAGATTTTACACAGTCTGCACAGCAAAGAAAAATCCAGTGTTTCATATTCAATACGCATTTCAGTAGATTTATATGAGGTAAATGATTAAACATATTGCTGACCCAGCCACACTATTCTGATGCTTATTGCTTCATATATAGAAAACAACTACATGTATTTCAACTTTCCAAACTGAATTGAGGTGACAAAGAAGTCAAACAGAATGACTTCAAAAATGTCTCGAATGTTCAAAAGTATAACCAAATAACGTTCCCTGTTGAAATATTGAGATGTCTTACGAGTTGGCTATAACGAATTCTGGACGCCAGGCGAAGTTGACTTCGATCTCTGAAATTCCGCCATAGGAGCTTGCTGTCCAGGACAGCCGGCTGTCGGTCCAACACTGTAAAATATCCCAGCAGGGAGAAAGGTTTAGGTTAGCTGGTCGTTGTTATGTTACCTAATATGCAGTGAAGGAATTTACGTAGAACATGATATAAAGGTTGCATGTATGACTTTGATTCCCTTAATATTAAGATGTGAAAACAAAAAAAAATCGATATGCAGTTCTAGTACCACTTGCTAATGAATAAACGCATGCATCACTGAAATATGGGTTCCAACATAATGTAGCAGTATCTATTAACTCTTTCCCTCATATAGACTCATTTTGACGCATTCAATAGGTACCACATAAAGCCTGATCTGCAGAAAACCACAGTTAAACCTTATCAAATTTAATTACAAAATCCTCATTTGCAGACCACTGAGGAGCAGCGAACAGCATAAAATCTGATCAGCCTGCGAGTTACTCGCAGGCTGATCTGGTTTTATGCTGTTCGCATAGGTCTTTTCATGGTGTCCTCTATGGGGGAAAGGGTTAAGCAATGTGATAACATGACACGTAGTGGTGTGATTTGATAGTGGTATAGGAGTATCTGAATATGGCGCCGTGGTCCAGTGGTAACGTATCCGATTACGGATCCGGAGGTCTTCACGACCTTCCCGGGCGCAAAGTACTGGTCCAACCCAGGAACCGTTGAGAGTTATAAGTATAAGTTGTAAGAACTTATTCCCCAGTCGACGTAAAAATGAAAAAAAAATTAAACTAAAACTAAACCTGGATATGGATTTTCGAACAAAGCATGTCTTTATACACACTTACCAGAGAGAGAGAGAGAGAGAGAGAGAGAGAGAGAGAATCAACTCTATTTTCGAAAGGTATTCTTAAAGACTCACCATAGATACCCACCCATGGATGTTCATTTCTTGAGATGTAATGTCCTGGTGAAACACACAATTGATATTACTTTATTATACAGCATAGTCCAATACTGTCGCACTATGAGTTAAGAACATTCTTTCTAACATCATGTAATGTTTAAAATACATTAAATAAATGCAATTAGAAACATTATGGTATAAATGTTTTGTAGTGCGTACATTGTATATTGACATCTTATGTTAATTCCATGGTCATTAACACTTTTGTAAACGTTTCGTTACTGTACATTAGCATATATGTTACCTACATAAACCACTTTAAAGTGTTGATGATTTAAAAAATAGAATATACAGACTTCACGGTAAAAAAAATCAGCATTCGAACATTGTCTTATAATGAATTAATACTTAGTAATATATCGGTTTCTGTGGCTGTGTGGTTAGAGTAACTTGCCAGGAATTAAGGGGTCGTAAGTACGATCCTCGGCCGCGACAAACTAAAGGCGTTAATAGCAGTACTGGTACATATCCCTTATGACTGGTTCCCAGCACATGAGGGTAGTTGCAGAACTGGTTGGCCCAGTGTCCGGAGTGATAATGTGACTGGATGTGATATCATGCCTCTTGTCTATATCGTATTATTGCATTGAGAAAGCACTATATCTGTCTCATGTTGGCAAAAGTTCAAAATTTGACTGATGTACTGGGGTAACGCAAGACCCTAACAAACTTATTTATACTGAATTCTAGCTAAGATGATGAATATATGCAAGAGATAAAAAAAAAAACTACAAAAGAAAACAAAAGAAGTACAAGCGATTCCAGTGCCAGCAGATTGTAGTAGATCTTGACTGTTGTAGGGGTGGAGGGTCTTGCATTCGTCTCATATCCGGTGCTCAGAAATGTCCGGAGACTCGTCTCGTTCGAATATGTATCAACCGCTAAACACCGTGTGAGCACTATGCATCAAAGCAATTTTTTTTTTCAATATTTGATTTTCATTTTTCTAAGTAGTATTTAACAAGGTCAAAATAATGATATTTATGATAGTCGATATTATCAACATAAAGTTGTCATAGTATTATATGACCAATATATACTGATTGATATATTATCAGTTTATAATGAATGTTACAGTAATAACTTACATTTAAATATTATCAATTTACACTTGAAAAAGGTTCATTTATAATATACTCGTATATTATATGTATGAATACTAAACATGAGCTTTTGCAGAATCAATCACTTTGTAAGTACCTCATGATTTAAGACAACTCTCCTTATTTGAGTTTTTATTGTGAAACAGATAGATCTATATGATATGCCTTAATCACGAGTGTTGTATTTAGTTGTATGCGAAATGTCTTTTTAACCCTTTCCCTCATATAGACTCATTTTGACGCACTCAGTAGGTACCACTTAAAGCCTGATCTGCAGAAAACCACAGTTAAACCTTACCAAATTTAATTATAAAGTCCTCATTTCCAGACCACTGAGGAGCAGCGAACAGCATAAAACCTGATCAGCCTGCGAGTTACTCGCAGGCTGATCTGGTTTTATGTTGTTCGCATAGGTATTTTCATGGTTTCCTCTATGAGGGAAAGGGTTAAGACAATGTATTGTGTACAAGACTTAACTTAACTATATGTTCTGGCTCGAATTCAACCAACAATACTTAGCGGTAAGTAATACTTAAATACTTAGTGACGAATTTCTTCATTCCATTCCCTTAATAAAATATACTCAAATATTTAATTTCTTGATAAATAATGTTAATCATTAAGGTGAAAATTAGTCTCAACTACATCAAGAATTTCTGTTAAACAGGACTGATAGAATGCGTTTCTAATTATTTTCAGTATTACTTAGCGTTAAGTATTGTTGGTGAAATTCGGATCTGTTTCCTTCTTTGCATCCATCCTATGGAACCAACAATGTACAGAAGTTTTTTTTCATTTTTTTTTTTTCATATAACTTGAACATAAAAAGTTCATCGTCATATTATAACAATTCAAAACAATCAAAATTTAAAATTGATTAATCAGTCTTATACTTTAACAGCTTCTCGCGGTATATTAGGAGTCTGAGATAAAATAAATAATTAGGACTTATTATTATATATATGAGGCAAAACTTTACCCCACGGTTCTTGAAATGCATTTGTAGAAAATATTTTGAAATATAAGAATATAAGTCAAAAGAATAGATGTTTTTATTATTATTATTATTATTTTCTTTATTTTATTTTATTTTTATTTTTTTACATTGACTAATTATTGTTGTTGTTATTATTATTATTATTATAACTATAAAATAATGCAATTTATTTAAGGATTTTTTATTATTAATGTAAATATTAAAAAATGTTCATGTAATTTATTTGAGGTCTTTTCTTCGAAAAGATGAAATAAACCTAAATGAAATGTTCGTAACAAGTAAAAATAATCATATACGTATTTTAGGAGACTGTGAGAAGCAAAATTGATTATACCTGACGAGTGTTATTTAGGTGACAGAATCAACAATGAATAAAGCGCTATAAAGTACGTGTATTAACCCTTTCCCTCATATAGACTCATTTTGACGCACTCAATAGGTACCACATAAAGCCTGATCTGTCTTAACCCTTTCCCTCATATGGATTCATTTTGTTCTTTAACCCTTTCCCTCATATAGACTCATTTTGTTCTTTAACCCTTTCCCTCATATAGACTCATTTTGTTCTTTAACCCTTTCCCTCATTTAGACTCATTTTGACACGCTCTATAGGTACCACATAAAGCCTGATCTGCAGAAAACCACAGTTAAACCTTACCAAATTTAATTATAAAATCCTCATTTCCAGACCACTGAGGAGCAGCGAACAGCATAAAACCTGATCAGCCTGCGAGTTACTCGCGAGTTACTCGCAGGCTGATCTGGTTTTATGTTGTTCGCATAGGTCTTTTCATGGTGTCCTCTATGAGGGAAAGGGTTAAAGGTAATGTCCAGTATAGAATGAAATGTATATCCGTGAATTCATTATGTAAAATACTCAATGGCCCGGTGAATAGATAAACTATTTTCTATGAAGTCATTTGGAACTACTGAAGACGACGATATAAAATACAATCAAATAAGTGTATCCGTCCATGTTATACCTTAATGTGAAATTTACGGTTTAAAGTTTTTTTGTTTTGTTTTTTCATGTAGGGAAAATTTAAATACTTATGGTTTGTTTGAGCAATGTCAAGAACTAAAATATTATTTGCATTTATTATACAGTTATAACATTTTTTCACATGAATCTAATTACACGTAAGTTTTTTTTAATACCAAAATTATGTTTATAAAATAAAAAATAAAACTAAAAAAAAAATTCTATACATACCAGATAATGTTACTGTAAAAAGCAAAATCCAAATCATATTTTCTCCTTTTTTCATATATTATCACCTTTAAACGTCTGAAATATCTTATTGAATGATTCTAGTTTAATAGCAGAATAACATCAATCTAGTATGAAATTGTCGTTTTCTCAAATATGAATGGATGAATGCTCATAAATCCATATTAATTGACAATGCTAAATTAACGCAATGCATAATACTACGTATTAGCCATCAGAAAAATACAGTGTTTATCAGGCTATAGTAAAACTTCCCCATTACTTTAACATATACGACCGTGTGAGGTAACACTAAATAGCGGAACGACCCAAGACTAAGTTTAAATACTGCCTGGAGTGTTTATCTCGAGGAGCAACGGCTGCTTTCATACTAATTTTATTTTCATCCATGATTATCAATATCATCCGTTGTGATCAATGAGATTCGTAACACGATACCATGAGCGTCGTGAGTATATGCTCTGACCTTGAGTCATTGAACAGGTGGATTCCTTGTTCAGATAATGATCAGAAAGCACTGGAACAAAAAATCGATCGCATTTATCAATGAAGTTTTGATTGCTTTGAGAATTTCTGAAACTAAGTACCAGTATTTTGTCACTTTTTGTTATTTGGGGAAAAAAAAGAGTAAGTGCACTAGTAGTAATACCAAAGAACAAATTTGGAAAAAAAAAAAAAAAAAAAGAGACTAAACCTAGATATATCGTTATCGTCCGTTTTAAGGTAGATCACCACTAATGCACCATTCCCCTCTCGTTTTAAGGTAGATCACCACTAATGCACCATTCCCCTCTCGTTTTAAGGTAGATCACCACTAATGCACCATTCCCCTCTCGTTTTAAGGTAGATCAACACTAATGCTATATAAAAAAGGTAGACATATAAACACACACACACACACACATCAAAAATAGCTGTACTAAGGTACAGGTATGACGTTATCAAGATCAACAAAGATCCAATTAAACATAACTTAATTTCTTAAAGCAATATGATAGCCTACTTGATCTGTTAGTAGAACAGACAACGACGAGGTAAAATCATACATTAATTGGGACGTGTTTGGAAATTGATCATTTGATTACCTGCGGTGGACCGATATTCAAATACACGCACTACCTTAGTTTATCCTGAATATTGGCGAACCGTTTTTAAATATTTATCAAACAAATATGCGTTTTCCCTATCAATTAGACACTGTAAATATCAGGGGGTTTTGTGTGTTTTTTTCTGGACGAAGATCTAACCTTTGTGGAGAACCGCACCGCACCCATAAGTGATTCAGTAAGTGCATCACATCCGGGTCTAAAAAAAAAAAAAAAAAAAAAAAAAAAAAAACAACATTATTAGAAATAAAGACAATAAACAATTTAATTGTATAAAAATAAACTTAAAATTTTATAACAAGGGAAGCCCGGTCATATCAATATACAGGGCATGTAAAACCGGCAAATAGTTTTCCGTCGCTGCGACAGTATTTCATTGCGGCAATACCACTCGGTTAATGACGTCATTTTAAGCTATCCCGAAAAGCACATTTTGCATCGATTCAGAAGGAAAAACTGCTGTAGATATTTTATTTCTTTATTCATTTTAATGGTATGTAGCGTATGTGAAGGAGGAAAATTGTGCCCTACACATTGGTCCCAGTAATTCTTGTGTCAGATGTACAGTTTTTCCTAACATTCAGGAAAACCTTTCGAGTCAGTCGTGGAATTTTGTTTGCTAACACGTAAAGCAGCTAATACGTTAGGATATAATATACATCTAACAAAGGAATCATTAGGACCACAGTGTAATGCACAATTTCCTGGTTCGCATGCGCTATATTCCATTAAAATTGGTGAAAAACTACGCGTTCTTTTGGATCGGGAATTAGCATGACGTCTAACCGGGTGGCCACATGATATCAAGGAATCATTATTTCAGTTTTGAGTTTCCTATTAAGGCAACTTTCGCATTGGCCATAAAATAGATTTAGATATCACAATCTTACAGTAGTCACTTTTCTTTTTAGGGATAGGAATTTGTATTTCGTCATCCCACGATTTAATATATTGCAGCGCATTTGTTTTGGTTTATGGAGGGTGGTGGGGGTGGTTGTTTAAAGGGTAAATTTGTGTTGGTGTTTGTTTTTGTTTTTTTTGTTAACCGTTGATGCGACATTATTTCAGTCATAGCAATATTTAGCTATTGACTGGTGGAGGAAGACCCCGAGTGTACTGAGGTACCGGGGTAAAACCTCCGACATCCGCAAACCAGCTGGAAGGCTTCCTCACATGAAATATCCGATTGAACCTACCGGGATTCAAACTCACAGCGATTAGAGGCTGAGTAAAATTAAGTTAGTGGCCACTGAGGCAAAATAAGTGTGTGTGTGTGTGTGTGTGTGTGTGTGTGTTTTGACACGATTGCATGTTTAGTTGTACGTGTATTTTAAAAAGCAATTATTTGCACGAAGATGAGATTATACAATTATTTGATTTTCCTATATGTAAAAAAATGAATTATATAATGATGTATTTCATCCAGTTATTCTTCATACTATATTATACTAAAGTTTTCCCATACATAGTATCACAAAAGGTATGTCTATGCATGCAGAATACACTGTAAGTAATTCATATATATATCGTAGTTGTTGTATTGGGGTTTACCGTCGCTGCGATAGTATTTCAATCATATAGCGACGTCCAGCTAATTACAGGTGGAGGAAGACCCCGAGTACACAGAAGTATCCGGGTAGAATCACGACCTACGCAGCAGCTGAAGCTTCCTCACATGAAATCTGAAGTCCTACGGGATTCGAACCCACAGCGGTGAGGGGCTGAAAGATTTGTAGTCGTGGTCTGTAACCGCTCGGCCACGGCGGCCCCCGTATATATATCGTAAACAAACCTGAAGACATATATCAATATCACACATATATGAATGAATATATATATATGAATGATAAACATTTCTTCGTATATAAAGTGTGAATATATAATTTTTTTATAAATTTTACTAAACTCGTTCATAAAAATTATTAACGTAAAGTCCCTGTAATGGTTCGCTCATTCTTGGACCACTTACCTCTACCAAGATAACCAAAGTATCCTAATGAAACATTGGGAAACCTTGGTTATCTCCGTGAAAGGCCATGAGGTCCGAAATGTAGTGAAACAATTACAGGGACTTTACCTTTAAGCTCGCCAGAGGCTCTCTTAATAACATTTCATGAACTCGTTTAGTAAAATTTGATATATTTAAATAACAATTCATGTCAGATCCTATATATACGTCTTGTATATGCTTACAGATCCAGACGGCAACATCGGCCTTATAATTGGCTGTGTTGTAGGGGCTGTGGTTTTGGTAGCCATCGTCGGACTGGTTGCCGGATTTCTGCTATACAGGTAAGAAGTAATGGGGGGAAAAAACTTGAAAATAACCAAGGCAGTCACAGATTATAATTCTGCACTGCAAATACCTTGCCAGTGGACAATGGCGACATTGATACGATGGTCATATTCAGATAGGAATGCAGTCCATCTATTCAGTAAAATGGGTTTGCTATAGAAAAGCGGGACTGTTTACAAGAAAGTTATATCATATTAAACACACATCAACTATGCGTTGGATTATCAGATTCAGATTATTATTTAGATCAAATAATTTTATCTCCGAGTGGTATAATATCAGTATTTCATGTCGATTTCAACTGTTTAGTTGAAGGGCGAAATTGCCAAACAATATTGACCAAGCAGCTGTTAATTCTGAATGAAAATGTGGCGAACAGATACCGTTCAGTCTGAATTCAGGTAACTATATCGCAATATACAAACGTACTATAAAATGTATGTTATGCGGCACAAAACGAAGAGTTTTTTGGCATATTTTTTGTGTTAAGAATTATTTGCTGTGTTCTTTATAAAATGCAGAATTATTTGGTTTACACAATATGAATGACAGATTTTTTTTCAAGAGTTTCATTGGCAACTGAGGTTCATGATGTATACAAAGCAGCGGGTGTTCGAATTTATACACATTATTTGATTATCAGTGCCCACTGGTGGAACCGGTTGGGGACTATGTTGCTTTCCGCGCGTCACCACGGTCTTCAAGCTACATAGGCTACATCTTCGTGCTCCATAACTTCCATATTCATAAAACTTTACAAAAGTGTTTGTCATAACACAAAGGTGTGTCGCGCGCATCAACCATATGAATCCTTGAAAGGTCAAGGTCACTGAAGTTGTTTAAAATTCTGTTTGGTATTTATAGGCTACATTTTCGTGTTCGCTCTATAACTTCAATATCTAAGATGGATTTTTAGCTCACTTGAGCACAACGTGCTCATGATGAGCTTTGGTGATCACCCTGCGTCCGTCGTGTGTCGTCAACAATTTGCTTTAAACGACATCTCCTCTGAAACCGCTGGACAGAATTTGATAAAACTTGGCAGGGATATGATCCTTGGGTGAACCTTCAAAAAAGTTGCTAAAATAAACTTGATCCATGTAGAACTCTGATTGCCATGGCATCGGAAAAAAAATGAAAACTTTAAAAATCATCTCCTTCAAAACTACTTACTTGATTTCAAAATGTTTTGGTACAGATTTTCCTTGGGTAACTATCTACCAAGATTGCTCAAATTATTCCGATCCGTAAAAAAACATGTCCGCCAGGGTCCGGGCTAATTTGCCTTATATACGTACATAGTGAAAACTTTAAACGACGTCTCCTCTGAAACCGCTGGACAGAATTTGATTAAACTTGGCAGGGATGATCCTTGGGTGAACCTTCACAAAAGTTGCTAAAAATAAACTTGATCCATGTAGAACTCTGGTTGCCATGGCAACGGAAAGAAAAAAATAAAAGAAAATTTTAAAAATATTTCCATCGAAACTACTTACTGATTTCAAAATGTTTTGGTACAGATGTTACTTGGGTAACCCTCTGTCATGATTATAAAATTATTCTGATCTGTAAAAAGAACATGGCCGCCATGGGCAGGGCTAATTTGCCTTTATATAGTGAAAACTTCAAAAGACTTCTGCTCCAAAACTACTGCCAGATTTTAAAATCTTTTGGCACAGATGTTCTATGGCTACCAAGATTGCTCCTTTAAAATAGTGGTTTTCAGGTGAGCGATATAGGGCCATCATGACCCCCTTGTTTAAACTTTACAGAAGTATTTGTTATGACACAAAGATGTGCCTCGTGCATAAACCATATGCGTCCTTGAAAAGTCAAGGTCCTGGAGTTGTTCGTATTCTCTTTGGTATTTAAAGGCTACATCTTCGTGTCCGCTCTATAACTTCAATATCTATTGATGGATTTTCATAAAACTTTACAGAAGTGTTTGCCATAACACAAAGGTGTGTCGCGCGCACCTACCATATGTATACGCTTGAAAGATCAGTGCAGGGATCATTACCCAGTTCCATAATTTTCTTGTTTCCATCTGGCACAAATTCTACATGGGGGGGGGGGGGGGGGTTCACCGGTGGGGACTCCTGACAGTATTGCTTGCTACACTGACAAAACCTTTTTTCACATGTCTCAAGTAAGATATTATGAAGGTCGAAAACGTGTAGAAAAGAGTCTTTGTTCTGTTGGTCATCCCCAATTTAATTTAAAATTTCTATTGACCAGACTTGTTGGATAATTACAGATACAAATGTGAATCCCCGTAAACCTTTTCCTTTTTTCTCTATTACAGGCGTAGAAGACGAAAACGAAAAAAGAATAAACCCCTCCCTGTAGCCCCTCATAAGGATGAATTGGACAGACCACACATCGATGGCATTGTGTATCACCCGGCTGAAGAGACCACTTCTGGTACAGGTAGTAATCCATATGAAAACCTTGATGTACATGGAAAGCCAAATGATGAAACAAATCCGGAACTTGATTCGGAAGGCTACCTGAAAAAACACACCCCTCTAAAAAAGGCGGTAAATAAAATCAAAGGGAAGGGGAAGAAGCGAAAGAAGAGAAACAAACATGGATATAAGGAAGAGCTTAGTGACATTTCATTGCCAGCATATGGAAATGTTGGGTTTGGAGCGGAGTTCAACAGGGCTGGTGTTACATCCGAGATGGGTGGGCCTACAGCTGAAGATGTCCAGATTAAATCAAGTAGTGAATTAGGATATGTAGATGGACGTATTGCTGCCGTCAACCCACATCCTGCTTATTATTACAACACAGACGGTATTAATGCGGAAAAATCTACTCCGAGAAGAACCCGAAGAACCCAGGATAATGATTCAGATCGTAAAACAAAACAACAAAATGTGGAAACTGCAAAACAGACAGATATTGTAGGTATAAGCCCTGGTGGAGAAGTAAGACAAAGTCATTATGAGAATCTGCCTAATAAACAAAAACATTCAGGGTTCTCACGCCAAATTTCTGAAGAAGTTTATGAAAATTCGTGACTTCTTGGAGATGAATTTGATACTAAAACCGAGTCATTTTATAGGGACCCACCCCGAGGCCATAATAATGTAGTATTAGTTTGTTTCACACTTGGCATATTTGCCTGATGTTGTGTAACAAGGAATATCTGTGAATTGCATGTGGTGTTAAAAAACACTTTTAAAGAAAGGCGTATACTACAGTTTTCCATCGCAATAATTCGGACGTTTGTGTTGGGTAATCCAAGCTACACAACTACGCTTGGAGGGTTGGTTTGCTAGTATAGGACACGTTTGTATTAATCACATTTCCTTTTCAATAACTTAATTTGAAATGAATGAAGCATTTCAACAAGTTTTAAATTTGTTTTTTGTTTAGCTTTAGACAGCTACCATAGGAGTAGCCCAGTATTTCCTATATATATATATATAAAAGATTAATTTGAAGAACATATTTTGAGAAGCGATTTTGAGTAACGAAAATTGAAGAACAAATCTCGAGTAATGATAATGTTGAAAAAGATTAATTCAAAGAACAGATTTTGATTAATGGATATTTTGAACGTAAAAATTTTGAGTTACAAAAACGTTATTTTTGAGTAATGAATTCGAATGTTGAACAAGATGATTTTGATATACAGATTTTTGTAATTAACAGGTTTAACAACATAATGTCTTCCCGAGTATTTATATAGTGGAAACGTACTGTTTTTGTTAGAATTGTCTGTCTTTCACATATTTTGTTCGGCTGATAACTCCTGTTCTACTTATTCTATTGAAGTGAAATTTTTATATATGGAAAGATATCATATATGATGAGAGGAAGTCACAGACAAGGTCCATAACTCTAGCATCAGAGTTATTTTTAGTTATTCCCCCCCATTTCATTTTTTCTTATCCTGAAGATAAATCATGATCTTCTTATGATATTGAAGTGAAATTTCATTTTTGATAAGAAAAAGTATTACACACAAGGTCCATAACTTGGCCTCAGTATTGTGCCTCAGTGTGTGTGTATCAGGGAGAGACATCAGTTTTTGATGAAAACAAACATCTAGCCTCAAGTACATTTTGTTCAGTCAGACAGTGATCTCGAATTCCAGAAACTGAAAAATAAATATACATGTACAGCTTTTATGTTATTTCACCAATTCAAAATAATACTTAATACATACCAATAGTTATTGAAATCTGACAAAAATTAAAGCAATAAAATGTAAAGTACATAGATAAAAAGGATTTATATAGGCATTTTTGGATGAGGTAGCAAAATATTATGAACTATGTCATACAAATAAATTTCAGGCATCACTTTTATCCCAATGAAATGATATTTCCTAATTAGCCTGTTGTATATACCAACTATTCATTTTAAAAGAATTGCACTGTAAAGGTTAAAAAATAGAATGTAAATACAGATATACACAATGTAGTAAATGTTGATTCTTATAAAATATACCTACTTAACCCTTTCCCTCATATAGACTCATTTTGATGCACTCAATAGGTATCACATAAAGCCTGATCTGCAGAAAACCACAGTTAAACCTTACCAAATTTAATTACAAATTCTCATTTCCAGACCACTGAGGAGCAGCAAACAGCATAAAACCTGATCAGGCTGATCTGGTTTTATGCTGTTCGCATAGGTCTTTTCATGGTGTCTTCTATAAGGGAAAGGATTAAACTTTGAACTGCTAGCATATGGCTTATGTATGACAAAACTAATTAATTTGTGTTTGTAGCATATATTTAGTTACTTGCACGACATAGCATCTGCTTACCTCAGTCATCTTGACTGCATGTTATCATTTAATAACAAATTAGTCACTTACAGTTTGTCCTACTTAATCATTTAATGAATTACATGCTGCTGCATTTCGATCAAAATCAGATAAATATATTGCATAAAATAAGCATGAGGTCCTGATATTGAGACAGTATTATATTACTTGTACGGTGCCTACATGACCTAAGAGTATCATGGGTGGTGGCTTGTTGTTATGGCTACTGATTACATCATGATTTGCCATAATGCATATAAATCAATGAAGCCTTACTACGCCGTGTGATTTACTTTGACTTTTCTCCACTTAACACTTCAACAAAACACCGATATTCCATTCAACCTTATCGCCTGTCAAATAGAACGTCGCTTCGGTTGACGAATATAAACCGCACCTCCTTAGCAAGAGGAATAAAGTGCAGAGTTTTATAACTCGCGGAGCAGGTATATGTCAAGTTGTGTAATCTTGCGAGGAAATAACGCATGACTTCGAATAAACAATTATGTAGTTTCAAACGAAATAGGTGGCACTTAAACTCCAGATGTTTTAGCAAGAGTGCATTTGTGTCTTGAATTAATAAAAAAACACAGAAATGCAGTGTGGCGTAGTTACTGTCAAACGAAGCGTGATATTTGTCCTTGTCGTCATGGTCTACGAACGTGTAGCTTTTAACAACATCTAGCCATTTTAATTGCGGTACTTCATGTAGGAATTATATAAAATCCTCAAATGTCATTTCAAACCCTTTCCAAAACGCACCGCTGACATTCTTTATAGGGATAATGATTTTTTAAATCTGTCCTGGCCGACACTTCTATCACGAAAGTTAACTGAGAACTGCGCAAAAATCAGTAAGGGGCAGAGCTACATTCTGATTGGCATTTACAATGCCTTTTGTTTTCT
The DNA here is from genome assembly GCA_021229015.1 of Solen grandis. Classification (NCBI taxonomy): domain Eukaryota; kingdom Metazoa; phylum Mollusca; class Bivalvia; order Adapedonta; family Solenidae; genus Solen; species Solen grandis. The sequence goes on from CM037793.1 coordinate 38,759,357, forward strand.
ACAGTAAGAGGGAAAAGCAACCGCAGTTTTATCGATGAAGTCAAAGTCATTTGCACTGCAAAGTATAAATGTAGCCAGCAACACTGACTTTGAACTGTACTGAAACTATCTATCAATTGGTTTAATTATTCAAGGTCAAGGGCAAAGCTGTATGGAGTTCATGACAAACTATAAAATATGTTACGGATTATATTTCAAATTTTATGACTTTATCGCAGCACTCCGCTTAGCATCATTGGCGATAAATTCCATTAAATTTGAAATATAAACATTATAAACCATAAATTAAACTTACCTAATGGACGTTTTTGATATTAACAAAGATAATTTTAGCCTTAACTTTACCATTAATTTTGCACAGGGATTATTTCCGATTATTTCCATCTAAGTCTGGATCAACTGCTATATAAGGTAATCACCATAATGTTATATTGTGTAAAACTAGGTCAGCCACTGATCACATGGTATCCTAGAGCTGCTATTGGATAATCTGAGTTTTATTTGAATATGTATTTGTAAAATTCACAGAGTAGCCATTTTGCTGCGGATGCTTCAAAACCTTGTATATTCTGTAAGTGTTTTCAGTAACAGTAAAACTACAATGATTTGCATGCTTTAAGTTAACATCATAGATTCTATTTGATGCACTGGCAAACAGAGTAAGCTCCTGAAAGGAGCGGTCTGATCAGAGTCATACAGTTAAGTAGCTCAGCTTCAACACAGTCTGCACCATAGAAAAAAATCCATTGTTTTATATAAACCATTTAAATTTTAGTCAATCCCTTTATAGTTAATAGCAATTGTATTTATTTTTTTGTTGTTGTTGTTTATCATTAACTTTTTTTTGTACCAAACTGATGTAAAATAAAAATGTATTTGTCCCCATCCTGATCCTCATAAAATCTCTGAAGTTCATGACCCTCTATTAATAAACCAACTCTTGGTGTATCCCTGCCATAAACTCCTTATCATACCAATAAACTTCTGACCAATTCCTTATAAATCTCTCCCAAGAAACTTGTCCTCATACCCATTATATAAGTCATCTTTTCATGAACATAAATCTACCTCTTCCCTTAGAATCCCTGCATTAAAGTCCTCATCACACCAATAAAACCCTCCCTTTTCAAAAGAAAACATCCATGAACACTCCTCTTACTAATATATTATTTCCCATAAATTTTTCCTCATATATACCCATTAATTCCTCCCTATACAGACATAAACCTACCTCCTTCCACAGAATTCCTCCCATAAACCTCCTCCCCATACCAATAAACTCCTCCCACTTTCCCCCAAGAATCTCCCCCTTCCCTTTTTATTTCCACTGGGACTCCCTTAATCTGGAGCTTATGATCTCTTGGTCAGAAATTCATTTGCTTGATCTCTAAAGTTCACCTATACTGTAGGACTAACATATTTTCTTCTTCGTCACAATTTCATAAGTTGATGGCATTTTCAAAATATCTAAAGATCATTTTAGTTTTCTGTACTAAATTATAGTAATGTGTGTGTATCAAATCATTACAAAAGCTTTTTTAAGATACAAAAAAATCTGACCTTTGAATTTGGTTAAGTTATTAACCCTTACGATGTTGTTGGCACTTGCAAATGCTTTTGCGCCTATGTGCAGTCCAAAATCAGCCTGCACATCCATATAGTCTGGCCATGGTCTACACTGTATGCAATTCAGTCAATATAAATATTCAGCAAGCATCCCCATAAACAACTAATGGTACAGCCCAAAATGAAGGAAGGATAAATCCAGTTAAAAAATTTAACATGACAAGGGTTAATTATATAATCATGTGCAAAGTATATGTAGGTGAACACTGAAGATAATCCATCATAATCATGATTCTTCAAATGCTTAAAGAGGCAAGCATCCATTGACTTGGGGTTATAGGCTCGATCTTTAACTGCTCTATGCACACAGTCTATAAAGGCTTGCATTTACTATAAAATTCCTACAATAACTTAATGGACCATGCTCACATTTTAATGATGTATGGATTACCTTAACGTAAAACTGCAGAAAGTTATATATATATATATATTTGTTTCAGTGTTCTTGTAATTATTAGAGAGATTCTTTAACCCTTTCCCTCATATAGACTCATTTTGACGCACTCAATAGGTACCACATAAAGCCTGATCTGCAGAAAACCACAGTTAAACCTTACCAAATTTAATTACAAAATCCTCATTTCCAGACCACTGAGGAGCAGCGAACAGCATAAAACCTGATCAGCCTGCGAGTTACTCGCAGGCTGATCTGGTTTTATGCTGTTCGCATAGGTCTTTTCATGGTTTCCTCCATGAGGGAAAGGGTTAACATGTATACAGAATCCCTGATTTAACTTATTTGATGTCTCTTTGTGTTAATAAACCTTTGTTAGCTTAAAGTATGGCTTACATACTGGTAAGGTGAAAACAAATCTTCTTGTTTCCCTAAGAAAAATACTTCAAAATTTACATCATTTTAGCACAAATTTTTCATCGTATGTCATTTTTAAGGTTACTTCATCATTTACTATATATAGTTAACAAGAATGGTCACATGTTTTCCAACCTCATTTAAGAGTTCTCTTACCACTTACAGCTAATTACAGTTGGTGATTAGAAATTTTATTTTCAATATTAGCTAGTCTTTTGTGATATTAAATGTAGAAGTGGAATTCATCTTGTACAAGTATACACATCGATGATGAATATAGTGTGAAATACAAAAGATAGTTTGATTATGACTCAGTATTTTATTGTAATTTCTATAGACACAAACCTTCAATAATGTTTTAACAACATAGGCTTTATATAAGCCCAACACACACACACACTAAAAGTGGTGTTTCTGGTGGCATGGCCCAAAAAGCAGGGTTAGTAGGAAGAGATTTCATCCTTTGTTTAACATGCATTATCATTGTTGTCCATGTATTTATGAAATATGGTTCTTTAACTTTTGAGTTACACAAAATAATAGTATCTTGCTTGTTTGTTCTTTTTATTTTAAGTTTTATCATTTCAGTGAAATTTATTTGAAGATTGTGTTTTATGTGTGTGTTTTTTGTTTTTTTTGTAATTTCACGTTTGTTCTTTTTTTCGGCCATTAGGCTGTTAAATTTTCACCCTGACTTCCTGTGAAACACACAGTAATGAAGCGGAATAAAATTAGGCTTTTCATTGGTTATTATATACTTTGCTAAATTCCCATTGGTCATTGTAAAATTAGTCAAAAGAAAAGAAAGGAGTTGTGGAAATGAGTTCTTTAGATCTCTGTTTGTTTTAAAAGTTGAAGTTTTTTTCCCCTGCAAACGATTTGTCCCGAATAGTGAGACACTGCACCTTTTTAAGGTAAACTGAAAGAGTAGAACGCTAAAAAATAGGAAACACATAGATTTCGGAATTGATTGTTCAGCCCTGACAGATCCTATAATAACATCCGGTTTCGTTTTGTAGCCCGCAAAACGAAGTCTAATGCGCAGATGTTTTAAGGCTGTAAGTGTCTACCAAGATTGTACAAATTATTTGGATCCGTGGTATTTCAAAGAGCTGTACTGACACAGGAATTACACAACTACTAAACCAACAACAAAATCTATTACATGTTAAACCATTCAGACACTAATCATCAAGCTGGTTACCACGGCCGAGTTTCTTTTTTAAAGATATTTCTTGTTTCCTCTAAGTGTAAAAGTATTATATACCAGTGGTCAATGTTTTTAATTGGTCAGGCCATCAGAGGCATATTTTCTTTTTGACTTTAAGAGACATAATTTTAGTTGTTACTCAAACGTGCCATTTCAAATGTGCCATGTAACAGTGATAGAATACATTGGCTACCAAACCAAAGATTGTTGCCATGTAACAGTGGTAGAATACACTGACTACCAAACCAAAGATTGTGCCATGTAACAGTGGTAGAATACACTGACTACCAAACCAAAGATTGTGCCATGTAACAGTGATAGAATACACTGACTACCAAACCAAAGATTGTTTGTTTGAGCCCCAGTGGGGCCAAGAGATTTTATACAAATTGTAAGAATTTAATTAGTCTTGTTTTCAAGTGAATATATAACTGACGATTAACTAAATCCACTAAGTTTAATAACATATAACTGACAATTAACTAAATCCACTAAGTTTAATAACATATAACTGATGATTAACTTAATCCAGTAAGTTTAATTAAATGCACTGGCTCGAATTCCACCAATATATAATACTTAGTGCTATAACTGATGATTAACTAAATCCACTAAGTTTAATACATTTGTGGTAGATGCACCATTCTGGACGCCATACTTTTATGGTTTTATGAAATAGTGATGAACGTACATTTTACAATGAAGTAAAATATATTGGTTCTTTTATTAGAGAAACAAGCGCTAAGAATTGTTGGTGGAATTCTGTAAATTGACCCTGGTATTGATACCAACTTCAATAAAAGCCAGCTTAGGCTATAAACAAAAGCATCTTTTCTGAGGAATAAAGGTCCTGAGGTGTATAAAAGCAAACTGTGTCCAACAGCTGTGACTGAATGATAGAAAATTTGGACATTCTGGTATGAAGCAAAGTATTTTTGCTATTATTAGTTATCATCTAGACATTCCATATTAATATATACTTATATAGAAAGTTACTTTATTTTGCACTTTATTATTACTGTTCTAGCATCTATTCTGTTTCAGTATTAGTGATATTGAAAAATGATTAGATTCTTTTATAAATAAATAAAAAAATATATAAAGTCTATATATTCTATGTTCGTTTTCTATCCGAATGCCAATATATACATTTTACTTGTAGATTATAGTTTTCCTTTTCAATCAATTGAGATAAAGATTTTTTATTTATAGACCTGAAATTTTGTATCTACATGTGTAATAAAAAAACTGTTATACAGTTAATTACATGTACATGTATATTTACAGTAACCCTTAACCTCACAGAGATGCGTTTTGACACCGAAGCTAAAAAGGCAGACATTATGTCAGTGGTGTCTCCATTTACATGTACTCATACAATATTGTAGTTCAGATTCTACTTAATCTTACTACAGAATTTGTCACACAATTATAAAATAAAAATATATGGAAACCCAGCAGTAAAATGAATGCTAAAAAAAAAAAAAAAAAAAAAAAAAGGCAAGGGACATAACTTAGAATGTTATGAAAATTAAATATAGTCAAGTGTTATTTCCCTTTGATTATGTTGTGTCATAGTTGTTGTTTTTTTTCCTAGAAAAATGGGATAAAGAATGTGATTTACCAGCAGACCCAGCTTTACTTGGTGATTTAACAGTGTTATGTAAATTAAATTAAATGTTAAATTCATTTTAAAGCGGTGTCAGGTATTTCCAGATATGGACTATTCTTGGATACTGCTGCATTTAAACCTTTCCCTCATATAGACTCATTTTGACGCACTCAATAGGTACCACATAAAGCCTGATCTGCTGAAAACCACAGTTAAATATTACCAAAAATTTAATTATAAAATCCTCATTTCCAGACCACTGATGAGCAGCGAACAACATAAAACCTGATCAGCCTGCGAGTTACTCGCAGGCTGATCTGGTTTTATGTTGTTTGCATAGGTCTTTTCATGGTTTCCTCTATGCGGGAAAGGGTTAACACCCTAATTGTGAAGATATTCATATTTTAAGTGCATGCTCATGTGCTTTGAACCTCCCTTTTTGTCTTTTGATTTTTACAACTGCGTGAATTTAAACATTTGGGAGAAATAAATCTATTTGAAAGGTAAGTATGTTGAACTACGTCCTGTTACATAGTGTGGTAATTGAGAGAGATGCTTAGAAATGATATTTTCCACCACAAGTAAATGTGTCCATATCTTTGTGCAGAATAGACAGAAATTGTGACAAAATATGTCATAGCTTTTTAAAATGTGAGAAGGCCATGTTGCTGATATACAAAGATATCCGAAAGACGTGACTGAAAATTACATTATGTCAGGTTTTCTTGATACCTATGCATATTAGATATATTTTTAGTATATATTAAATATACTGACAAAATATAGCAGACAAACAGAAAGAAAGATAGATCGCAGATGATAATAAAAGAGAAAATTAATTTGTAATGCTTAGTATTATCTGACATAAGAAGTAACTATATGCCGAATATTATAAAAGTATATGTGATAATGATGATCGCTGTCTCTCTCTCCCTTCCCCCTTCTTTCTCTCTCTCTGTTTGTATGTATATATACAGAGAGAGTGAGAGTTTACATGTATTTAATATAATCTAAACATAGCAAGGTAAATATAAAAAAATCAAAAGAAAATAAGTAATTAAAATATTGTAAAATATCTTTAACTTGAGTATTAGATACATATTTTATATTTATAAGAATATATTGTAAATTCAATAAATATACACCAAACATTTTCATCCAATGTCTTGAACCTTTAAATTGTTTGTTGTTTTTTTTGGGGGGGGAGGTTTATTTTCATTGATTTATATATCATGCACATATTTGGAACGAGTTGACACCTCAAGGCCAAAACATTTGATGTAGCAATAACTTGCCATTTTGCATGCCTAAACATAATCATGTTCGTGCACAAGTATTTTGCCTAAACTTTGTCATTATATAGTAGCTATCAATTCTTAGTTTTGTAATAATGTAACAAAATTTGTTTGAGAACAGTTAATTTAATGTTTAGTATAGATTAACAAATACAATGTAACTGGTTTTGCACGCAACACATGAGTCCCCTACTGGTGAGGTACATAATTTTTCCATTACCATAGCAACCAGAATTTTAGTCTGAGAAAAAACAACACAAAGTGACATGCAAAATCTCCATACTGCCATCTATTTATATACCAAATTTCATAATATTATCTTAAACATTTTTTAAGTTATTGCGGAATCCAGATTTTCGGACATCCAGATGGACAGATGGACAGAGGGCAAACCTATAGTCTCCTTCAGTGTAAACACGAGTAGGGGACTGATTAAGTCTTTCACAGATATCTGAGAATACCTTCCATTGTCTGAAAATACCAGACATTACTTCAGGATTTAGTTCTCAACCTTTTGACGAAAATATGAAAACCAGCAGTTACAATCAACACATAAAACAACTAAGAAGGGTATCAGTATTGTTTTGAACTAAAATCAATCCAATTTTCTCAAAACACATAAACTTATACCTTCACTATGTTTTAGGTATTTTGAATACCTAAATACAACTTATACAAACTTATGCTAATTCCTCACGACAGTTTCTATATAAAGATAATTACAAATTATAACTTATTCTATGACAAGTGTACAATGAGTACATAAAATAAAGTATATTTCATAATTTTCAAATTTTGAATTATTTTGTTTGCTGTACCCATTACAGCACTGTTTCAAGATGGCAAAGTTTTATCAAAATGTTATTTATGGTGTGTAACATACATAAGTTTAACCCTTTCCCTCATATAGACTCATTTTGACGCACTCAATAGGTACCACATAAGCCTGATCTGCAGAAAGCAACACTTAAACCTTACCAAATTTAATTAAAATCCCACCAGACCACTGAGGAGCAGCGAACAGCATAAAACCTGATCAGCCTGCGCGTTACTCGCAGGCTGATCTGGTTTTATGTTGTTCGCATAGGTCTTTTCATGGTGTCCTCTATGAGGGAAAGGGTTAAGCAGATTAGTCTTAAATTTCAGTTTAATCTCTCTTTGATAAAATCTGTATAGAAGTGAACTGCACTTACAAATTATTTGGCCCAAAATTCTCAAGTATCAAACTCAAATCCCAACTGAAACTTATGGTCATGTCTTGTGTTTGTCTGATCAGGGTCTCCTCTGTTTACTCATACAATATTGTGGCTCAGATTCTACACAGTCTGCACAGTTATACAATATTGTAACATGGTAAAAATATACTATATAAACATGCACGTATAAGGCTTATATAAGATTTTACAATATATGTACCATTAACAAGTAATATATATTATATGATATCATATGAATCCTAATGTAAAGCATCATAAATAAACCAACACATTATTATCACTTTTGAAACTTTGAGTCTAGTAAATGTGTGAGAATGGAAAGAGAGTTTTGTCTTTTATGTTTTATCACAGAAAAATGGATTGTGTTGTGTTTTGCAAAGAATTAGAAAACTGAGCATTGAACTTAACACTGTACATTATCCTGCAATATAGCACTCAATACCAAACTCTTTTTCCTAAATAGTCACTGAGGTATTTACAGATTTAATAAATTATAACTTTAAAAATGTGAACTTCTTGAATTAAGAGTCTAAATTATAGTGGCTCGTTTCACCTATTTAACCCTTTCCCTCATACAGGAAACTGAAAAGACCTATGCGAACATAAAACCAGATCAGCCTGCGAGTAACTCGCAGGCTGATCAGGTTTTATGCTGTTCGCTGCTCCTCAGTGGTCTGGAAATGAGGACTTTATAATTAAATTTGGTAAGGTTTAACTGTGGTTTTCTGCAGATCAGGCTTTATGTGGTACCTATTGAGTGCGTCAAAATGAGTCTATATGAGGGAAAGGGTTAATACTCATTGCATATACATACTTTTTTAATTTGCTTCAGATTTACAGTCAAACCTGTCTTAAGCGGTCAGTCAAGGGAACAAGATAAAGTAACTGCTTAACAGAGATGGCTGCTAAATGAAGGTTAAGCATTTTATAAAATGTTAGTTTGGTGATATAAAAACTGACTGCTAAATGAAGGTTGACCATATAATACAGGTGATGCTAATACAGGGTCAACTGTATTATAACAAGAGCCATGTTGACATGGCCATCCGCTGCTGAATGCTTTATCTTAGAAGATGTGTTGGAGAGTAGAATATTCCATTTTTAAAAGAAAAATTTTGGTAATGAAGACTGATGTTTGAAGTGATTCTAGATAGGAAACCCATGTGAAGACCTACTAATTCACCTATTTTGAGGTCTACAGGTAAAGTGTCAAGGTCACTGTGATAAAAATTAAGCCTGAAAAATGACAAAGATCAATAACACAAAAATTATGAAAGGTAGAGTTATTATTCTTGTGCACTGCACTCCTCCTCAATGAGATCTATCAACCTATGAAGTTTCATGTTGATGTCTCAAATACTTTTTGAGTTTTGCTCTGGATAAAAATTAAGCCTGAAAAATAACAAAGGGCAATAACTCAAAAAATATGAAAGGTAGAGTTATCATTTTTGTGCTCTGCACTCCTCCTCAATAAGATCTATCCACCTACATAGTTTCAAGTTGACATCTCAAATACTATCTTAGTTTTGCTCCGGACAAAAAAATGACAAAGAGCAATAACTCAACAATTTTGAAAGGTAGAGTTATCATTCTTGTGCACTGCACTCCTCTTCAAAAAACATTTTGAAAAAATTAAGCCTGAAAAATAACAAAGGGCAATAACTAAAATAATATGAAAGATAGGGTTATCATTATTGTGCAGTGCACTCCTCCTCAATGAGATCTATCAACCTATGAAGTTTCAAGTTGATGTCTCAAATACTTTTGAGTTTTGCTCTGTATAAAAATGCTTTATCCTTAGAAGATGTATTGGAGAGTAGAATATTCCATTTTTAAAAGAAAAATTTTGGTAATGAAGACTGATGTTTGAAGTGATTCTAGATAGGAAACCCATGTGAAGACCTATTCACCTATTTTGAG
>CM037793.1:38769147-38819147 GCA_021229015.1 Solen grandis
GTGGAAAAGGGTACTTTTTAAAGAAAAGGGCAACCTACCTATTTTTTTTAAAAAATTTAAAAAAAAAGGAAACTTCATTATTTTAAGAAAAAAGGGATTATGAAATTTAAGAATTTTTTCCATTATAGTTTTTCCTCCGTTTTTTTAAAATTTTTTAAAGCACAAAACCACGTTGTTCTTCTTTTTTTCGGTTAAACATTATTTTAATACTCTCTCAAAAGGGTTTTCAAATTTTTAATTTTTTTGCTAGTTTCGTTTTTATTCAAAGCAGGGAACCGAATTCAAAATTTCAGTATTTCTTTTTCCAATTTTTCATTCCTTTCCATGTAGATTTTAGGGTCAAAAGAGGTATTTATTTTTTTTCCCAAGAAAAACCCCCTGGTTTTTGTTATTTTTTTTTTATTGGTTTTAAAAAAGTCAAAAATATTTTTTCTTTTTTGGGTTTATTTATTTTAAAAGATTAATAAAACTTAAAAATTTCTATATCCCCATTATTAAAGAAAAGGGACCCTGGGGAAAGGCATTTTCCGGAAGTCACTAGGAGTTGGTTTCCGGCATTCAGAAACAGAACAGAAAATAACCAATGGAAATCGAACAATTAGGCCCAGGCTTTATTAAAATAAACATTTTCAAATAAAAATATTTTGTTTTTTGTCAGTTCTAACTTTTAAAAGAAAAAAACATTTAAAAATAGGGGGAGGTAATAAAAAATAAATTAGTTTTTGATTTTTTTTTTTTTTTATGGGAAAATGTTTTTTTATTTTTTTCCAAATTTTGGGATTTAAAAAAAATTCAAAAGTTTATAAAAATGGTTAGGTTATAAAAACTTTTTTAAAAGAAAAAAAACAAAAACAAACAAAAGCCCTTAAAGGGATTTTATTTTCCACAGGAATGGTTTGGTTTTTTAAAATGGTCTCCGGGGGAAACGAAAAACGGGTATGAAGTTTTCAAAGTTTTTTAACTTGTTACAGACTTTTTTTTTTACCCGTATTTTCAAAAAAATTTTTTTTTAAGATTTTTCTTATAAATAAAAATTTTTAAAAAATTTAAATTGTCAAAATTTTTTTCCTTATTAAAACAAGCATTTAAAAGTGAAAATTAGGTAAGCCGCTAAAAATAATTATAATTTTTGTTTAAACATCGTTTAACTTTTTTCAACTGGGGGGTTGGTCGGGGTTTTCCCATCCAAAAGGCCAAAATAAGAAAGGTTAGCCGGATTCTTAAGAGAGTACGGAAGCTAAACTTCATTGCCCAAAAAAAATAGATTTAGCTTAAAGGTCAATGAAAAATTTGATCTAAAAAAACCCTTAAATTTCCCGCATGACTTCTTTCCCCCAAAAATAATAAAGAAAAAAAAAACTTTCAAATGCCCTTTCCTTTCTCTAACGGCTCATGGGGTATTTACAATAAATGTCATTTTAGGCATGCCCTCATGTGTTTTTGTTTTCGCAGTCTTTTGTGCCAAAAACTTTCCCAAATAGGTTCTCAAATTTCACACTCTGGAAAAAGAAAAACCCCAAAAGAAAAATATCCGTATCAATGTCAACATAACCCGAGCTCTAGCTTAAAATATTTTTATATTTTCGACATTTTCAGATTGTGCTAAAAACTATTATAAAAGGCTATCACCTTTAAAAGTTTTAACCCATTGCAAATCCATTTACTTTGGACCAGGTTACGAATGTTCTGATGAAAATAGGGCCTTAGATGGATTCAAACACTGTAAATTTCCCCCCCAGAAACAGGCAACTTGTAACCGATTAAACGTTTTTTAAACTTTTCATACATGATTGTTCACGGGTGATACCCCATAAACAAATTTGTTTCACGAGTCTTCGGAACTGGCGAAATGTAAAAATTTAATTTTGTTTTTAACTTCTTTTTTAAAGGGTTGGCTTTAAATTTAAATTTTTGGGGATAGTATCTAGAACTTTGTCCAAGTCTGGAACATTTTTTTTTTTAACCCCCTATTGCCGTATATAGCAATTTCAGAAAACTTCCGTTTTCCGACAAGGCGGCCAGGGGTCGTAAGTCACATCAGTCCCCAAATGTGAATTTGATTTTCTCAAATATATCCTGATTAACAGCCTAAAAGGGGAAAATTCCCCTTTTTGTGCGCAACAAAAAAATTCGTTTAGCACGCCCCGGAGACTTTAACCTCTTTTTAACAAAAGGGGTTTTTTTTGTACAAAGTTTACATTCTGGCTTTTTTCCCACAAATTTATTAACCATTTTCGCTGTTTAAAATGTTTTATTATTTTAACAAAGAAAAGTTTAAATTAAACTTAAAAACAATACGATATTGCCCATCATTACAGAAAACCAAGATGGCGCATCCCATGTGGGAAATGAAAGGGACATTTTCCGGAAGTCACTTAGAGCCCATTGGTTTTCCGATGACCCCAGAAAAAGGGAAACGAGTAAATATATTACCAATTGAAAATCGAACACAGGCCGAATGGATTTAAAAACTGTAAACTTTTTCCTTCCAAAACGAGGCAATTGAACCCATACAAACGTTTCTAAAAACTTTTTTTTAATGAATTGTTACCGGGTGTACCCCATAAACAAATTCGTTTTTCCGGTCCCTTCGGAATGCAAAATGTAAAATTATAATTTAGTTTCAAATTCCCATCAAAAAGGGGGTTCTTTTAAAATTTAAAATTTTGGGGAAAACGTCTCTAGTTCTTAGTTCAAAAGTCTGGAAAAATATTTTTTTTTTTAAAAAACCCCCAATTTCCGATAAAAAGCAATTGAAGAAACCCTTAATCCCATTTCTCCTCTAAAATGTTATCCCCCCTTTGAAGATTTGATGTAGTTTAAACTTGCAAACAAATTTATCGTACATATTCGCTGGTGCAATTTTTTATATGGGAAAAACAAATGTGAATGTTTCTTTTGGGAAAACCCCGTTTAATGAGGGGTTTTACATCGGTTTTGAAACCCGGTGAAGCGTCGGAATTGGGTAAACAATGTACAATACCTTTTTTTTTTAAAACGAGGAAAGATTGTCGGGCCCGCGAATCAAACAAAAACCCTTCCTTTTTTGAACTGCAGGGGCCCCCGGGGGTGGGGGGGGGGGGAAAGGGGCACGACAGACGGACGAGTGTAACTTTGATATATCAAAAATTCCCTTTTTACAGCCTGATAAAAAAATTCCCCTTTAATTGGCGTAACAAAACCATTTAGCTACGCCGGGAGACTTAAACCAATTTCACCGGGCATTCCCAAAAAGAATCCTCCGAATTTTCAGCATTTAAGACCGCTTCGCTTTTTTATGACATCTATTTAATCAAGAGTAATTAAAGTAAACAATATCTGATATGCCAATCATTACAGACCAAAAAGGGGTGCACCCCATGTGATTACGCTTTTTCCCGGAAGTCTGGGAGCCCAGGGTTTCAGGGGCACCCCTCAAAAACGGGGAACGAGAAAGTATATTCCCAATTGGGAAAATTTCGAACTACTACCCACATGGCATCAAAGCATATAAAATGTAATTTTTATTTGAAGAAATAGAAATTAGTTTACCTTTTCTCAGGATTCCCAAAAAAATTGTAAAAAAAAAGAGTCCATTTAAAATGTTGGCGTAAAAGAATAAAAAACAAAAAATTAAGTTAAATGATTTTTTATTGTTTTTTTTAGCGAAATTTTTTCTTTTTTCATTTTTTTTAAATATGGATCGTAAAGAAAAAAACCCAATTTTGCCAAAAAAGGTTACATCGTAAAAAACTCGAACTTTTTAAAAAAAAAAAAAAAAAAAAAAATTGAAACCGTTTTAATCCACTAGGAATCACAGGCATCCCGTGAGTTTTTTTAAAACCTAGCCTCCAGCGGAAAAAAAAGAAACCGAGTCGTAAAGTATTGCGAGTTTGAAAATATAAATAAAGACTAAAAAGGATTAGGAAATAAAGGCGCTGTAGGGCTTTGCCATGACAAACGATATTTTTTTGAATTTTCTCCTCTGCTATACAGCATAAAATCATAATTTTGCTTTAATCTGTGCAAAAAAAACGATTGCCGTTTCGTTCAAAGAAGCCCAAATTGGGAATGATTTAGTAAAAAATTTGCGGAAAATTGTAATTTTTAAACTTCCTATATAAAACAGTAAAAGTCAAAGCGGGGTACCTCCTTTCTTTTTACTGTAATATCAACCTGTCTTAAGCATAAGTCAGGGAAAAAATGATTAAAAACAAATATTTTCGTTGAAGACAAATGACCCCCCCCCCCCCCCCCCTTTGGCTAACCCCTCTCAAATGAAAAGCATCCCTAGTGTATAAGTTACCCAAAAGTCAAATTTTAAACAAAAAAACATGATCTTACTTGGTCTATAATTTCAATTTTAAAATTTAGGCTGTTTTTTTTCCCTATGTTGGGGCCCAAAGAAATCAGTGGAAATCTGCCTTCGTGGGGAAAAAGAGTTGTATAGAATCAAACAAGTACATTAAGCATATGTCATGATTTTTTAAATCGTAATGGTTAATTATTTATTTAACCTTTGTTTTGATTAGTCTTTATCTTTTTTGTTTTTACGGGTTTCCCTTTTTTTTTGGTTTTTTAGGTAATTGTTGTGTTGTTTCGTAAAATATTAAGTAAAAAAAATGACGTTTTAAAAAATGTAATTTTTTTAACATACTTTTATGGGTAGTCAAAACATTAATTGCTAGCATACGTGCTTTTCAGTTTTAAAATTTTTATTACATTTTTCCTTTTATTTAATGACATATCAAAAACAAGAGAAATCGAAAAGGTCAGTATAACGGGATAATAATTAATTTAAAAAAATTTTAGAAAAAAACGTGTTTTCTTTTATTTATTTTAAAGACAAAGATATCCGGAAAAAAGAGCAACAAGTTGTTTTGCATTTACCCTTGCCCCATCAAATTTTTTTTCTTTATTTTTGGTTTTTGAAAAAAATATTTCACGGCTTCCGGGGCATTTTGGTTTTATCATTTAAAGTACCGGGCTATAAGAAATACAGAAAGAGCAGTATTCCTCGCTTTCTAAGCGCATGATTCTATATTTGATTTTCAGATTACTTTCCAGTATGTTCATGTGTTAATTTTTTAAAATTTAAAAACCAATACGAAAAACATTAAATAAGTGAAGAAAGCATTGATAAAATTACCCCAGCATTAAAATTGGGATGAAAAGCACCTTTGTCCCCGGAACTACAAAAATCGTATTTGAAAAAATTAAGATTTTTTTAAAATTTTTTTTATAAATAATTATATGAGCAGTATCACACAAATTTTTTTTTTTTAAAAATTATTTTTACTTGACTTAAATTTTAAAAACATAAAAAACCAAAATGGCCCGTCCCTGTAACTGACTGTTTTTACGTGACAACTGTTCAGGGGCCAAAAACGAGTGAAATTGTTTCCCCTTTTAAATGTGTTCGTTTTCTTATGGAAAAAGCCGGTTTTGTTAGATCCAACTGAACAGTGTTTTTTGATATTCTTTTTTTTTCTCTTTCTTTTTTTTTTTTTCCCCCGTTTTCGAAATTCATCATTTTGGAATAGTCTGGTGTAAAAAATTTCAAATAGACGTTCATACGATTTAAAATTTTTTGACTGAATTACGTTTTTTGGGGTTAAAATTTTCGATTGTTTTTAGAAGCAAGCGAGTTCAAGTCGTCCGTGTTTTTTTTTTTTTCTTCGCATTACTTTGGTTTCCCAGTCAAACGATTTAATTTTCTATAAAAACTTTTTAAAATTTTTAAACCCAAAATGGGCAACGAAGTTGATTGCTCAATGAATTTTTTTCGCTTGAAAAAAGAAACTTTGATGGGATTTTTTTCTTCATGATATTTTCTAAATATACCTTTCAATGTACTTGAAATTTTTTCGCCACGAAATCTGTCAAGTGTACAATAGGATTCATTTTTAATACATTTGGCAAATTAAAACATTATAAAATAAAACGCTTTAAATGGGAGTGTTTTACTTTTTTTACATCAAAATCGATATAAGATTTAGAATTTCCCAAAAGATGTCAACTCATTATTATGGAAACTCGCTTGGTTTCAGGATGACTTGAAAAAGAGCTTGAGCAATGAACCTTGAAAAAGTCTTCGAGAGAAACGGGCGTTGCGCAACCCTTTTTTTGGGGAATTCGGATCTAGAAAAATGAGATGTTCACAAAGTGCGATATTAGTGGACTTTTTGGGCAGATCAAAAATGACGGGAACCATTCATCACGAAAAGAGCCGCAAATTAATTTTTGATTTTGTTTCTTTTTTACACTTCTGTAACCAAACTGAAGAAAAAAAAATATGCATTCTAAATAGGTTTTTTTTTCTTTTATGTTCTTTATTCTAGAGATAGAGGGAGAGAGAAAAAGGAGAGAGCAGGACTTCCGGGTTTAAATCAGTAAAACTTTTAAAAAAAGGTGTAAATCTTTCAAAAATTTTATTTGAAACGGGGATCACCCCCGGGGCCCATACTGTTTTTTGGGTTCGTGGGTTGTCAGGGAAAACCGGTTTTTGGGGGTATAAATTTTTTTCTTTGGGCAGTTTCAGTTTTTTTTTTTCGAAAATAAAACAGGGAAATTTTTTTTGCCTAGAAATGAAGAGTTGATTGAAATAAAAAAAAAAGTGATAAAAAGAAAAAAATTTCCGGGAATTAAAATTTATTAAATTCTGTTTTAAAGGGCAAAATATGTAGCAATGCGGACTTCACCTTTGTTTTCCCATTCTTTTTTTAAACCCATGATTGAGATTATTTTTTTTTTAAATCACCAAAATGTCCATTCAACTTTAAAAAACACCTCTATTTTAATTATAAACTAAAATTTTAAAAAGGGTTCATTTTAAATTTGATAAAAAACGTTTTAAATTTTGGGATTTAGGGGAAAAAAACCATTATAAAAAACGAGATTTTTCATTTCTGAATCGGGAGCAGAGCGAATAGAAGCCCGCCCTTATATTTGATGAAAAAATTGAAATCTACAAATGCATTGAAAGTCAATCCACGGAAGTTGTTTATTGAAAACAAACGAAGTTTTTTTAATAAGATAGGGTTTTTAAAATTTTTAAAATAAATACCCTTTTTTCATTTTATTGATTAGATCCCAGAAATAAAAGTACTTTTTCGGAAAGGTTTTTTATTTTGCTGAAATTGTTAGCGATTATTTTTATGAATGCTGTTTTTTTCCCTTTATTTTTGGTACGTATTTCTAGGGTTAGGCAGGGGAAAAAAAAGTTTTTGGGAAAAATTTTGTGAAAATATCAGCTTACTAGAAAAAGCTTTTATAAAACAAAATTTTGGGAAACAGAAAAAAAAAAAAAAAAAAAAAAAACCCCTAAGAAAGGGGGGGGGGTTTTCAAATAAATTCTTCTTTCTATAAAAATTCATTTCAAAATTATCTCAGCTTTGTTTTTCATTAATTTAGGGAAAAAAAAGTTTTATAATTTGAGAAAAAAAAAAATATGGGAAACAATTTCGGGTAAAAAAATTTTTAATGTTTAAATTGGGCAATACATTTGTTTTTTTTTTAACGCTTATGTCACTTTTGGGAGAAAAAAGATTTGCAGCCGGGACCGGGACGGGGGAAAACCCGGGGTCTCTTTGCTTACAGGGAAAATTTTGTTTCTCCCGGGGCTGGTTTCACAGCCAAATACACATTTTCCCCCTATTGTGGGTAATCGGGGCTGTGACTTTATCCCCCTTTTTAAAATTTTGCCCCTAAATTTTCCTAGGAGTTCCCGGGGAAAAATAAAACCAGGGTTTAGGTTAATTAACGACCTGCCCCTTATGTCACAGCCCAAACGTTGGGCTTCTTATGTCACACGGGAGAAAAATTTACACCCTTTACCGGGCCCTTGAACCGGGGAAACCTTTTCCACTTACAGGGCAAATGCTCTACCGATGAGCTACCCGGCTTTGCACCCCCCAATAAATATTTAATATATTTATGCCACATTTTTTTCCCCCTTATTTTTAGTAATATGCAGAATGGAACCCAGTATCTCGGGAATCTCTTTTTTATTTTTTGTTTTAATCCCCAAAGCAGATACATTACTGATGTTAACACACTGTATTTTTAAAAATTATGAATATGAAACTTTTTTGTTCCCTTTTTTTGCAATAAATAAAAATGAGAGGGGTTGGGAAAACCGGGTTAAAATGGACACGGGACAATAAAAAACGCTTAAGAAAGGCCAGGGGCAGCTACAAAAAGCTTTTAAAAAAGGCCCAGGGGCGCTACATAAAGCTTTTTTAAGGGAAAGGGGCCAGGGCCCGCTATATCCATTTTCGGGGCCCAAAATTCAGCATTTGTTCACCTCAGCAGGTTAACAACACCTCAAAAAAACCAGTTTACCATTTCATCGGGGGTTTGGAATGTAAAACCAACATAAAAGATTAAAATTTGGTGACGTCAGAGAGGCCCTTTTTTGACTTAGGGGAAAGTCTCTTTTTCGGAGGGGAAATTGTCTGTATAAACATGTCCCTGTGGGGCCAATAAACGTTGCACAAAAAATCACTGACAAACCCGTTAAACATATTTTCTCTTTTTCTTTTAGTTTTTTTTTGATGATTTGTTGTGTTTTTTTTTTAACCCCTTAAAAAATGACCTTGTTTTGCTTTTCACAACTTTTTAAAACTCATTTTCCTTTTAAAAAAAAAATTTCAAAGGACTAAAACCCCTTTAAATTTATTGCCCTAGGGGATTAAAAATTTTCTCATAAAAGGGTTTTTTTAAAAAAGGGTTTTAATCTAAATCGCTGAAATGAAAAAAGAAATCTGAAAAAAAATGTACTAAAACTTTTTGATTTTTTTATTGGGGAGAAATATGGTAGACTGTCATTCCAGATTGTCATCATCCTTTCTAAAGTTTTAAGAAACATCATTTTCTTTAAATTTTTGATTTTTTTTTTTTTTGCATGGACCAAAACTGCTTTTTTAAAAATTAATTAAAAAACAAAATCCTAATTCCTTTTTTTGGAATATGAATCAATAATTTAAAAAACAAAGTACCCTGATCATAACCGTTCTTAGTTTACAAAAGCACATCAAGGAAGGTAAAGCTATTTCATGGTCACGTTTTGTCCCATCTTCGGGTTTTGATGGCAACAATTTGCTTTAAAAAAATTTATCCTCTAAAACTACTTTTTCAATCCCATTTGTCTTTTGCGTGGAAACCAAAAAAATTTTGTTTTTAAAATTTTTTAAAAATTTTTCCCGAAACAAAGGGCCAAAAAATTTTAAAATTTTCATCAGTTAAAAATTTGCCACCCATGATTTTCTACTGTCTTTGCTAAAAAAAAATTTTTTTCCCTTTCTAAAACCTTTGATAAAAATTTTTTCAATTTCCCCAAAATGGTTACCTCATTGCCTTTAAACCATAATTGCTTACTTGAATTTTTTTCCCTTAAAAAAAATGGAGCCCCTGAGGGTTTTGGCAATTTTCCTAAAAATCTTTGGTTTAAAATATTTTTTAAAAAAAATGTTGTAACTAATTCGGTTTTTAAATTTTTTTTTGGGCAAAAATGGTCACCCCATTTACCACATTGTTAAAATGTTTTTGACCCTTTTTTAAAAGGGAAGTTTTAAAGGGGGGGCAGCTAGTTTCTTTTTGTACTTTTCCCTATTTTTCATGTACTTAAAATAAAAACCCTTTCTCCTGGACCCAAGTTTTTTTACCTAATATAATCTCGGGTTTTCTTTACTCCCAATTCTGGAAAATGAGGCCTCCAGATTTTTTTGACTTATTTTTTTTTTTTTAAAATCTTTTAAAAAAACTTTGAACACTTTTGTACCAAATTTTTTGACATCAAAAAAATTTTTAAGGTTTTGTTTAATGTTGCCATTATCTGCCTTTTTACTAAACTGATGCCCCCGGAAAACCTTCAAACGTGTGTTTATCATCATCAGACCAACCGTAAAACAAAAACAAAACTCCCCAAATTTATTTTTGCATTTTTTTATGGCCCTTTTTGGATTAAAATTTTAATGTTAAAATTTGTTTAACTTGCAAATTATCCCCTTTTTTTACTCAATGGATGTCTCTAAAATTTAACACAAACCAGAGAAACGGGAAAAAAGTAACTTTTCCCCAAATTTTTTTTGCATATTTAGGGCCCCTTTTTGGGGAATTTAAATTTTATGAAAAACTTTTTTTTAAACATTGCTTTATCTCCAGTTTTACTAAAAAGATGTCTATGAAATTTTCAAAATGTGTTTTTTCATCATCAGACCAACCAGTAAAAACAGGCATTAACTCCCCCTTTTTTGGACTTTGAAAATATTAAACTTTTTTTTAAACATTGCTATTTCCCAGGTTTACTTAAAGGGTTGCCCCCAAACTTCACATAGGGCCCTTGATCATTATGAGATCAACAAAAAAGAATCAAAACTGCAACTTTTCCATTTTTTTAAAACTATAACCCTTTTTTTGACTTAGAAAAACATTAAAATTTTGTTTAAAAAAAGCTTTTATCCCACTTCAACTCAATGGATTTTTTCCAAAAACTTCACGATCCCTTTTGATCATCACACTTAAACGAGTAGAAAAAAGGGACAAAACTTTTAAAATTTTTTTTTTTGCAACTTTTATAGCACTTTTGGTTTTAATTTTTTTTAAAGTTTTATTTAAAGTTTTATTTAACTTTGGGAAATTTTTCTTCATTTTCACTCAATGGATGTCTCTCAAAATTCACACATGTTTTTATCAAAATCAGCCCAACCCCATTAGAGACGGGAAAGGGTATGTCCAATTAGTTTCAGGAACAAAAACTCTTAAATTTTTTAACATATTTTTGGGGCCCTTTTTTGTACGAAAATTTTTTAAATTTTTTTTTAACATTGCTTTTTTCTCCAACTTTTTTCCATGGATCCCCCTTTCATAGCCCAAAACTTTAAATTTGCATGCCTGGTTTGGGGGAAAGACTGTCTTTGAATTTTAAAACATTTGCCTTTTTTTTTTTTTTTTTAAAGAATTTTGGTTTTAAAGTTTTCCACCCCCTTTCATTTTTTCATTTTCCCCTTTTTGGGAAATTTGTTTTGAAACTTTAAATACTTTTTTAAAAAACCCAAGGGCCTCTATTTTACATCCCCAAGAGCCAAAAAATTTCTATCTTTTGAAAAATTTTATGCCCCTTTTCTGATTTTGATTAATCTTTTTTTTACTAACTCACTTTTTTCACAAAATTTTCTTTGAGATTTTGTTTTTAAAAACTTAAAGCACATTTTTTATTTTTCATGTTTTATTTTTTTTTTAAAAATGAGTTCTTATTTTTTTTTAAAACTGAAATTTTTTTTTATTGCAAGCATTAAAAATAGTCGAGGCGTTGTCTTACGACACTCTTTTTGAGGGAAATTAATCTTTTTTTTGTTCAGTAAATCAATATTTTTTCTCTTAATTTTAATTTGTAATATTTTTTTTTCAAATTTCCCATTTTTTAAAAAAAATTTTAAAATGTTTTTAAAAAATTGTGTTTTCTAAAATAGAAAATTTATACATTGTTTATCTGAACATTTGAAAAAAAAAGTTTCTTTGCTTTCCCTATTTTTTTCATGCGTATATAAAAAATTACTTTTTTGAAAAAAATACACAAAAATAAAGATTTTCTTTAACAATTTTTAATCTTTACCAAAACCGGAAAAACTTTATAAAACCTTCCAATCCCCAAACCTTTTTTTTTAAATAACTTATGTTTTTCCAATAATAACACTTATCACCCAGGGGATTTTTAAAGTAGTCCAGAAACTTAACAGGGGAACAATCACCCTTTTGGGGGCCCCCGGGTTTGAAGTTTTGGGTTTTTTGGCGGGCCCACTTTTTTTCTTTTCTTATTTTTTTGCATAAAACAAGTGATCATTATAGATCTCCAATGTATATACTGCCTTTTTGTTTATCAGGATCAAATCAATTTGATCTCTGTTATTTTTCAACAAATTCCAAATTTGGGGGGAATATGTAACCGTTATGGGTTTAAAACCCTTTTGAAAGTGGACTCGGGTTAAAAGTCCTGGTCGGGCTGAACATTTTTAAATTCCTTCTTGCATTGAAATTTTTGGCCCTCTAAAAACATGTAAAATTACCTTTGTTTCAATTTAAAAAAATTTTTTTTGTATTTCCCTTCTTTTTTAAGTTTCCCCAATTCAAGTTTTGGGAAACTTGTTTTTTTTTTATGCAATTAAATAATTACTTATGAAAAACAATTTTCACATCCCCCAAAAAAAATTTATGAAAAAAAAAAAACAATTTTTTTTCCTGTTAACCCACTTAAATTTTATTATCAAAATTTTTTCCTTTGCCCGCCGTGTTTTTTTCAATGTGCTCCCTCAGGCTTTTTTTTTGTACTTTTTTAAAAATTGTATTTAGCTAAATTGGGGGGGGGGGTTAAAAACATAAAACAAAAAAGCATATCGAAAATTTTTTAATTCTGTCTTGATTTGTTTTTTTTAAAAAATTTTCATATGAAAATTAACAAGACAAATTTTCCTTTCAGTTTTTAAAATGGGTTTTGGTAGCTCCCGGGGGTGATTTTAATAGAAATGGTTTTTTTCAGAACGAGTCAATCCTTTCAAAAAAAAAATTTTTACCCCAGTTATATAATTTTAGTGTACAAAAAAATGTAAAATAAAAAAAAGGCCCAAACCCACTCTATAAAAAATTAACTTTGTTCCCCCATACTTCTTTTTTGAAATTTAAACTAACTTTTGCGAGCAAGGGTAAAAAAATTGACACCTAAAAACTGCCCATGTGTCATGTCTAATTTCGAATCATGAAAAGGGGAAACGGAATATTTTCTTTGAACTGTCCCCTAAATTTTCTAAAACGTTTTTTTAAAACGGTTTATTACAGTGAAAAATACCGTCAGCGGGTTAAATTTGTTTTTTTGGTGACTTTTTTTATGATAAAATTTAAGGCGCAAAAATTGTCAAATTTAGAGAAAGGGCGATTTTTTTTCAGAAGGTTTTTAACAAGAATGTTTTTTTCACAAATTTTTTAAAACCCAAAATGACGTCGGCTATTGGGGGAAACTCAAACCCAAACTAAATAAATTAATTTTTGCATTCAACTGCAAAAGGGATTCGCCTTTTCCTCTTTTATGTTACCCCCCAAAACGGCATCTTTTCAAATTTGCAAAAGAGAAAAGAAAACAAAAAAATTTTGGCTAATATTCATTACTAAAAGATAGTTTAGAAAAGGGAAAGGAAAGCCATTTTTTTTATTTAGAAATTTTGGGAGCTTTTTAACCTAGTTTTTTTTAATGTTTTAAAAAAAAGATTTTTGTAAATGGGGGCCCGGAAACAAAGAGTTTATGTCAGTATCCAAACGATAGAAATTTCCCAAAAAAATTCATTTCGGTTTGGCGAAAAATTGTATGTTCTTTTAAATGGAATAAAATTATTATAAATTTTTTTCATAAAAACACTTTTAGTTTAAAGTCGAGTTTCCGTACAATTTTAACAAACTCTCTATCGCGACATGAGGAAAAGCTTTTTTGGTGACAGATAAAAGTTCGGTTCGGGCAGCCGGAGGGGGGAGTCGAGAAGTGATGATCCGCGAAACCCCATGAAAAAATCCAAACGAGGTTAAAAGGAGTACACCCCGAGTACTTGAACTTTTTACTGAAGGAAATCGTCCCCCGGGGTTTTGGACCAATCAATACGCCCCTTTCCGGGCTGTGGGGCGCCCCCACTAAACCATCGGAGCCTTTTTGTCTGTAACACCCCCGGGAGCTGTCTTGAAGTCGTTCTGAAAAAAAAAAAAAATGTCAAAACTTATTTACCTGTTTAAAAGGGTGAATATAGATCGTTTTTTATCCTCTTTTAATGAACAAAGGGGTTGGAGAAAAAGGTATGTGGCACAGTTTAAAAAAATTTTGTGTATAGGTATAAACGGGAAACGGGAACGGGTTTTATCGTTAAAAAAAGGTACCCCCATGCAAAAGTATTCTGGGGAATTTAAAAAAAAGGGCTATACCCGTTTTTAATTGGGTTTTTCGGGACTGCAACCCCGCCGCGAAAACCTACTGTTCTTCTTGTGTTTTTTTTCCCTTTTTTTTTTTTCCATTTTATTTTTTTTTGCACTTTTTTTGGGGGCCGCTTTTGCGACAGTTTTGAAGTGCAACAAATATAAAATTTCCTTGCTTACTCACATGAAATCTAAATTTTGTCCCACCCCAAAGTTTGTTTTTTCCATTTTAGAAAACTAAGTTTTCCCCGCAGGTGGCTTTTTGCATCAAAAATAAATTGCCGTTTCCCTTTGTAATTTGGAATTTAAATTTGTATGCAGTTTTTTGCTTTCCTGTTCTCGTAAACTGCCCTTTAAAAAAAATGATGAGGGGCAATATCCATATTTTGAAATTTTTGAGCTAGAAGAGGTTGAATTTTTAAAATTTTTAAAAAAAATTTGGGAAAATTTTAGGGTGTGTCCACGAAAAACTTCCCCATTTTTTTTTAGAGATTAGATACCCCCTTCTTTTTTTTAAAAATTGTTTCCCGAAGACCCTTGCGCACAAAATTATGGGGGGCGATTTCAAAAAATCATAAAATGGCTTTAAATTTAAGGGGTTTTCAAAGTGCACAAAATTTGGAGGAAAAAAATTTTTCCCAAAGAATAGGCTTTTTTTTATTTTTTGGGGGAAATTTTTTGCCCATTTTTTTTTGAAGAAATTCTTTTTAAAATTTTTTACAGATTGTATTTTTTTGTTGTTTCCAGGGACTTAAACAGTTTCAAATTTTAAAAAAATGAAAAAGGAAAAAGGCATATTGTGATTTTTGGGTTTTTTTCTTTGACCTTAAATATCTAAAAAACTAAAAAAATTTTATCAAAAGAATTTGGGAAAAATCAAAACCCTCAAAAAAAGTACTTTTTGAAAAATTTTAGTTTTTCAGTTGGGGATTGTTTTGGGGTTGTTTGGGGGCGTATAAAAGTTTGGTAAAACTTTGAATTGTTTTTTAAACCCTTTAAAGTTTAAATGTGTGATATATTTTCCCCATCTTTGGGAAAAAAAGAATGTTTTCCCTTTCGCCCAACAAAAAAAGAATTTTGAAAATCTGTCAAAAATTGATTTTTTTTATAGAAAATTTTTAAAATACATACCCAGAAAAAAAACGGGAAAAAAATTTGACGAAGTTCCCTTTTTTTCCCTAAAATTTGATGCGGGCTTGAAAAACGGGTAAAATGTACAGTGAATTTTTTAACTATGAGAGAAATGTGTCAAAAACGGTCTAAATGAACCTTTTGGAAAAAACGCTCAAAAATCATGGGTAAAGAGAGAGAGGGAGAGAAAAGGGTAAATTTGTGCTTTATTTAAAATTTTTAATTTTTTTCCCTCCCACCACCAAATTAAATTTTGGATAGAAAAACAACTAATTAAAAGTACAAAAAATCCATTTTAAAAAACAAGTTTAGCTTCCCAAAATTTCTTCTAGTGCTTTTCTGAACTTTGGGGCATAGGGGTGAAAGCGTATTTTTAACCAAATGGCCTTGTTACTTTCCCAAAAATTTTTTTTATAACAAAAAAATTTGGGTAAATCATTTATACTACTGAAAACTATTTTTTCTTTTTTAAATAATAAGCAGGTTTTCCCAAAAACTGTCTCACCTGTTTTTTAAAACTTTTTAGTTAAAAAGGGGGACATTTTAAAGACATTTTTAAAGCCCCCAGTGATGATAAAACATTAATCAAATCGTTCAATGTGCCACATTTAAAGTTTTTTTTGGGCTCTTGCCAATTTTTGGTGCTTAAAGGCAATCCCCCAAAACCCCTTTATAGTGACCCCCCCCCCCATTTTTTCCCAATTCAATTCAAAAAAGTTTTTTTTCCCCAAAATTTACATGGGTAAAAAACATTGGACATGATATAGTAACAAAATATTTTGGGTTTATGGGGGTTTTTTTAAATTTAAATTAGGGTATTGGTATAATAATATATATCACAAAAAAAAAATTTTCACCCACCCCCGTTTTGGGGCCTCTGTTTTTGATTAGGAAAAGGGCCCCACAGTCTGTCACGGGAAATTGTTCAAGAGTGCATAGTTGTACAGGGGGTTTTTATGTACATTCAAAGTTTTTAAAAAAGTTGTGAACATACCAAAAAACCCGAAATGATCCTAAAAGTTCTCTTTTATTCTTTTTTTTTTTTTTTCGAGAAAAATAAATCTTTCCCTTTTTTTTCTTTCTTTCTCTGTTTATTTATTTTGTCTACTTTATTTTGTTCTTTTTTTCTTTCATTTTTCATTTATTTTGTTCTTTCTTCTTATTTTTTAAGTGTAAAATTTTTCATAAAAAGGGGGCATTTTTTTTTTAAAAAAGTTATGTATCATCATTACTTTCATTCTCTCATTTCTTCCCCCAACACAAAGTTTATATGTCGGAAATCAACAAAAATTTTTTTTACTTGTTTATTTTAATTTAAAAAAATTCTGTTAATAAAATGTAACAAAAGTCCCCTAGCAAAAAACAAATAAAAAACAAAAAGATCTTGCATTGGCCCGAATTAAGTCCTTTTAGGGTCATTTTTTTTTACTACAAAAAAGCGATCTCTATATTTTCCCAAAATCAAAAATTTTAAAATTTTAAATAAATGCCATATGATCCTATAATCATGGGAGTTTCAAAATTGACTCCCCGTAATAAATGTAAAAAAAAAAAATTTTTAGGGGTTATAAACTAAAAAACCCAAAATTTCACTATCATTCATTAATGTTTGGGGGGCCTTTCCCTGGGCCCGGGGGGTTTTTTCGTGACTTTAACACTCACTCTGCCCCTCACCGCGTGGGTTTGAATCCCGGCGGGGCATTCGGATTTTTTATGGGGGAAGCCTTCCCGCTGGTTGCGGGAGGTCGGTGGTTTTTACCCGGTGTCTCCCCTGCATTCGTTTTCCCCTTTCCCCCACCCCTTTAAATTTCTGGACGTCCCCTTTATGACTGGAAAAAACTGTCGAAGCGACGGTAAAATCAAAAAGTCCAAAACATTATATGTTTATTGTTTGGGTAAAACTAGCCTACTATCCCCACTTCCCTTGTACAGTTTTTTTTTGTTTGCTTTAAAAAAATCCCCCGGTTTTACCGAAAAATTTTAGGAAATATATTGGCTAAAACTCCCCATTTATGACCCAGCAATTAGCAGGTCTGATCACAGCAGATTTGGGGGCCCGGCTCATTGGGGCATCACATTTTCCTTTTGGATGCCTTTAAGTTTTGGTCACATTAAAAGGGGTTTTGCATTTTGTTGTTTTTTTTGGGTTTTTTTAAATTGGCTGAACAGGTTTGAAACGGGTTTATATCACAAAAAAGTTGGGTTTTTCAGTATGCAAAAATTTGTTAAAAACTGTAAATTTGTTTTTATATTGCCGAAATGTGTGAAGTTTTTTAAATTTTAAAATTTACTATAGGGGCGGGTGGACAATTTGGGTTCTGTTTTAAAAGGGAAATTTTTTTGAAGAAAAATAGGACCCAAAATCTTTCGCATTGTATGAAAGGCACGTTTGACTTTCCCCAAAATCTTTAAATTATTTTAATCTGGAAATTTGGGCCCCTCCCCCCCTACAAAAAGCCCGGGAAAAAAAGGGGATCATGCCTTTGGGTTTTGCAGGCGGAGACTCCTTTTAAAAAAACTGACTTCTATTTACGAAATCAACTTGCAGAAAGGCTTTTTTGAGTCATGTACATGCAAACAGCTTTTGTACAATGGTAACGCCATGCAGGGGTGCAAAAATGGGGAAACGTAACCCTCTTTGTGCTTAAACTTGTTTAACCCCGTAGGAAAAAAATAATTGAAGATAAGTAAAACAATATACCGTTTTTCCCCTTTATATAAAATTTCATTTTATTTAAAAAAAAATGTAAAAATGCTTTTTAGTTTCATTGGGAAAAAAATTGGGGTTGAATTCTTTAAAAAAAAAGATTTAAAAGGGAAATATTAAAAACAAACATATCAAACATGCATGTACTATAACGTAATACAAGAAAAAAATTTTACTCTTTTTTTATGATGAATCTTTATTTTTCTGGAAGGGAAAATTTTTTTCCCGCGGAAAGTGTGGTTTTCTGAAGAAACCCGGTCATTCAGTGTATTTTTTTCTTTAATCCTTTATCAAAGTATAACCCTCGGAAAAAAAAATCAAGAAAAAAAAACAATGTATAATCATCTTGTTTGAAGTGATTTGGGGAAAAAAAGGAGGTTTTTTTAATTCTAATACTTTAAAACATTAAAAAAAAAAAATAAATTGATGTAATACAATAGTCTTTAAAAATTTAGTCACTAAAGGGGAAACCCTTATTTAAAAATTCACGAGGGGGGAAAAAACTAAAAGAACGTATGTTTTACAATTTGTAATTAAAATGAAAGTCCCTGTAAAGGTTCCGGGTAAAATTTTCGGCCCCATGGCCCTTTTACGGAGATAAAAACCCAAAGGGTTCCAATGATTCATTAGTGTACCCTTTTTTTATTCGGAGAAGGGAAAAGGTCCAAGACCCTTTCGGAACCATTATTGGGGCTTTCCTTTAAAATACATCCCGGATACATTTGTGTATTCAACAAAAATTTTAATTAATTTTATTCAAAAATGTGTGGCAGACTATATCGTTTCATTTGGGAAAAATGCCCTTTCTCCCGTGGTAAAAGGAAATGACTCAATCTGAAGGTCATATGTTCGAAACACCATGGTGCTAGAGTATTTTTTTAAATTTCCCCCCTGGAACAAAAAGGGCAAAGGGCACCCAGACACCCTTCCCAAAAAAGATTTGTATAAAAACATGTTTTTACAAACGGCCCTAAAATAAAAAAAGTATAAAAAAACAAATTTTGGTTTTGTTTTTTTTTTGATTTTTTATTGATATTTTAATTTCATACTGATTGTACAATTGTTTTCATAGATACTGGCACGCCGGACTTCATTTTATTATTGCGAAAATATATTAATTTTTGGCTGAAAAAAATTCCCTTTAAAAGGGTTTGGAGGGCCGCCGTGGCCGAGCGGGACGTCGTGGGCTTCAAAACCCCTCCCGCCCCCCACCCCTGTGGGGTTTGGGTTTTTTATGTGAGGGGCCTTTCCCCTGGGTTTCGGTAGGGCGGTGGTTTTCCCGGGGATCTCTTTGTATCCGGGGGTTTTTCCCACCGGGAATTGCTGGACGCGCTTTATGATTGAAAAATTTTTCGCAGCGCGGTAAACCCAATACAACAAAAAAAATAAATAAATGTTCGGCGCGCCATAAATTTAACGGGGTGGTTACCGTGGTTACAACTCGAAAACGTTGCAAAAAGGGGGGTGGCTTCGTGTCGAAAAAGGGAACCACCATACTAAATTGTGTCATGGGACACCAAGTGATTTCCCGGAACGGGAATTCTTTAATACTTTTAGCAAAAGAGCCTATAAATCCAAGTCAGTTGTTTTTTGCATCTGACGAAGTCTTTTTTAAAAGGGATTTGAAGGGTCAAAGATTTATGATTTAAAAAGATGGGGGATCACCCTTAAAAGGGTTTATCAGCTACAAAAATTTCGGGGTTTAAAATCCGATTGTTTTTTTCTTTGTTTTTTTTTAAACGAGTGTTAAAACTGAAAAGAGCAAAGAGAAAAAAGGGCTCATTCAAAAAAGGTTCACCCTTTTATATCGTTTTTTTTACATTTCAAGTTATACTGACAAATTTAGGGGCAGGTTAAAATGGATTTTTTCATAAAACTCTTAAATAATTCTATTACCTGGGTTTTTGTATATTTGAAAACTTTTTGATACTTTAAAACCCTAATAAGAGCACTAACAATTAGTGGTGGAAATATTGTATTTTTGAATAGTACATTTATCTTTTAAAAAACTCAATGACTAAAAATATAATCAAAGGTAAAAAGAAAAGCGGGTAAAATTGAATCTGTAGTAGCCCCGACTCAAGGCGACCCCCTAACCCTTGCAATAAACCCAAATGATAGACCCCATCTCATTTAAAAAATTTAAATTTGTTTTAAAAAAAAAAATCAAATTTTTTTTAAAACTTAATAGCGCGGAAAACTTCCCCATTTAAAAATGCACCCAAAAATTTAAAACCCCGCGTTTCTTTTTTCCTTTTAGATACTTGTTTGGAATTTTGTACTAATAAAAAAAAGTAAAAAAAAACAACATACTAAAGTTTTTTTTTAAGCAAAGACAAAATTTGATTTAGTGTATAAATTGTATAAACCTCATTTATTACAAAAAATATGAAAAAAAAGCTTTTTAAAAAGTTGCCTCTCATAAAGTGTGTTTTTCTGTTAAAAAAATTGTTTAAAATTATTTTTTTTATCTTAACAAAAAGTACACAAAGATAAAACACTTACAACTATGTTCGCCAGGAACAACCCTTTTCCGCTCGCCACTCGGTTTAAAAAAGTTTTTCAGGGATTGATATAAAGATAAAGTCTATTAAACTGGAACGAGTCCCAAAATTTTGAGGGGCCCTTTAAAAATATCTGACATATATTACATTTGCAATTTGTGGTTTATAGATTTTCCATTAAAAAAAGTGCAAACAACGGCAGGCAAGAAGGGTGCAATTTATTCGGATTAATAAATTTACAATATTTTGAACCAAATGTCTTTATTTACTAAAGAGGCGGTTATTTTTTTAGAAAGGAAAAGGGGCCCGGGTTTTTGACAACACTACAGCTTTTGACCGTGCGGTATTTTAATGCCAAAAAGATTTCATTTGTTTCCCATTTCTTTTGTCAAACAAAATGCTATTCTAGAGTCTCCTTTAAAGGGAAAAACCGGGTTTTCAAAAATATTATTTATACAAAAAGATTTTAAAGGGGTTTTATGTTAATTTGGGATCTAAGAAGTAATGCCCCCATAACCCCCTTTTAAAGTGTAAATATTTGTAGTTTTATATAAACTCTTCCTCAAAATACTCGGTTTTCGGTAGGTCGTTGGGGGGCTAAACCCCGGGTGCCCCTTGCCGTCGGGGTCTTCCTCCAAAAGTAATTGGGTGGACGTCGCTATGTGACTGAAATATGTCGCAGCGACGGAAAAATCAAAAAAAAAAAAAACAAATATTTTTTTCCCCAAACCCAACCCGGTATTTATTTAAAAAACTAAAAAATGTTTTTTTAAATTTTTTGTCATCGAGGATTTTCCCCATTGTTCATGAAGAGTTTTTTTTACAGGTTATTTGTTTTCATATTAAAACTAATGGTTTCATTTAACTAGGTTTTTTAGTTTTGAAAAAATGACTTTCGGGTCGAATTCCACCCCAATACTCGGGCTAAGTAATACTTAAATTTTTAAACTTCTTTAAAATTTTTAAAAATACTTAAATTTTTTAAAATACTTAAATTCTTTAACCCCTTTTCCCCCATGTAGACCCTTTTGGGCGCCCTCAATTGTATCAAATAAAGCCTTTATCTGCAGGGAAAAACCAAAGTTTTTTAAACCCTTTCCAAATTTAATTTTAAGTCCCCATTTTTCCCGACCCCTGAGGGGGCAGCGAAAAGCATTAAAAACCCGATCAGTCTGCGAGTTACCGCAGGGTGAAAAAGGTTTTTTGCTGTTCGCATAGGCTTTTTATGGGTTTTCCCCCTATGAGGGGAAAGGGGTTTTAAAAAATACTTAAATTTTTAAAACTAGGCTGAAATACTTTTCGCGGGGGCTTAAAAACCAAAAAAACAAACCCGATTAAAACCCCATTTTGACAAAATTTAAACCCGGACTGGGCTGATCTGGGGTTTCTTTGGGTTGCCTGACGTAAACATGTATCTGATAAAAAAGGGTTTTAAAAAAGACTAAGGGGCCCCAAAAAAATTTAATTCAAACGATATTAAGAAATTTAATTTAAAAAAAGATTTAAATTTAAAAAGGTCCCGCTTTTAAGTGGGGAATTTTTTTTTAAAAACTGAAATTTTAAATTTTTAACGCAAGTGACCTTAAAAATAGTACAAAGGGCTTCGGTTTTGGAAATGTTTTAAAACTACCCCCCGCCCCCTATCCCCTCGAGCGTGTTTCTAATGACTTTAGTTTTGGGAAATTTTTCGATCAATTTTTAAAAGCCCAAAAAAGGGACGTTAATGTTTAAGAATTTCATGATCATAAACCCCACTATTTGTCATCTTTTTTTTTTTTTTTTTTTTTTTATTAATATTTTTTTTTTTTTTTTAAAATAAAAAGAAAGGTAAAAAAAAGGGAAATATTTTTAAAGGGGGAAAAAAAAGTAATAGAACTTAGGGGCGGTCGTTTTTAAAAAAAGGGGGGGGGTCGGGGGGACCAGAAAAGGATTTTTTTTTTTTGGACCGAAAGGGCCAAGGGAAAATATGGGAAAAATTTTTTAAAAATTTTTTTTTTTTGCTTTGCTGTTTTCCCTGGGTGCAAGCACAGTGCCCCCACCCGTAAAACAATGACAAGCCCCCCCTCCGTCCCTATGGCCCGAACCTTAAACAAATAGTCCTGGCTGACTTTACCCTTTATTATTTGAGTTCACCGTCACTTCCGGGGGGCAGTATTTTTATCATAAAGGGCCCTCCAGTAATTAAAAGGGGGGAAGACCCCCAATGCACGGGGGCATCCGAAATTGAACCCCCGCTTTCCGTAAGCCACTGGGAAAGGGTTCCTCACATGAAATCCAAGACCCCGGGCCCGGGGGTTTGAACCCACCCCGGTGAGGGGCTGGTGGTGTTAAAATCAGCGACTTTTCCCCCGGCCCTCCCCTAAAAAAAAAAACATTTTAAAGAACTTCTCACGAAAGTTTTTGGGAAAATATCATTTTTTTAAAGTTTTTTCCATTTATTGACAAAGGGAATTTATACTAACCCACCTTAAGAAAGGGTTTACCAGTTAAGCTAAAAATATCAAAAAAATAAATTCCCCCACCTTGTCATCCCCGTGATGTGAGTAAGGACGTGTTTGAAAGTGGGGGGGCGGATAGGAGTGACAAAAACTTTAAATTCCAAAAATAAATTAAATAATTCGTGGGGTCGCGCAAAACAGTGTAACTTGTTCTTTTTTTAATATAAGTTACGACCGTTTTTTCGCTGACCCTATATTAAATCCCTACATCTGTGAAGCGGGGGTAATTTGTTTTTTAAAAAATTTAAAATTTTTAAAAAACCTTTTTTTTAAAATGCAAAAATTAAAAAAATTTTCCCCCCCTTAACACTTTTTTATCGGGTTTGGGAAAAACCTTTTTTCCCTTTTTCTCCAAAATTTTTTTATGAGATAAACAAGAAACTTTTAAATTTTTTTTAAAAACCCCCTTTGGGGGAAAAAAAAATGTTTTTTTTTCTAATTAAATACGTTACTTTAATTTGTTGTTATAAATTTTTTTGGCCCAAAACATTTAAACATGTTTTTTTTTTTTAAATTTTCCCCCTATACCCTTTATTTTAGAAGTTTAAAAGGGGAAAAAATTTTAAAAAATTTTTTTGTTTATTGCCCCCAAAAGGGGGTCAAACAAAAAAACCCAAAAAATTTTTTTAAACCCCCCTTCCTAACCCCTGAAAATTTTGGGAAAAATTTTAATTTCCCCCTTTTAAATAAATATTTTCAAAAAAAAGACTGGGGGCCGGCCCCCCCTACCCTTTAAAATTTTAAAATTTGGGCTGTCCCCTTTCCCCTTTATTTTTTGGGGGGTAAAAATTTGGGGTTTTTCATAGGGGTGCTTGCTGAAAAAGCGAAAATGCAGACCCTGAACAAACAAAGGTGTTCCCGCACTGATCGCAAAAGAGGCACATTAACCCACAAAAAAACGTTAAAGGGGGTTAAAAAAAAAAAAACCCCTTTGGGGCCCCCAAACCCCTTTTTTTATTGGATGCAAACAAAAGGGGTTTTTTGTTTTTTATATGTTTAAAAAAAAATTTTTTTTTTCATTTTAAAAATAAAAATTTTAAAAAATTTCACCGCCATAATTTTTTTTAAATTTTTTTTTAAAAATTTAAATTTTAATGAACCAGATGAAAAAAACCCCCCGACACTGATTTTTCAATTAAATTTTGGGCCCCCCCAAAAAAAAACACTTTAAAGTCAGATTAAAAAAAAGGTTTTTGCAATTTGGGGGGGGAAAAAAAAATTTTATTATCAAACAAAATTCTTTTAAAACCTTTTTTTAAACTATCAGAAAATTTTTACAAAAGGGGGGGCCGGGGGTTTCCCCCGGAAAAAGATCCGATTTTTTGGGTCCGAAGGTTGCCCGGGGGTTTTTAAACTCCCTTGCAAAAAAATTTTTCCCCTGACCCTTTTCCCCGGGGCCCCAAAAAAAATGGTCCCCAAAAAAGGAAACCCCCCGAAAAGGGGTTTTTTTTAAGTTGTTTTAAAAAATTTTTTTCCCCCCGACGTTTTAAAAAAAATAACTTTTTAAAAAAACTAAAAGGGCCCCCCCAATTAAACCCCCCCAATAATTTTTGGGGACTTTTTACTGCCCCGGGTCCCTCTTTACCAAAAGAAGTCCCGCTCATCTCTGCATCTGATTAATTATCCCCGTTATTTTGAATAATGTTTATAGGGGAAAAGATTAAAAAAAAAATTTTTTTTAGCCCTATTTTTTTTTTAAAGTTTTGGGGGTATGTGTGGGAATTTTAAAAAATTTAAACAAAGTGGGAAAAATGTTTTTTTTTGAATTTTTAGCTGCTGGGCTTAAGTATGGGAAAAGGGGGAAAAAACCAAAAAAACAAAAGTTTTTTTTAAAAGGGTTTTTTTAGGTATTTAAAAAATTTAAAAAATTTTCATTTTTGAATTTTTTTGATTTTTTTTTTTATTTTAAATTTTTCCCCTTAGAGATAAACCAAATGTGCCCTGTAAATTTAAAAATTTTTAAAAAATTAAATAAAAAAAAAAAACCTAAATTTTTTAGCCAAAAAAATTGTCAAAAAATTTAAATTTTTTTTTGGGGCCTTTTGAAAACCCCCGTTTTAAAGGGGGGGGGTCATTCAAAAAAAATTGGGGGGATGGGGAATCTATTTTTTCCCCCAAAATTGGGGAAAAAAGTCCATTTTCCCCCCATTTTATAGAATAAATCCCAAAAAACCAACAAAAAAATCTTTTTTTTTATTTAATCCCCCCTAAAATACACACTGTTCATGTATTTTTAAAAAACAAAAAAAAATTTTTTTTTAATTATTAAAAAATTGCAAAATAAACCCTAATTAAAAAAATTCAATTAAATTTTTTAAAAACCCCCCAACAAGACTATACTTAAATTCCCTTTTAAAACTTTTTAGGGGAAAAAATTTAAAAAATGGGTCAAAGTCCCCCCAAAAAAGTTTTTTTCATTAAAGTTATGCAAAACTAGAGCACCGCCGCTTTTCGTAAAGGTTTTTTTAAAAAAGGGGGGAAAAATTTGTCCCAAAAAAAACCAAAAAATTTTGGGGGCCCCGACAGATGTAGCCCTTTTGGGAAAGAAAAAAGTTTTTCAATTTTATGACGACCAAAAATTTAAAAGTTTAGAAGTTTTGGCCAAGGGTTTTTAAAGGGGAAAACACCATGTTTAAGATGATTTCCCCAAAAAAAATGACAACGAACCCCAAAAAGGGACAATACCTCAAAAAATTTTTTTTTTAAAAAAAAACAAAACTGTGAAAAAGGGTTTGGGAAAGGGGGATTCAAACAAAAACTTTTTTAAAAAGGGGATTGGGGGGTCCTTAAAAACACCCCCCCAAAATTTAAAAAAAATTTTTTTTTTGAGACATCGGTGCTGTTGTGCCAACTTGCAGGACCCCCACTTTTAAAAAATTTTGGGAGAAACGATTACCCCCCCCCAAAAGGGGAAAAAAGGGCTAAATATTTATCATATTTTTATTAAATTCTGTAAAAAATTGGGTTTTGCCCCCAAAATTTTTTAAAAATAGATTGTACAAGAGAACAATTTTTTTTTTTTTCTGAAAAAAAATTAAAAAAAATTGCAAAAAAAAAAAAAGATTTTTTTTCCCCTACAATGAATCATTGACGTACATTT
This sequence comes from Solen grandis, assembly GCA_021229015.1. Classification (NCBI taxonomy): domain Eukaryota; kingdom Metazoa; phylum Mollusca; class Bivalvia; order Adapedonta; family Solenidae; genus Solen; species Solen grandis. The sequence goes on from CM037793.1 coordinate 38,795,014, forward strand.
CCCGGTTTTTGGAAAAATTTAAAAATTTTAAGGTAAATTTTCATAATAGAAAAAAAAAATTTTCCCATTAAATGATCAAAATATCATTTGAAAAAAATTTTGTAAAAAAAATTTTTGTGCCTTTTCTACAAACACAAAAAAATGCTTGCATTAAACTTTTTGAAATATCATAGAATTGTTACCCCTTTTGACGAAAGTGTTTACTTAAGCTTAAAAATTAAATTTTTCCCAAAGTCTTTTTTTGCATAAGGTTTGGGCAAACAAAAAAATTTACACCTTTAAGTAACATCAATTTTACACGCTTGTCTCTGTCATTTTCTTCGTTTTTTAAACCCCTTTTCCCTCATATAGACTCATTTTGACGCACCAGTAGGTACCACATAAAGCCGTCTGCAGAAAACCACAGTTAAACCCTTTAAAAAATTTTAATTACAAAATCCTCATTTCCAGACCACGAGGACAGCGAACAGCAAAAAAACCCTATCAGCCTGCAGTTATTTGCAGGCTATCTGGTTTTTGCTTTGCATAGGTTTTTTCATGTGTTTTCTATGAGGGAAAGGTTAAACCATTATCTGTAATTTTTTGAGGTTGTTTTACTTTTAGTAACCCAGTGCTTGTCACCTAGGGGATCATCCCGTCAATTTGTAGTTGTAATTCAGAAACATTAAACCCTAAACTGAAACCAACCCAGTTTCAGGTCCATTTCCAAAATTTCCCAAAGTTTCAATATATGTCCCCATGATGCCTATGACTGGTCTTCATCCCACAATAAACCCCTGACTTTCATTTTCTAATAAAACAACAGAGATCAGCACTATTCCCATGCGCCAATTAGTTTTGGTAAATAGCAAGCAAATACATCAAGCTGTGGGTTTGGGTTTCTAGTTTTGTCTTCACAAAAGGCATAGATTCCCGGGCTTCCCCGATGACAAAAGAAGATTAATCTGAAAAAAAAAAAAAAAATAATAGAACATTTTACTCCAAAGACGGCCCTTTTGGGCAAAAAAACCCGATTTTAGAAGTAGGGCTCAAATATTTAGTGTTTAAGCTGAAAGCAGTAAAAATTATTTAAGTTTCACAAAAAAAAATACAAAATAGGTGGACTGTGACAAGAAATGGATAATTTACAGCCAGTGTACAAGTCAAAGGTCCCAAAACTGAGTTTCAAAAACTTTTAAAAATCATGGCAGAAAGGGCATGCGGTGACCATTGTGTTAACAAAATTAATTATGAGCACTGGTTTTAAAAAGGGCTGATGGTTGCCATGGCAACCAGAATTCTGCATGGAAAATAATATTATAACTTTTGTGAACGGCCACCCCAAGGATCATTTATGCCAAAAAACATCAATTTCTACCCAGTAGTTTCAGAAAATGTCTTTTAAAGCAAATTGTTGATGCTACTTGAGGAACTAGGTCATCAGAATAGCTCATCTTTTAGCATAGCTAAAAAATGGCATCACTTTATATGACACTGGGTTCTGAATTTTCTTCGTTTTGCTTTCATATTAACATTTTGAGAACAAAGAAAATAACTTTTGGGATGTGTCCATGATATAGAATCTTTTATTTATATTAGAGACTATAAAAATTTATAAAACCCGTGGACTATGATGATACATAACTTTGGAGAAACTCATATTGTAAGAAAAAAACACCTGTTCTTGGCGAGGACAAGCGACGACTGTCTATCTTCCTCGGTGTAGTTGTCCGCATGATTTCTGCAAGCTTCTGGAACCTCTGCGGAAATTTACCTGAAAACATATTTATTGTTTAACCATTAAAAATGAGTTAATAAATGACTATAAATATAAAGATGGCCAAAAATAGGTATTTATGAAAATGTCAGGTTAATGACACCGTGTCTTCTAACCAGTCCTTTGAACTGTGAAAATAGCACCTAATATCAAAATTAGAAGTATACTCATTTCCTAAAAAATTAAAAAAGGTATCTTTCAATGCTTTGAAAATGAGTAAAATTTAATTTTAAAAAACTAAGTCCCCAAACCAAATTTAATAATTTAAAAAATACAAGTCAGATTTACTACTGTTTTTCCCGGTTTTTGAAAAATTTAATTTATAGACAGTATCAAAAAGTTGTGCTACACAAATTTGGGCAAGTCCTTAAAAAAACCGAAAAATTTCCAGTAAATTCTTCAGTAAATTCACCATTGAAATTAAAAAATATTCTTCAATTATGAAATGTTTTTTTTAAGTCTCAATTAAGTTACATTTTCAACATTTTGTGATTTTTTTCCCTGATACTGCAAAAAGCATAGGAACTGTGAATAGGGCCCAATTTCAGTCAGAAAAAAAAACCAAATTAGCTACATATGTCGTACCTTAATTGGTTTGAAGAGAAAAATTTTTTTTTCCCCCTGTTGGCCAGATAGAGGGCCATACTAGGGTGTACCGTGGGAACCTCTTCTTCCCCAAACTTGTATGTCTCGGCCACAACATCATGAAGTTTCTGGGGCGCAGCGAAGGGCTGGGTGCGGAGAGACCTGTTTCACATTCTCATCTTCGTTCATATTCAGAATAAGGCACCTGCAGGAAACGAATATGCATGAAGTAGGAAAACACCCAAAGTATAAAACTGTATTACAAAGTTCTTAAATCTGTCTGAAAGTTATGTATTGAAAAATACTTAATGACCCCACCAATCGAGAAAAAAAATATACATGGAGGGTAATTTTTAATTGTTAAGAAAACAAGGAGCTTTTGGGAACGCACCTTTGTCCCTGGAGGGTATGAGGAAAAAGCATTTGGTTACGATTGAAAACAATTTCAAATAAAAGAACACTGTGAGCTTAACCTTTGACCAAGAAACCCCCAAAGTAACAATGTCATCATCTTTATGCCCTCGACCCTATCAAGTTTGGATATGTGGCTCAATTTTTGAAGTTATTGTTTAGGTATGATTTTCACATTAAAGGTCTTGTGACCTGACCTTTGACCTAAAAACCCAAAAATCAAGAGAAGGAAATAATCAAAAAACCATATCAGATTAACTGAGAATTTAAACCTGTCAATACATACGCTTCTTTGTTAAAAATTTGTCATATTTAATTAGAAAAGTATATGCCAATTTATAAATTTTGAGGCAAGTTTTTATACTTTTCTTTCTCTTGGAAAGAGCTGTCTGATTGGGTCAGTCTGTAAAAAATGAATTTATGTGAGGTAACAAGTAAAGAAATAAAGTGTTTTTTTTTGGTTGTTTTTTAATGAAATTGCCCCCTTACTGCCCAAAATGCATATTCCCCGGGACATGTATTTATTTTGACAGAAAGGGGAGGAGTTGCATTTTAGCTTTTTTGGGTCATCTAATGGCATACTGGTAAGCAGTTTTCAAAGAATTATGATCAATGACACCCTTTTAATTTTTTTGCCATTACTGGGGGTTTGTTAAAAATTACACGAGTCAAAGGGTCTTAGAATTCCAGTGAGTCTCAGATAAAATTTGTTAAAAAAAAGACATAACATAGTGTGCAAATACAAAGATATGCTTACACCCCCTTGGGGGAATTCTTGGGGGGCTCGTCAGAAGATCAACACGTGGTGGATAAACCTTCACATTCTTCTTCAGCTGGCTGCCACTCCGCTTTAAATCCACGAAATGCCCTGTACTTGTGGGGTTCCCTGTGTGGGAGAGATACAGACATAAGGAAACTGTTGGATCCTGTTTATGCCTAAATAACATCTCACTAAGTCAAGAAGTAATATCTTTTGTTAACCAATGCACGTTTTGCTCTTGCTATTTTTGTGGTGTAAAATTTATAATCTCCTTTCCAAATCATGGGTAGGTCAGCAGATCACTAACAGTATCACAAAATCATGTGTTCATTTGTGTAGACCTTCAACCACTGATACCTTATCCCCTGTAGCTACAGGAGGGCATTTATATAAGTCAATTTGAATACATCTGAAACCTCGACATTAAAAATTTATGTTTTACCAACTTCAGCTTTTCATTGCTAAAAGGTTTGTGCATTTTAGTTTGAGGGACAAATAAATATCAGTATCAAAAATTCATGGTCTAGATTGCAGTAAAACCTGTCTTATCTGACACCCACTGGGGCCCCAAAGACAATGTCGTAAGACAGGTTTTTCAGATAAGGCAGGTCATTATAAACAAACCTTTAAAATTGGGACCAACAAAAAGTGTCAGTTTATACAGGGTGCATTAAAACGGGGTTGTTATGGAAGTTTGCACTGTAATTTTCCAAAAAAATACAATTTGCGATTCATATTTTATAGAAATGGGTTTAAAAACCCTTTTTAGTTTGTTCTTAGGCCTGTCTCAATTGCCCTACATAAATTCATAATAAACCAATTCTTACCTCAGCAATGAACTGCGGACAGCATTGGGATTGAGAGAAAAGATCTGAGACCTTCGCTGGACCCGTCCATAAGGGCATCTGACACAGACAACTCAGACTTATCACCCAGGACAGGGGGGACTTCAAAGCTTTAAATTGACACTGTTTCAGGGTATGCAATTTTTTTAAACAGTAGTTACAATGGATTTTAAAAAGACCCTATAAAAAAGGGAGCTGATTATTCAAGACATGTATCACAATGGTACTTTTATTTCACCTTCATTTTTTTTTATTTTTAGTAACAGTGACACTAACTTTAAAACCTCCCTATTGTCACACGAAAGAGGTATCACTGAAGTAACATCACTGTGATTTGAGGTATGATGGGTAGAATGAATGAACTCTCCAAACAGGCAGATGTTGTTAGAAAATTTTGGCTGTCTCTACTTGGCTGTCTCTTATAGGCTTGAATATGTCTGTGTTGTTGATAATTGAAAAATTACAATGCTATATCTCTATCATGTACATTTTTTAAAAAAACACCTGCTGAAGTGTGACAGACAGACGGACAGACAAATGGACAGACAGAAAACCAAAAAAGTATCCCTGTGTGTCACCTCTGCTTACAGCAGATGACACAAAAAAGCTAACATAGGAAATACATGTAAAAAGTCATGATGTATATTTTCATCTGTTTTTAACAGGGTTTTATATTGTGAATCAAAATTCATGTTTAAATATCTAAAGTAAAATAATCAATGAGACTGAAAAAACTGGTACAATAAATAAAGAGGTGAAAATCTAAACTGAATCAAACTGATGAAAATGTGTAACTGATATAAACTTGAAATCACACAAAAATTAAATCTGCTTCAATTTCAGTTTCAAAATTAATTGTTGCATTCCCTTTATATCTAATAACAAGCTTCCTCAGGCCCCCTTTGATATTACGACTTATGCAAGCAAAACTACACAAGCATGTTAAAAGTTTTTTTTCTACTCACTATAATACCGGTATGTATAATTACCTAATCTACCTGTTTACTGAACATTAGTTCCATACTAGCTACATATTAACTAAAACTATCACTATAGGTCCCACCTTGTGTTTGTGTAATATGAGTGAAGAAAAAGACAGGACGGAACAGATTGGGACACAATTATTGGATAACTTTTATAGCCCTGGGGCATAACTTCTTTCATTACACAACATTTATGCACAGAATATTCATTCAATTCCTAATAAACAGTCAACCCTTTTAACAGTTTGACAAAAAAAAATAGAAAAAGATTCCCCCAAGTATAAAATATTTTCCACCAACAATACATCAATACTTACAGCTAAATAACACTTTACCATTTGAAACCTTTTCCCTCATATAGAGTCATTATGATACACTGGCAAACAGAGCAGACCCTGATCAGATAGCCCCTTCCAGGAACTGTCGATCTGGCTCCCCTCTGTTTGCTCATACAATATTGTAGCTCGAATCTACACAGTCAGCATGACAAAAAAAAAACCATTGTTTCATATACTGATTGTACTATTTAAAGTTAAGTAAATAAACATTCATCAATCTTAATTTTACATGAATATTCAGAGATAAAGGGTTTAATTTTGTTTATTTAGTTTCTGTATTTCAATTATGTTTCCTTTTTTATTACTAAACTCAATTTGATTCTAACAGCTGCTAAAGGAAAACAGTAATTAATCAAATGTCTTTAAAAAGGGACTGAAGTTGTAAATTTAAAATGGGTACCAGCAAAGACAAAGTTTTTATTTAACTACTTCACGTCTGAAAAAAATTCAATCTTCTGAAAATATGGGAGATATGTATGACAAAACAGAAAATAACACAAGCAAATTAATGAAAGGTATCCCTACCAAATTAGGTAAACTACTGAAATAGAAGTCAACCAGTTGTGTAAAAAAATGCCTATCAAAAAAGAAATGCAATATGGAAAAATAGAATTTGTGAATATTGCAAAATTTGTGCAACACAGGCAAAAATATTTTGTAGATATACACAAGACAGCTTTTTAACTTATAAAAGTAATTCACCTCCTGCAGTATTGGGTAAAAAAAAATTCGAAGGAAGGTGCACAACTTCACATAATCAATAAAAATTTCCCGTTCAGACTGGCTCTACAATTTTTGGGGAGATGTGTGACACCGATATTTTTAGGTTTTTCACAGGCCAAAACTCTGCATATTTAAGGCAAACAAGATCAAAACCTATGTACCAATATTGCATGATGGTAAACATTCCCCAAAATTTGTGACTACAGCTTAACAGTTGTTTTTTTTATGACCCCGAAGGAAAATAAAGAGCAACAGATGGACAGGTGGAGAACACGTCAAACAATAGCCCACTCCCGATCCTCAGTTCAATTAATAAAAATGGGAATTCATTTCAAAATCTGTAACACACCAAGCCATGCTGCTGGCTGGACCAAATATTAAATGAACACCGGCAAAACATTAAACAAGTGGGAAAAAGAATTAATCAAAAGAAAAGTGGGAAAACATGTGCCAAAAAAAAGCAAGGAATATCCTCAAGAATATTAATTTACTAAATGTTTTCCTTTGCTTTTTTTATAAAGGCGTGGCCTTTAAGGTCAACACAACATATTCAAATATCCCACAAATAAATGAAAATTCTTTCAGTAAATTGTCATTGGCAAAGAAAACCCAAAAATAAAATTGTTCAGTTTCAGAAATAACTAATAACAGAGCACTCCAAATACACATCTTTCAATCATACATGACCTAAAATTTTACAGGCTAACAACTCAATAACAAACAACAAAAACAAAAAACAGATTGAAATTAATTCCTACCTTAAAAACTAGACAGACCCTAATTAAACATGCAACAGACAAACATAGAAACAGACTGACATAAAAGGGACAGAAATAAAAAACAGCAAAAACAATGCAACCCAAACCAACATTTCCCCGATACAGAAACAGAAGGATGCTAAGGGAACGGGATCAAAATATTAAACACGACAAGGACATACCCTCCAGACCGAGGTTACAAGGGTTTCAAAAAAACATCTGCAAAGTAAGTCCCCGTGCCCCCGACCATAGTCTGAGAATATCTACTTTCTCAAACATCCTAATTTGTAATGCTCAAATCAAGTTTTGCTGCCTTACAGAGTTTTTTCCATGATTTTTTTTTTCTGATTTCCTGACTTGCAAGCTTGTATGATTTATATTTTTCAGAGGAAAAAAAAAAAATGACACTTTTTCTGGCACAGCAATATTATCTTCAGTGAACTCCATGACTGCTACCACATTTCAAACTGGTACCAAAACATTTGGTTACAGAGTTAATTTAGAACACTCAGGCCTGATATGCATTTATACTGATAATACTTTTGTTAAAGATTTTCATGAAATAAACAGAGGTTACAAAACTTAATTACCCAATGAAACAAGAGCTGTCCATAAGACAGCGCACTCGACTTTTCTCAGTTGTAAGACACATTTTTTATGGATTTTAATAGTATGGACATATCAATGTGACATGTTCTAGTTATAGTAGAAATTATTCTATCACCTCCAATAAACAAATATGCTATTTGTAAATACATCCAAAAAATATCTAAGTATAAAAGGGTAAAATTGAAAATACACTCATATAGGATTATGGGCCCTGCCAGTAAAGTTGAGGTAGTGTGGGTAAACAATAAATAAGTATTCCAAGTTATGTGGAATACCTGTGATAGTATTGAAAATATACAACTTTGTAAAAAATTAACCATGATTTCGGCTGTTTTCTAAGTATGAAAAGGGGCATAATTCAAGAAGTAGTACAGCCAGGGTTATGGGCCTTGCTAGTAAGGCTGAGGTAGTGATGGTGAATAAGTACTTGAAGTTTCAGTCAAATACATGTGATAGTACAACAAATGTAAAAAATTACCATGATTTTGGGCTGTTTTCTAAGTAGAAAGTGGCATAACTTAAGAAGTAGTACAGCAAGAGTTATGGGCCTTGTTAGTAAGGATAGATAATGATGGTGAATATGTACTTGAAGTTTCAGTTGAATACCTTAGATAGTATTGAAGATATACAGCTTTGTAAAAAACTTTAACCTTGATTTTGCTGTTTTGTAAGTATGAAAGGGGCATAACTCCAAAAATAGGGTAGCCAGGGTTGTGGGCCTTAGAAGTAAGGTAGAAGTGATGATGGTGAATAAGTATTTTAAGTTTGGGTGGAATACCTTTGATAGTATTTAAGTTATCGATGTTGAAAAAACTTTAACCTTGTGTTGCAAACGCCGACACCGACGCTGACGCCCGAGTGAAAGTATAAGCTCTCATTTTCTTCGAAAAGTCGAGCTAAAAAATGTATGAGGAGTCAGCCATATGATTATCTACATTAGCGGTACTGTCGATTTATAAAAAGTTATGGAGAGAGATGCAGGTAGTTTTCCCAGACTTTGGCAGTGTCAGCAACATATGATATGGCAAAGTAAGAAGTGAAAAAACGGCACATACCAACCAAATTGTTAAACCGAAGATCTATGCAAAGGAAAAGTGATCTTGTTAAAAATTAACAGTAACTTGCATACACTTGAAAGTGTAACAGATTTCCATGTTTCAGTCTTTGTTCCTACTACGATAGTTATGCATACCGATCTGCTTCCCGATCGATATACTTTTCAATTGTTTCATTTATTAAAAATTAAGCAAACCTGATTTGCAAATGGTTGCCTGATTTCAATAATTTTGCATGAATTTATAAACAGGCGTACAATAGATTATGGTCATACTTAATCAAGACAGAAAAGCATTAGCAAGTTGAACCACATAATCAATTGGTGTAATTATTTGTTACCTGGCTATCATCATATAAAGTTTACAAAAGTACATGTACTCGTTCATTGCAATATCCTACATAAATGTGATTCTATACCAAATCAATCCTTGCAAAATATATTGTTCAATTACAAAGTTAAAATGTTCAGGTGAAGATTCCACTTTCAAATGATGCACTGTACATAAGAGCTTTATAGTACAGCTTTGTTTGTCGATAGATGATGATAAAATCTGAAATTCATTATTAACCCCTAATTCCTTTTGAAGCATATTTAAAACTCCAACTTAATTCAGAATATAACCTTCATCGTCAAGGAAAATAGTTTCAGTTAAACAAGTGTTAGCAAGATTTTTATACTCCTGATTAATCAGGTTCATCTGGATTGATTTTGATTACGCCGAGTCATTTGAAAACTTACTTTTAAAGAGAAAAGCGTTAAATAGCAGATGAACAGAGCAGAGCGCTAAAAGTGAGCATGTTTTTTTTTTTAAGTACAAACATTACAATACTGACAAAGCATTTTGAAAACTAACAATTATAACAAATTTGACATGAATTACTATAAATGGATGCTTTACCCCTTTCCCTCATAGAGGAAACCATGAAAAGACCTATGCGAACAGCATAAAAACCAGATCAGCCTGCGAGTAACTCGCAGGCTGGTCAGGTTTTATGCTGTTCGCTGCTCCTCAGTGGTCTGGAAATGAGGATTTTGTAATTAAATTTGGTAAGGTTTAACTGTGGTGTTCTGCAGATCAGGCTGTTTGTGGTACCTATTGAGTGCATCAAAATGAGTCTATATGAGGGAAAGGTTACATGGCATGATTCAAGATTAAAATATTTTGACAACTTAGCAGAAAGATTATTTGCCTGAACACATATGCTCTATGATTTTTTACCACATAATATTGAATTGGAAAGAAAATAAACAAGACAAATGATCTATTACAAGTTACTTTATTATTATATTTTTAAAATCTAAGGAAGGAAGGAAGTAAGGAAGATTGCGAAACATCATTGGAAAAAAAGAAGCAGCTTAACGCAACTACTCTGCCCCTTTACTAAGACATAAAAGCTTTGTTTCCCCCTACCTAATTCTTGCTGCCTCAATAAATTACAGTATTCTGGCAATTACTAAAATGAAACCTTTTTACTCACCTTTCATTTTACTGAAGTCCAATGAAGTCTCCCTAATAGAGAAGTCAGCCTGGAAGGGAGCAATCTGTTCCCTCAGGATCAGCAGATGCTTGATCATGAACAGTTGACCATCTAGCTGAGTCTGAAGATGTCAGGATCACATGAAAATAAATAAAAGCTTTAAACCATTCTATATCCAAGAGAAAGGTATTTGGTAGCTCAATTTTACACATGGATTGAATTTCTGACCAAAGGTAAACATTTCAGTTCAAACAAAGAAAAATAACCAGAAAATAAGCATTTGGTATCAGGATAATCAGTCAAGTTTACAACTTATCAAAGGAGACAAGGGTGTCACTAAGACACAAACATTTAAAAGACTTGCTAACAGGCTTACCTTGCTTAAGTTTCATAATCAAGTTCATAAATTATTTATGAAATATTTTTTATTTTCTCTGTTCCACTTTAGATAGGTATATAATTAGGGCTGGGCCGATGGATCGGACTATCGATTAATTGCAATGGTTATGAGGATGATAGTACTGCATCGATAGTGGTTTCTGACTATCGATAATATCGCCGATAGTGTTCCTGACTATCGATAGTTCAGTAATATATACACCTGACCACAAAGTCTATCTGTTAAGCATAAGAAAATAACCAACAAACATTCCCTAACGTTGCAGTTAAAAGAGTAATTCATATCGTGTCGGTTTTTTAGGATTTGTTGCCAGTCTAATGTACATGTAAGGGATGGATATGGCTAAATCACTGACGAATAACGATAAAACTGAGTCATAATTATAGCTTTTGAGTTCGAACAACAAATCAAAACAATCTCAATTTACAAGTCAATAACGTTTTCTTGAACTGTCTATAAAGTATAACACATTTTATTTCGTATGTTATATAACATGATTTACATTATAGCTGAAAATAAACATTACGTTTATCGCTGACGTGAGCATGCTATGGTTCTGGAATTCTACCGTACCTGAAATAAACATCATGGCGACTCGCTCGCGTGACATTCAGTTATTTTTGTTTTTACTTTTGAATAAGTTTATTTTTTCTTTACTTGAGATTATATATATATATTTGACAAAGCTGTCAGTTGTGGATTTGAAAATAAAAACAAAGATAAAAAATGTTTATAGTTAACTGATACATTTATTTCCCTTTTAAAAGACATGAGTCAAAGGGTCATTGGTAAAGCAATAGTATCGCAATGCATTGCAATATGAATCCTGCAATAGTTGAACTATTGCAATAGCAACATACTGACTATCGATAGTATCGCAATAGTCATTTTTGGGGTCAATGGTCAGCCCTATGTTAAAGATTAAGTAATACTGCTAACAAAGTTTAACTGAATAAAACAAGAGGGCCATGATGGCCCTGGATCGCTCACCTGGTATCATTAGGCTATGTAAAATCAAGTGACCCCTGGGGCGAGCCAATTTTTCAAGTGACCCCTGGGGCGGAGCCAATTTTGACCCCAGGGTCATAATTTTAACAATCTTGGTAGAGAGTCATAAGACCATGCTACATACCAAATATCTTAACTCGAGGCCTTGTGGTTTCTGAGAAGAAGATTTTTCAAGTTTTTTTCCTATATTAGCCTATGTAAAATCAAGTGACCCCTGGGGCGGGGCTAATTTTGACCCCAGGGTCATAATTTTAACAATCTTGGTAGAGAGTCATAAGACCATGCTACATACCAAATATCTAAACTCGAGGCCTTGTGGTTTCTGAGAAGAAGATTTTTCAAGTTTTTTTTCTATATTAGCCTATGTAAAATCAAGTGACCCTGGGCGGGGCCAATTTTTTGACCCCAGGGTCATGATTTGAACAAACTTGGTTGTGATCCACTAGACAATGCTACATACCAAATATTTAAACTCCATGCTTTGTGGTTTCTGAGAAGAAGATTTTTCAAGTTTTTTTTCCTATATCAGCCTATGTTAAATCAAGTGACCCCTGGGGCGGGGCCAATTTTGACCCCAGGGTCATAATTTTAACAATCTTGGTAGAGAGTCATAAGATCATGCTACATAACAAAAATCAAAACTCGAGGCCTTGTGGTTTCTGAGAAGAAGATTTTTCAAGTTTTTTTTCTATATTAGCCTATGTAAAATCAAGTGACCCTGGGGCGGGGCCAATTTTGACCCCAGGGTCATGATTTGAACAAACTTGGTTGTGATCCACTAGACAATGCTACATACCAAATATTTAAACTCCATGCTTTGTGGTTTCTGAGAAGAAGATTTTTCAAGTTTTTTTCTATATTAGCCTATGTGAAATCAAGTGACCCCTAGGGCGGGGCCAATTTTGACCCCAGGGTCATAATTTGAACAATCTTGGTAGAGAGTCATAAGATCATGCTACATAACAAAAATCAAAAGGCTAGGCCTTGTGGTTTCGGAGAAGAAGATTTTTTCAAGTTTTTCCTATATTAGCCTATGTGAAATCAAGTGACCCCTGGGGCGGGGCCAATTTTGACCCCAGGGTCATAATTTGTACAATCTTAGTAGAGAGTCATAAGATCATGCTACATACCAACAAGAGGGCCATGATGGCCCTAGATCGCTCACCTGGTATCATTAGGCTATGTAAAATCAAGTGACCCCTGGGTTAGAGCCAATTTTGACCCCAGGGTCATGATTTGAACAGATTTGGTAGAGGTCTATTAGCCCATGTTTCATACCAAATATCTTAACTCCAGACCTTGTGGTTTTTGAGAAGAAGATTTTTTCTTTTTTTTTTCCAAAATAAGTCTATGTAAAATCAAGTGATCCCTGGGGCGGGGCCAATTTTCACCAAATATCTAAACCCCAGGCCATGTGTTTTCTAGTTTTCTAAAAAGAAGAATTATCAAGTTATTTCTATATTAGCCTATGTAAAATCAGGTGACCCCTATGGCGGAGCCAAATTTGACCCCAGGGTCATGATTTGAACAAACTAAGTATAGATCCACTAGACAATGTATGATTCATGATTTGAACAAACTTAGTAGAGGTCTATTAGCCCATGTTACATACCAAATATCTAAACTCCAGGCTTTGTGATTTTTGAGAAGAAGATTTTTCAAGTTTTTTGCTATATTAGCCTATGTTTAATCAAGTGACCCCTGGGGCGGGGCCAATTTTGACCCCAGGGTCATGATTTGAACAAACTTGATAGAGATCCACTAGACAATGCTACACACCAAATATCTTAACTCTATGCCTTGTGGTTTCTGAGAAGAAGATTTTTCAAGTTTTTTTTCTATATTAGCCTATGTAAAATCAGGGACCCCTTGGCGGGGCCAAATTTGACCCCAGGGCCATGATTTGAACAAACTTGGTTGTGATCTACTAGACAATGCTTCACACTAAATATCTAAACCCCAGGCCTTGTGGTTTCTGAGAAGAAGATTTTTCAAGTTTTTCCTATATTAGCCTATGTAAAATCATGTGACCCCTAGGGCGGGGCCAATTTTGACCCCAGGGTCATAATTTGAACAATTTTGGTAGAGAGTCATAAGATCATGCTACATACTAACAAGCCAGTAGTTTTGGATAAGAAGATTTTTTAGTTTTCACTATAGACATATAAGGAAAACTAGCCCCGCCCCTGGCGGCCACGTTTATTTATGGATCCAAATAATTTGAACAATCTTGGTAGACACTTACTCAAGGAGTATCTGTGCCAAAACATTTTGAAATTCAGCCAGCAGTTTTGGAGGAGAAGATTTTTTAAGATTTGAGTATAGGCATCTAAGGAAAACTAGCCACGCCCCTGGACCAAAGGAACATCTGTGCCAAAACATTTTGAAATTCAGTTGGTTGTTTTGGAGAAGAAGACATTTTAAGTTTTTTCTTTCCGTTGCCATGGCAACCAGAATTCCAAATGGAATTCAATTCTTTGAACAACTTTGAAAGGGGACCACCCAAGGAACATCCCTGTAAAGTTTTATCAAAATTGACCAAGCGGTTAAGGAGGAGATGTCGTTTGAAGCAAAATGTTGACGGACGACGGACGGACGGACGACGGACGGACGACGACGGACGGACGACGCGACGAAGACCGGTCACAATAGCTCACCTTGAGCCTCTGGCTCAGGTGAGCTAAAAATCAAAAGACTAGGCCTTGTGGTTTCGGAGAAGAAGATTTTTTAAATTTTCATTTTTAAAATCTAATTTTAGCTCCTGTGACCTAATTATGCAATGGACCAGAACCATTTATACAACTTTAGTAGAGCTTCATCCAAGGAACATTCCTGCAAAATATTTTTCAAATTGGCCAAGCCGTTTAGGAGGAGATGTTGTTTGAAGCAATTGTTGACACCGGACGCACTGACGCACGGACGACGGACGCCGGACAAAAGGCGATCAGAAAAGCTCACCTTGAGCACGTTGTGCTCAGGTGAGCTAAAAAGACGTTCATGTTTTACCAAAGGTTGATATTTTTGCAGCCATAAAAGACTATACATTTCAGTGTGATGGACAAATAAATATCAATAATAATGGGTTGGGTTCACAGTCATAAAAATCTAAATCTAGTGAATCTTGCCAGCTGCAAAAAATGCTTAGCGTACATAAAATCATTTGCAGTTTTACACATAACAGTATTTGTGAAAAGAAAAAATATTTAATCATGCAATCAGCTATTCGAGGGCTGATCACCAAACAGTTCCATTTCCTTCAACATTTATTTCTATATGCCTTTAGAAAAGTTTTGCTAACATACCCTTCTCTTGGTGATGCCATCCTTAGCGTTGAGCAGCGAGTGTATACATGACTGGAGGGCCTCCTGGGACAGACCCTGGAACGTGGTTTTGTCGATACACCGGTATAGCTTGGATAGAGATACCAGAGTTCGTCGGACCGTCGGAAACCACATGCCATGAAGATCTGCCGGTGACATTGGCATGGATGTCGTCAAGTTTCCCCCACCACCTGTAAAAAATGGTAGAGAAGAACTGACCTAGTGTTATAAATTTTTTTTTTTCTTCTTCTTCTTCTTCTTCAGAATATCAGTTACCTTTAGTGATATA
Source organism: Solen grandis (assembly GCA_021229015.1). NCBI lineage: Eukaryota > Metazoa > Mollusca > Bivalvia > Adapedonta > Solenidae > Solen > Solen grandis. Next base: position 38,810,334 of record CM037793.1, read on the forward strand.
ACATTATCAATTGTTCCTAGAACACTGACCTAACAAAAAGTTTTTCTCGGAATCAGATAAAAACAAAATGTAATAAAAGATGGGTATTTGTTATTTTTCAAATTTTATGATAAACAAGAGGGCCATGATGGCCCTGAAACGCTCACCTAAGTACCATTGCTACAACTGATTACAAGGTCTTTAAACAGACAAGAATTCTGATATAACTCAATCTTAAACATTTTAGCCCTGACAATACTACACACCAAATATATAAGGCCTTATGGTTTCAGAGGAGAAGGCTTAGTGCGGGGTCATTTATTTCCAAAGGGCCACCATTTTGAAAATCTAGATAATGAACCATTAGATGATGCTACATACCAAAACTCTAAGCTATAGGCCTTATGGATTCATAGTAGAAGATTTTTTTAAAGATTTTCCTATATAACTCTATGTAAAACAAGTGACCCCTGGTGCAGGGGCATTTATTACCATAAGGTCATGATTTGTACAATCTTGGTAATGAACCATAAGATGATGCTACATACCAAATATCTTATCTCTAGGCCTTATGGGTTCATAGAAGAAGACTTTTAAAGATTTTCCTATATAACTCTATGTAAAACAAGTGACCCCTGGTGCAGGGGCATTTATCACCATAGGGCTATGATTTGAACAATCTTGGTCATGAACCATTAGATGATGCTACATATGAAATATCTAAGCTCTAGGCCTTATGGATTCATAGAAGAAGATTTTTAAAGTTTTTCCTATATAAATCTATGTAAAACAAGTGACCCATGGTGCGGTGGCATTTATCACCGTAGGGCTATGATTTGTACAATCTTGGTAATGGCCCATAAGATGATGCTACATACCAAATATCTAAGCTCTAGGCCTTGCAGTTTTCCAGAAGAAGATTTTCAAAGTTTGCATTTTTAAAATCTATTTTTAGCTCCTGTGACCTACTTTTTAACCAATCTGAATAATTTGTACAACTTTGATAGAGGGCATCATAAGGATGATTCCTGTGAAGTTTGGTCAAAATCCCTTCAGCGGTTCATGAGAATATGTTGTTTAAAGCAAATTGTTGACGACGGACAGACGCACGCACGCACGCACGGACAACGGACGACGGACAAAAGGCGATCACAAAAGCTCACCATGAGCACGTTGTGCTCAGGTGAGCTAAAAATGTAACTTTCTTGTTCCCTGAAAGGTAATATTAATGAAAGTCAAGTCCATGAAATTTTACTATAAGTAGATATAACTTGTAGAACAAGTATCCACCTAAGAAATTTGTATTTAATACAGATTCAACAAGGTCTTTTATCAATGAACAAAAGTGTTCTTTGAAACACATGTGACACCTGCTGAAGCAGGACTGAAAAAGTGTGACGGAAAGACAATGGAAAAGTGATCCCTATGTGTCTCCTCTGATTACAAAAGGTGACACAAAAAAACAGTACAAAAATCCACCAAAGTACAAGAATCTTACCGGAGCCAGCGGAGACGTCCTGCCAGCCAGTTGTTGGATCCTCCTGCAGGGGTATTGTCTCCAAGTCAACATCCCTGCCCCTGTCAGTCGTGCTACCTCAGCACTCGTGCTGGACGCATTGGACGGGGTCCTAGAGTGACCCTTTGTCTGACCCTTCTTTATACTCTCAGCAATGCTCTGTGGCAGAGAAAAATAAAGATTTAACTTAATCTGATCATTCTGACTTCTTGGTCATGCATAAACTTGTAAGAAGAAAAGATTTTTAACACACAATGAACTTTTTAAAAATTATAATTTTCCTGTCAGATCAGGTTGCAAAACATTCTGCAAAGCAATGAATTTTGTAAAGCAACAAACAGCATAAAACTTGATCAACCTGTAAATAAAGATGCTGAGAGAAAATGGGTGATTGCAAGTAGTATTCATACATAATATTGTTTTTTTCAAAACGGATACTCTTAATCATGAAAGGAATTTTATAACAAGAGTGTTCCTTGGAACATGTGTGTCACCTGCTGAAGTGTGATGGTAAAAGTGTGACATACAGACATACAACTGAGAAGTGATCCCAATGTGTAAACCTCTGCTTATGGCATGTGGCACAAAAAGGTTTATTATTTATTTAATTTTATAATCCAATGTTTATTTATTTCAATGTTATTCCACTACTTAAGGCCCCCTACCTCCATCATCTCTAATTTCTCCGGGTATGCCAGGTCGCCCTGTGCCGCAGCATACTGCAGGATGTCACTCTTGATGTAGATATACGTCCTGTACACCAGTCTCTCCTGTACGTCCATCAGCAGCTGTTGGGTGATGCTCTCAAAGGCCCTTAACTCTTGTGCTGTAAAAGGGAAATAACATATTTAACTCTTAAACTGTACTGGTGAGTAGCAATCAGTATAAAATCCGATTAAACCTAAATATTTGGTTAGCAATAACACAAATATGCCTCACAAGTGCATGCTATATGCTATATCCAGAGCAAGGCCCGGGTTTATTTCACAGTTAATAGTCTTGCAACTCTAACTTGGGGAAAAAAAGAACAAAAAAAAGTTCTGTTTCTGGTCTCCCGAACGACCCTCTTTTTTAACAACCGACCCTACAGTTTTTATACCTTTCCACTTTTAAAAAAAAAATTCCCTTTTTTTTACCTTTCGTTTCATGGTAAAAAAATAAATTGAAAAAAAATAAAATCTCGACCTACCAAACCTTTTTTAACCCTTTCCCTCCTATATACTCATTTTGACACCCTCAAAAGGTATCACATAAAGCCTGATCTGCAGAAAACCACAGTTAAACCTTACCAAATTTATTTACAAAGTCCTCATTTCCAGACCACTGAGGAGCAGCGAACAGCATAAAACCTGATCAGCCTGCGAGTTACTCGCAGGCTGATCTGGTTTTATGCTGTTCGCATAGGTCTTTTCATGGTTTCCTCTATGAGGGAAAGGGTTAATTGCTGGAGACCAGAAACGAAACTACTTCTTTTTTTGGCCTACTGTAAATCCAATACATAAGTTCTGCAGTCGTCTCACTACACTAACTTACATGTATAAGCATATTTATTATTATCATTATTATTATTATTATTATAAGACTATTTTGTTTTCATTCGATCTATTTATTTAGTAAACATTTGCCGAAACATTTGCCAGACTCCAGCGGATTACAACTACAAGTATACAGCAATGAAGGTTTTAATTATGTTGAGAGAGCAAAATATCTTCTGGATATACTTGTTATTAAGTATCAAAGAAGTGCTTTCATAGTATGCTAATGCGAAAATGACTAGGTGCTTTTTCAGAATGATGATTTAGTTGTTTTGGAATTTATTGTCACTGTAACAGTACTTCAGTCATATAGCAATGTCCAGCTAATAACCATAACCCCAACTGCATTGAGGTAACTAAGTAAAATTGTTAACCTATCACACGCCAGCTAAAAGGCTTCCTCATATGAAAATTCAAAGTGACGTGAACAGAACTAAAACCCAAAGACAGGAAAAGGAATTCAAAGCCAGATACTATCACCACTTTGCCATGCTGGCCCATACAATGATTCAATAATTTGACATTTGACTATTAGAAGCTGTGTACCATAACCAACAAGCAACTGGTGTGTCACGCAACACACGAGTCCCCAACCGGTGAGGCCCGTAATTTTTCCATTACCATAGCAACCAGAATTTTGGTCCGAGAAAACAAAACAAAGTGACATCCATACTGTCATCTATTCATATATGTACAAAGTTTCATCATATTATCTTAAACAGTTTTTATCGCAGGATCCAGACTGCGTTCATCGGACAGACGGACGGACAAACCTATAGTCCCCTCCAGTGTAAACACCAGTAAGGGACTAACAACAATACATAGAATGTGTGGACATACGATTATTCTGAACATGTTCCTCGATCATCTCTATCTTAAGGATGCTGCAGAGCTCGGCCAGCGTCTCCAGGTGGTTGATGTGGATGATCAGCGGACGGAACACGTCGTACAGGCAGCTGCATAGGCGCTCCAACATCTCACTGTAGGTGAGAAACATTACCAAAATATACATTAAATCTTTACTTAATAAAAACTCATTTTGAGCAGACCTAGATCTATTATTCAGAAGTAATCAGGAAACAAGAGGGCCATAGAGGCCCTGGATCGCTCACCTGAGTATAGGGTTACCAAAAGAACATCTGTACTTAAACATTTTGAAATCTGACCAGTAGTTTTGAAGGAGATGATTTTTTAAGTTTTTTTCTTTCCATTGCCATGGTAACTAGAGTTCTACATGGATCAAGTTTATTTTAGCAACTTTTGTGAAGGTTCACCCAAGGATCATCCTTGCCAAGTTAATCGAATTCTGTCCAGTGGTTTTCAGTGGAGATGTCGTTTAAAACAAATTGTTGACGACGGACGATGCACAACGACAAACGCTGGGTGATCGCAAAAGCTCACCATGAACACATAGTGCCTAGGTGAGCTAAAAAGGAGCTGAAGAAAAAACTTTCAAATCATTTAAATATTCACCCTGACATTACACTACCTGTCCTCCATATTCTATTTATGTCTATGCATAAAACCTCTTCTTGTAAATAAGAATACAAAGACAAAATTAACAAGAGCTGTCCATAAGACAGCGTGCTCGACTTTTCTCAGTTTGCCAATAAAGAAAGGGCCAATCTTTGATGTTATTAGAGGTTGTTGCCCAACCTATTTGCTATTTGTAAATACAGCCAAATATCTAAGTATAAAAGGGTAAAATTGAAAATACACTGCATATAGGATTATGGGCCCTGCCAGTAAAGTTGAGGTAGTGTGGGTAAACAATAAATAAGTATTCCAAGTTATGGTGGAATACCTGTGATAGTATTGAAAATATACAACTTTGTAAAAAAATTAACCATGATTTCGGCTGTTTTCTAAGTATGAAAGGGGCATAATTAAGAAGTAGTACAGCAGGTTAGGGCCTTTACTTGAAGTTTCAGTTACAACTATGTAAAAAAATTACCATGATTTTGGTTGTTTTCTAAGTATGAAAGTGGCATAACTTAAGAAGTAGTACAGCAAGAGTTATGGGCCTTGTTAGTAAGGTAGAGGTAATGATGGTGAATATGTACTTGAAGTTTCAGTTGAATACCGTAGATAGTATTTAAGATATACAACTTTGTAAAAACTTTAACCTTGATTTTGGCTGTTTTGTGGGCATAACTCCAAAAATAGGGTAGCCAGGGTTGTGGGCCTTAGAAGTAAGGTAGAAGTGATGATGGTGAATAAGTATTTTAAGTTTGGGTGGAATACCTTTGATAGTATTTAAGTTATTGATGTTTGAAAAAAACTTTAACCTTGTGTTGCAACGCCGACGCCGACGCTGACGCCGACGCCCGAGTGACAGTATAAGCTCTCATTTTCTTCGAAAAGTCGAGCTAAAAATAATGTAAATGAAGTAAAATTATGCAATGTACCTTTTACTTGATCTTGCAGTGGGAGAGCGAGTAAGCAGCCTCCAAACAACAGCAAAATGTTAACAAATAAATAAGAAAATCATTTCCGTATAAAAAAGTAAAGAAACTTACTCAAGCTGTGTACAGGGCTTGGAGAAGAAGTTAAGGTAAAGCTGGTACTCGTCTTCACACACATGCACCATGAAGGCACAGCCACTCCGCATCTGATACAGGGAACCAGGGCATGGGAGTAAATCACAGGTGACAGAAAATAGCTCATGTTTTGAATCTTTTATAGAACAGATTTTTTTTTCTAATTACCATTACTGGTATCTATCATTACAGAACACAATTATCATCAACAACATCCATATTCTTATCATCATCATCATCATTAATACCATTATCATTGTTGCTGTCAGAATCACCACCATCCTCATCATCATTACTGTAATCATCTTCAAAGGAAATTGTTTTAACAAATATTAACTTGATTAAGTTGATATTATATAACCCATGACATTAACATCAAATTCTGAATGAGAATAAATTGTCATAAATGAGACTGCATCAACTAAGATTGTTAATTTTACAGAAAGAAAATTAATGCAAATATGACATTCTATCAATATCAAATAATGAGTAACGTACGAGAGAGCAGTGGTCGCGGACGTGTTTGGCAGCCAGGTCCGTGATGGTCGAGCTGATACTGGGCCCCAGTAACAGCTCCCTCTGGGAGAAGTAACACTGTTGACAGTCCAGCAGGATATGACCATACCTGATATATAGGGACAGAGTTGATGGATGTGTCTTGTATACTATACACACAACAAAGACAGACAGAGCCAAAAGAAGAGACTGAGAGAGAGAATACAGAGAAAGAGACGTGTGCAAGTAGGAGAAAGAAAAACATAAAATTATATACTCAGAGAAATGTATTGTTTACATAATCAAATAAAACTAAAATGGATCAGACAGTTTTAACAGACAGCTTGGTTTAACTTTTTTTTTTTTATAATATATGAAGATGCATGACATGTTTTAAATATCATTTATAATATGAAATATTGAATTAATATGTTACAGATTTAAATACGATAATAAACAGAGACTTTAGTTGATCTTTATTAAACCATATACTCAACTTTCACAAAGGCATTCTTCAGGGTTCTATATTTCACAAAAAAAAAAAAAGGAATCTACTCTAATACTCTATTCCTCACAGTGACAGACTATAGCATAATCCCAGTAACTGAAACATAAACTGTGTTCCCACCTACTCATCTTTTGAACACTGGTGAGTACAGACAAGCATGAAACCTAATCAGTCTACAACCGACTGTCTCAAAAGTTTCCACTTGAAGCTTACTGATCAGAATAGACATTGCTGTTCTAGTGTTATTGCTCTAATTCTGTGCTAAACAGAAGCACAATGGACAGCCGAATAATGACTAACTAATGCCTAACAAGAGCACCACACGTGTATGCAAACACTCGTCTGTTGTTATATATTTAAACAAGAGTGTTTAAATTTGGTTAAAATGATCCTAAGATTTATGGCCCTTGATGAGAATGATGCCCTTCTGATAGTGAACAAGTATGTGAAATTTGATGACAGATGGTTTTATAGTTTAGAAGTTATGGCCAAGGTAAAAGTTTTTCACGACTACGCCAACGATGACGAACACCACAAGAGTGATAACAATACTTCAACTTTTTTTCATAGAAAAACAGCCAAGTCCTGGACTTCAAAATTTGGGAAAAGCATTCCTGCTTTCCTGAACAACTCCAATATGAATAGACAATGGGAAGTTTCCAACTTTTTTGGAACATATTTCTAGACAACTCCATTTTTTTTATAATTCTACTGGGAACCATGGACTGACAGACAGGAGACTACGTACTCTGGACTCTTGTCAAGCCTTGTTTCCAGCTGTTCCATGAGAGCCTTCACCCGCGGAGCATTGGCCCGGAACTTTCCATAGAACAGCGTGAACACGTTGTCACTGGAGCCGCCTGTAGTGTCCTTGGGGATGAACAGGGGTCAGTTTATATGGACATGCCGTATAATCATTTCAAAGGATGAAGTTTAATCAATATCATTAACAGTTTAACAGCTCAATACTAAGAAGTTTGTTAATGAATTTCCGAAAAATTAACAAAAAAATAAATTACCTACAAAATAGACTTTAATACAGTCTTTCAAATTTACTTTTTAGAGTATATGAGGTAAAAATCAAATATAAAAGCAGAATTTTCTTAATTTTTGTTGGTTTTACAAATGTCTGTTGATCAGCAACTAGTATAAAACCATAAAGCTTATCTAGGTTTTTCATGTCCGCAAAAATCTTTTTCCTGATGTCAAAGTTTAAATCTGCACAAACCTTAGCATTTTTCACGTGCTGTGCAGCTGCCTGAAGTATGTTGGTCACGTGCGTCTTCATGAGATTCAGGGCCCTGGACAGACACTGTCGGAACCTGGCCAGATACACGTCAGACTCCTTGTACTGGGGCTGTCAGGGACAGAGAGAGAGCTACCTTTCAGTAAACATACTTATGAAGGACAAAGGGGGGTAAGAGGTAAACTGTGTCACTGAAAAACATATCAGTAAACAGACATACATGCACTAAATACTAAATATCAGTTGTGGTCAAAAGGTAGTGTTCATTGATTTAAGGATCAGGTTAAGATTGTTTTTGTTTGTTTATTTGGGTTAAACGTCCCACAAACAGTATTTCAAAGATCTGGAGACTATGTCTAATAGAGACGGATATAGTGCTGCCACACTGCAGTATCACGCCACTGACATATGGTATGATAACTCGCCTGTTCACATTATCGTGACACTTGGCCAAACAGTCATGGAACTACCCTTATGTGCTGAGTGCCAGATAAGGGAGCTATACCAGTACCATTTTTTTTTACAAATTTGGTTATTGTGGAGTGGGATCGAACCCACAACCTCCTTATTCCAGGGCACTCTAACCACACAGCCACTGGGACCAGTAAGAGGTTACGACATTGACCCACATTTAGGGCAATCGTTTTAAGACCTTCAGAGGTGAAAAAAAACAGCAACTAGCAACTGTCTGGAAGGATAAGTTGTAAAAACTTGTTTCCAAATAAGTTTATAAAATAAAGTATAATATGAAACCAGCATTAAAAACTTCTTTCTCTTTCTTTATCAAGAGCATAAAAAGACATATTCCCCTCTGCAATAACTTTAAATTCATCAGTCCTGGAACTACCTTCACAATAAGCACCAAGCAAATGAGATATAAGTGTACAAATCTTAACTTCTTGTGTATTTAGTATTCTATTTGGTATGCTAGGGACCAAACCCGTGACCTCCAAGTTCCTCTAACCCTCTGACCATGAGGACTGGTTACAGAAACA
>CM037793.1:38819247-38869247 GCA_021229015.1 Solen grandis
CATTTTATTTCATCTCGTGATTATACTGATTCTCCTCCTCAGTTGAATAATCAAAAATAACATTTCACTGATAGCAACTCTTATCCCGTGTTTCTGAGTTGGACTTCAGTAAAGTCGAAATGGTATTTATTGTAAATAAGTTATCCAGATTATTTTATCCATTGCACATTCTCTCTCTATATACTTGTCTAACTCGTTTCAATACTTCCATAAACTATTGAAAAATTAACTCAATGAGACTTATCGGTCTTGAAGTTCCTCCTTTCTATCCATGAATATAGTAATGTTCAATTTTGTATGTGTTTGGAGTTACCATGATTTGTAATTCTTAATCTGTTCTGTTCTCTTCACTTCAAATGAATAACACAAAAAGATTAGGTTCGACTGTCGTCAATGTTATCCATACAAGCTTTTCAACTGATTTCGTTATCCTTGAATCGCAACCGATTGTTGTTATCGTCAACTTAAAACATCTTATATCTCTGTAAGAGCTGTGGTTTTGATGAATAAGATACAAGAATGTAAATGTTAATGATGCGTAGCTTGAAATAAGTCGGTATGATAAAAAAAAACGTAGTTTTTTTTTTAAATGGTTCATTCCATCGAAAGTTTTGGCCATTTTTCATTCAAATTTACGATAAGTAAAGCGTTAACGGGGCCAACAACTTCATATGTAGGTTTTGAAAATGTACTCTTGATTAACTTGATTTTACCTAAAAATAGTTTTAAGACATAAAACGGACAATTACGCACATCCTATATCCACTGCGTCTCCGCTACATGTATTTAGTATGACTGTTGTCGACCCCAACTGATTTCCGATTGAACGATGCGAACTTGTTAATGTTTACAAAAGGCCTTCATTCAAATTAGAACATAAAGGGTCAAAAAAAGGGACCAACCACCGTTATTATTGTAAAATAATGTAATATTTTTGAAAAAAAAAACAACAACAAACAACAAACAATTTATGGATCAGTTACTTGTATTAAATGGTGTAAAAAAATCAAGATTCAAAATACGCAAGTCTTCTGTCGTTATTAAAAAGAAATTCGGCACATTAAATCGGAATCTCTGATAACTTCTCCCTAAATTCGTAGGCCACGGTTTTTAAAACTTGGTTAACGGACCTTGCAAGCAACCTGATTCATTAAAGCTCTGGAAAATGTTTTGTAACCTTAAAATATTCAGATTTTTAGATACATGACGTCAACTTGAAAATCAAAGAAACCGCAGTTTAATAATGACAAGTGCTTATGACAAGTACTCATTTTATAAGCTCATTTAAATTATAAATCAATATTATCAATTATGTAACACGCATGCAATCGATGTTTATATTATGTATTGTGTAAGATGACGAGCTGCATATGCTCAAATCAAACAATAAAGTTCTGTTCTGTTCAATAATACGTTACAGCATAATGTCGAAAGTGTAGAAAACTATGTACACATGGCCGTGCCGGACATGTCTAATTGACGGCACAGGTCCAATCTGCGGTCCCAGTATGATACAGGGCTTGAAATGGGTGAATTTAACTGAAAATTGTAGCATATGTTGTAAAGCCTTGCAAATATATACATGTATTTAATTTTATACATTTCATCAATACGAAAAGAATTCCATACAACAACAATCGGGAAAGATTTTAAATTCCGGGACTTGTAACTAAATCCTGTACCAATTGAAAACTTATCTTAACTAATTTGTTTCGTTATCATCGTCCTTTTTTTGTTGCTGTTGATGTTTTTTTTTTGTTTTTGTTTTTTTTTGTTTTTTTTTTTTTTACTTCGACATGAATACCGCCTTAGTAGCTTACTGTCCGGAAATGCCATGCATCTTGCGGACCCTTACTCTTCCATTTATTATGAAAGAAAGGAATTACCTGTTGTAAAATGTATCTTATTTGATCTATAGAGTAGTTAATTTATGGCATCTTAAATCATCATCATAGACTATGTCTCCTATAATTAAAGTATTTTTCTGTACCTTTGTTTTCTACATTCCTGAATAATTTGATAAACTGAGTTTTTCATCGACCATATTCTCGATAATTTAATTTAAAAAAATCAGATTTGATAGAAAAAATGTTTAGAAAAAAAAATATGGAAATTAAGTCGAATACACTCTTGATTTACATGGGTTTTTTAGAACACATTTTAGAAACTTCTGAATCAAACGGCTTTGAGCTGAGAATATTTGTGAAAATGGCATTTATCATTGCCTAATGGAAATATTAGGCCTGCTGTTTGTAAATAATGCATGCAAATGTTATTAAAATATTCCGAAACGACTTTGCTTTATATAAGTCCTGCTTCAAAAGCATTCGCGGCGTCTTTGATGCTTTGCAACAAATTCAATCTTGTTTTCCAAATGAACGGTGTATCACAACTGCATACTTTATCCCGTTCCTGACTCACTAACGTTTTGATGAATTAAACGAAGTAGCAAAAACATATGCAACGATTATAAAGATGGGAAACTTAACGGACGTGCTGATATTGCACACGTCCTTGTGTGTTTATCATACTTAATTCCTGCATGCATAAATATCTTTTCTTCTGAAAGATGAGAAATGGCATTAAAATGCAGAATATGAAATAATAATCACGTTTGCATAACATGCATTAAGTAAAGCTTATTGTCCGCGCTGGTAGGTAGATTCTATCTAGCTCCAAGGAATTTAAGAATCGCTACTTTTTGAAATACCTTTTGACAGTTTAAACCTCTATTCCTTTTCAATATTAGATACCGATAATGGAACGTTTCTGTTTTTAGTTTCACTTGCTTATAAAATGAATAATATCCACAGACACACGTGTAACTTTACCCTTAACACTTTATTACTATTCGTGGGGCCTCCGTGGCCGAGAGGGTAAAGTCGCTGACTTTAACTTACCGCGTGGGTTCGAATCCCGGCAGGACATTCGGATTTTCATGTGAGGAAGCTTTCCAGCTGGCTTGCGGTAGGTTGGTGGTTCTACCCGGATGTCTCCGTGCATTCGGGGTCTCCCTCCACCTGTTATTAGCCGGACAACGCAATATGACTGACATACTGTTGAAGCGACGGTGAACTCAAATAGTCAAGTCAAGTCATTACTATTCGTATACAAACATGACTTGATAGATCTTTATTAACTGAAATTTAAACGGTATTTCCCTAAAGTTTGAAGAGCAGACTGTATGTAGTCTGACCTATGCTAGCAGGTGGCTCCTTTCTCGAGCTGTCTGTCAGCTGGGTATGCTTTGTTTGCCGAAGGCGTCACATGACATACAACTTACTAACATGTATATATCTGAATCGAATTTAAATTGACACCTTTTGAACGTTAAGGTTTTGCGTTCAACTTGCTATCATGCTTGTATATACGGGATGAATTCGAAACTGGAAAGATTTGTTCAGAAGCATAAGACCATCAGGTTATACGCTTTGACTAAGTTCATTGTAAAGTATTGCACCTTCTGAACTTAGAAATTTAGGTAAAAGATTTGCGTGTGACTGAATTTTGTTAAACTAATTATCCGGTGAAATAGTCGAGTGCGCTGTTTTGCGAACGGCTCTTGTTATAATTTAATGAGAATTCCTTTTAAAGTTTTATGCTTAGATATGCTAGTAAAAATGGTACTGTTATAGCTCCCTTGCTTGGCGCTCAGCAGATAAGGAAAGTTCCAGGACTAATTGGCCCGTTGTCAGGATAATGTGACTGGGTGTGGAATCATGCCACATGTCTACGGTGTGATACTGCAGTGTGACAGCACTTTACTTGTCACAAGTAAATATATGACAAAAATACTCTGTGGGGGGACGTTAAACCCAAGTAAGCATCGTCATCAAATGACTGATATACTGTCGGTGGGACGTTAAACCCAACAAACAAACAAACAAATTTAGATATGTGAAAGCAGATACTGTAAGCACCGAGGCAAGTAGTGTTGCTTAAATAAACATTCGGTATACTGGGGAAAAAACCTGCATAGTAAAACATAACAGGCTGTTGAGGGTATTATTATTAATTATTGGTACAATTGAGATTTTTGCACTGAATCAAAGGTTTGGGTATGTGAAAAATGGTTGTGTAATTATTGACATTTAATACAGAAGTTATGGCCATTCAATTGCGAGACAAATTTGGCGCATTGATGTTTAGCAAACTTTGGAGTAGTAATGACAAACATATACTCTGATATAATGTCCTGTAAGGAATAAAAAATGCTACCTTGTAAAGCTTTTCTGTTTCTTTAGAATATGAAGTTGATATACTTTATTTCCGAAATAACTAACGATACGTGTTAAAAAATGAAATGCTCATTGATTACCCCCTCACCCACCCCCACCCCCTTTCGAAGAAGAGGGGGCATATTGTTTTGCAAATGTTGGTCGGTTTGTCTGTCGGTCCGTCTGTCGGTAGACCACTTCGTTTCCGATCAATAACTGGAGAACGCTTGCGCCCGCATTCCTCAATTGTCATACTAGGGTGACTGGTCATGACTAGTAGATGACCCCTGTTGCTTTTGGGGTCACTTGGTCAAAGACCTTAATGAGAGTGGGGACGTAGGGGGGCATATGTGTCGTTCCGACAACTCTTGTTTTTATTAGAGAAACAAGTGATGAAATTCACCCCTAAATATTTTAGTATTACTCAGCAAGTTGGAATTAGAGCCGTGTTTTACAAGGTAAGCTTGTCGTAAATCAAGATTGAGAATAAACAATCAACAATAGTTATCTGTGACTGTTATTATTACATATTTTATTGTTGTAACATATTCTATGGTGCATAATTTCGATGCAAAACATTACTACTCGTCGTTATGTTCAAACCTTGGTAAGGACCGGTCTTGTGCTTAGCTTAATTTCATTATTACTTTTTTTACATTATTCCAGATCCAGGCATGTTGATCAAAGGCTGTTCCATCAAGAAAGGCGTCTGGATTGTTTTCTCGTTATCCGTGCTTGGGATCTACATCAATATTTCAGGGGTAAAAGAAGTTATGTTTGTTTGTTTGTTTGCTGGGTTTAACGTCCCACCGACAGTATTTCAGTCATTTGGAGACGATGTCTATTTGAGAAAGATATAATGCTGCCACACTGCAGTATCCCGCCGTAGACATGTGGCATGATACCACACCCAGTTACATTATCCTGACACCAGGCCAATCAGCCCTGGAACTACCCTTATATGCTGAGCGCCAAGCAAGGGAGCTATAACACGACTTTGGTATGTTGCGGCCGGGGATCGAACCCACGACCTCCCTCTCCGAGGCGGACGCTCTAACCACTCGGCCACCGGGGACGCTAAAATCATTAAATTTAAATTATATGTATGCCCCCCGAATCGATATATCGGTGGGCATATTGTTTTTGTCCTCCATGTCTGTCTGTCTGCGGACAACTTTAAATTTGGCCAAAACTTAGCTATACAAAGTATTGACTTGAAACTTAAAATAAACTTAGAAGGTGAACTGCAGTGATCAAGAACCACTACTCCACCTGGGGCCATATTCATAAAGCTCCTTAATTTTTAGCTCGACTTTTCGAAGAAAATGAGAGCTTATACTGTCACTCGGGCGTTGGCGTCGGCGTCAGCGTCGGCGTCAGCGTCGGCGTCGGCGTTGCAACACAAGGTTAAAGTTTTTTTCAAACATCAATAACTTAAATACTATCAAAGGTATTCCACCCAAACTTAAAATACTTATTCATCATCATCACTTCTACCTTACTTCTAAGGCCCACAACCCTGGCTACCCTATTTTTGGAGTTATGCCACTTTCATACTTAGAAAACAACCAAAATCATGGTAAATTTTTTACATAGTTGTACTATCACATGTATTTGACTGAAACTTCAAGTACTTATTCACCATCACTACCTCTGCCTTACTAGCAAGGCCCATAACCCTGGCTGTACTACTTCTTGAATTATGCCCCTTTCATACTAAGAAAAAAACCGAAATCATGGTTAATTTTTTTACAAAGTTGTATATTTTCAATACTATCACAGGTATTCCACCATAACTTGGAATACTTATTATTGTTTACCCACACTACCTCAACTTTACTGGCAGGGCCCATAATCCTATATGCAGTGTATTTTCAATTTTACCCTTTTATACTTAGATATTTTTTGGCTGTATTTACAAATAGCAAATAGGTTGGGCAACAACCTCTAATAACATCAAAGATTGGCCCTTTCTTTAATGGCAAACTGAGAAAAGTCGAGCGCGCTGTCTTATGGACAGCTCTTGTTAAGGAAAATAATTCCTTAACTGGAATAAATCTCCTAAGGATTTTTATAGATACGATATAAGGAAATCTCTAATAACTAAGGGAAATCTATGTGAATTTAAGGAAAATCTTCGAAACTAAGGGAATTTTTCTCCTTAGGAGCTTTATGAATACGGCCCCTGGTCCCATTAAATCTCTTTATTTTATTTTTGAACAATATTAACTCATTTACTATATTAGATAACGGCGCTATATTTGGCATATTTACTGAACTAAAACGCCTCTTTAAATGCCATCAATTGAATATTAGTTTTTCTTTTTTTTTTAATTTAGATCACCGGTTGTTTATTTAACAATGCTTTGGGGAATCTGGAGGAATTGGTGTCGTCAGCAAGATTCTGACTTTTAATAGCCTTGTTTGTCATCTGGTCAGCCCGACACATACAACATATATACATGTATGTGAAACGGGGGAGAGAAAACCTACACATTGTACATGGAAATATTTCCGGGCAACAACTTTTACTCGGTTAACGTGAAAAATAAGCAATGTATTGATTATTAACCTTTGTGTAATGGTATCACCAGAGTATGATTTTTAACAGTGTACTTTTTATTCTTTTTCAGATAAGCAATACCTCGATAAAGGTACGTGTGTTTTGATATTCGTCATCATCATCATCATCATTATGACTGTCCCAGGTTGCCGAGTTGTTAGAGAATCCAACTCGGGAGCGAAAGGTCATGGGTTTGATCCCCGGCCGTAACATACCAAAAATGTAAATGTTACTAGTATAGCTCCCTTGCTTGGCGTTCAGCATATAAGGGTAGTTCCAGGACTGTTTGGCCCGGTGTCAGGATAATGTGACTGGGTGTGGTATCATGCCACATGTCCACGGCGTAATACTGCAGTGTGGCAGCACTATATCTGTCTCAAGTAGACATCGTCTCCAAATGACTGAAATACTGTCGGCCGTTAAACCTAACAGACAAACAAATATCAATATCACCATCACCAATAATACCACCACTTCTACTAACCCCATCTTCCTCTCATCCCTGTCCTCTTTGAAGGCCCATTATATTTTATAATGATTCAGTTTTCATGAAGAAAGGGAAATATAAAATAACATTGACATATTGTAGACTAACACAAATGCTATATAATGTACAAAATATCTTCTGCAAAGTAACAGTTAAACGCATTATAATGTTGATCAAATTACGCAATTTAGTATTTTGGATGGATGTCAAAATACCCTCATTGTTTACATTTTGCATTAGCGAGATAATTTGAATTGAAAAAAGCCAAATCACATTTTGTTACGTCATCAATTTATGCACTCGAGATTAGTTAACGGAGACATACGGAATGCCTATGGAAAATTGACGTGGATATGCGGAAGTTGCAAATTTGTTACTTCGTTAATAAATGATTCTTTGTAGTGACGTTGTCGTCAACGAGTTTGTACAGATTACATCTCGTAACAAATCTGTAGCACACACTTTGCTGTGAAATAAAAGCAAGAATATACACATGATCTCATATTGAATTGACATGAGTCATCTTGGTACTTTGTCTTCATGCAGCATAGTGATGCCCGACTGCGTCAAAACATTGAGTTGGACTTTAAACAATCATCTAACGGTATCAATATATTTTACTATCGTGACTTAATTTTGCGTAATAACAGTAATTAATTGATTTTATTATGAATCTGTTTTTCTTATTTTTGTTGTTGTTGTGTTGTTTTTTCAAAATAATTTGCTATGATATATATTTTTACAGAAGTCGATTGTCGTGAGCGCTTCGTACATCATTAACCTGACAGAAAACCTCGACGTTCACCTGATTCATCGCCAGACAGCGCTTACACATAACCAAACACTGAATGCAACAACGGAACTAGACAGTGACGCGTTCTCTGACATCCTTGATGTTAATTCAACGTTGAAACTTGATTTCTCTAAGTCTATTTTCCCCCACTGGAGAGAACACGATAAAAGTTCATTGGACGTATTTGTTTATTCTGCTGTTGTTTCGAATACTACGGATATAAACTTCCAAAATTCCAGTGCACCTAAAGAAACGTTCAAATACACAATCAAACTAAGCGCTTGGGAGGCTCGCAGACATGTGCGCACTTCTATGAAATGTTGCTATCTATGGCATTCAAACGAAACTGTAACCTACAGAATGAACCGAAAGCATTACTGGAAAAAGTGGCTATTGTCATCAACACAGTATCACTGTCCAATAAATTCATTAAAAGGTTTAAAGGGTGTGTATCTAGAACAAACCAAAAGAAAGTGTTCAAATGCAGATATAAGGTATGTGAAACACGTCGTTCCTATGCCCCAAGAACAACAGTCTTTCGCCGTGTGTCTAAAGATTGTTTATGGGAATATCAATGTGAGGCTTCTAGTCGATTGGATGGAATATTATCGCCAGCTTAAAGTGGACAAAGTTCTAGTGGCAACGTTTAACGTGAGCAAAGATGCAATGCAAGTGCTGAACTATTATGTCAAGGATGGCTTTGTTGAGGTCAGAGCTTTTGACTTTCCTTGGAAAGATGATAAACGTAAGTACAATTGCATGAGCGTTAACTCAATTATCTTTTAAATGAATGGTAATTCCTGCCATGGGCGTAGCTAGCGTTACGCACTTACGCACGTGCGTAACATTGAAATTAAAAGTAAAAATTCAGACATGCCCCAAAACTATGATAAAACTAGAGGCAGAGAGGGAAAGGCTATCCAAGTCCAGTCAGTAGTATTTATTCACCGTAGACCTAAATCAAAACTTAAAATGAAAAAAAAAATCTGTTGTTCATAAAACGCTTTTGCAGTCTTACAGTATCCTTGGATATCACGATATTTACGTGTATTGAACTACATGTAATACGAAAGGATGACTACTCATCACTTTT
Organism: Solen grandis; assembly: GCA_021229015.1. Classification (NCBI taxonomy): domain Eukaryota; kingdom Metazoa; phylum Mollusca; class Bivalvia; order Adapedonta; family Solenidae; genus Solen; species Solen grandis. The sequence goes on from CM037793.1 coordinate 38,828,401, forward strand.
AATAGTGTATAAAATAATCATGCACGTGTTTTCTAAAGGTAGGGGTGTTTCTGGTAACTTCTGCACGAATGTTGTTCTGTAAAAGATTGAAACACGGATTCTATAAATCATTTAATATTTATAATAATACTTTAAATGTGTGCATATAACAACACTGGAGAACACAAGTTGCTTCACCGTTTAGCCTATATTCGTCATTTTTGACCTGATGGTCACCATTTTTCTTCGTTTTTAGCGATATTTTAACGAATTCTGTCCCATAAATTTTGGTGTTTCTCGGCACCTTACAGATTTATTAAACTATTCCTGGCATAGTCTAAGCTTTAAACATTGCCTTTAAATGTAAATATTGCATCAATAGAGAACACTAGTTGGAAAAAGAAACGCAGGAAAACTAGAATCTGTAGTAGCCAGACACAAGTTTTTACCTCCTAACCTTGCAATAAACCTCATATGATAGACCCCATCTCATTCTAAAGCATTTATTTTGTTTGAAAAAAATCTTTATCAAAATAATTTAAACTGTAATACCGTCGAATACTTCCAATTTAAAACTGACACAAAAGTTTACCCTACGTTTCTTTTTCAGTGGAGTATATATCATAGAGAAAAAGGTCTGTCTAAATGCAATTATTCTGATTTGTATTAAGAAAATATTAGGGTTTTTGTTAAAGACAATCATCGTCCAGTAAGAAAAAATGTTCACTGTATACACATCATTTTGTAAAGACGGCCAGTCACCTGTTTATTTCGTTCAGGTAACCGTCCCAGGTGACCGCGTGGTAGAGCGTCCGCCTTTGGAGCTGGAAGCGGTGTTCAAATATGGTACTGATAGATTTGGTCCTGCATGGCGCTAAACATATAAAATAGGTCAGCTTTAGATATTATAGAGCCAAGATGTGCTCGGGAAAAAAAACGAAAAAAAAAAAAAAAAAGAAGAACAGTGCCGCGTCCGAGTCAAACACCTTTTTGTTCCAACCAAGGGGTTAAAATATGAAATAATTGATGTCAATTGAAAGGCATTCATTAATGGAAAAGGTATTCAAGTCTCTTTCCCATATAGTAATTAAATAAGTAATGCTCTGGACAAAATTAAATAGAAGATACTACTGACTGTATAAACATATGACAAGGTAGAACTAGTACTTGGTCACTGCACTTCTCCTACTCTCTATCTATATGTATAATTTTCGAGTAATATTCAATCAAAGCGCTGGAGGCACTGCAGTTGTGTGTGTCTCAAGTGGAAGAGGGTTTGACGAGCTGCAGATATGCAGAGTAACTTAGTTTTTTGCCAAATATACAATTATTTTTGTCAAAATAATAAACGATTGTTCACTGTAGGCTATAGAATTAGGGAGAGGAAGAGTGACGATGTGCCAATTGTTAACAGTGGTGCATTCATCTTTAATTTCTTGTAATAACCACGTTAACGCAACGTTAAAGCGGGGTTATTGGCATTGCGCGAAAATTTGACGCCCGTTTATTAAAGTTACTTTGATAAACAAAATAAATGCGACAATACTGCTCTCTTAGCACTGTCAGCGCTTTGATTCGTACTACCGAGCGACGGCACAGTTTCTAGTTATAGATGCAAATATATGGCCCCATACTTCTGATAGAAGATATATACTGGTTTCCGACATTCCGACATTCCTTAGAGCAACAAATAACCCCTGGATGTATCTCGATGTATCTGGACTATTGTAACACAACAAAATATCCAAAACCTGCACATTTACCAACCAAATTCAGGCACGAGCCACTTTTGCATCGAAAGAAACTACAGAGAAAGTTACGCAACATTACAGAGAAAATAGTTCTTTTTTGCTTTTATGCTACATACAATTATTGTTACCCGTAAATATTTACTTTTTACTCAAAATTGAGTTTTCAACGCTTTGACTGAACCCCAGCATACCTGTGTTGTAAAATTCTTTTCAATCGTTCGATCATTCATACAAAATGATTAGGTTATTCGGTTTTAAATGTAGAGAATTGGATCGTAAGAATGTAGGTACTATAGTTGTGAGTGACTACGTCACACACAACTAAAAAGGAGACAGTTCAAAAATTGGACCAGGTAGAGTTATGATTTTTTATCAATGGACTTTATATAAAGATTGAAAAGTAAATCGAGGGGTGAGAGCGAAACTAGGCTAAGTGCATATATTTATATAATCACTTAGTCTAGTTTCGATCTTACCACTCGAAATGTTGTCCACACAGACAGAAGAACAAACAGGACAAAACGATACATCGATTCGGGTGCATGAAAGTGAGGATTCTGAATGTTGTAAAACTGGTAAAAGAAATTCAGATATCTAACCTTGTCTTAACCCTTTCCCTCATAGAGGAAACCATGAAAAAACCTATGCGAACAACATAAAACCAGATCAGCCTGCGTGTAACTCGCAGACTGCTCGGGTTTTATGTTGTTCGCTGCTCTTCAGTGGTCTGGAAGTGAGGATTTTGTAATTAAATTTGGTAAGGTTTGAGTTTGGCTTTCTGCAGATCAGGCTTTATGTGGTACCTATTGAGTGCGTCAAAATGAGTCTATATGAGGGAAAGGGTTAAAATTCTTATCAAATATTGTGATCGCATGAGGCGGTATTTTCCCCAAGGTTACGATTTATATCTTTGTAAGTTTTTTACAAAATAAAATATGCTTGGCTTCTTTTCAGTGACGCCCCTTAATTATGTTCTGAAAAGATTGAATGGCAAGTAATGTTTAAAAAGCACATTGATGCATGACAATATGTAAAAGCCACACGCACAAACATGTAACATAGACTTTGCGAGCAACATCTTGTCTATATCGGTTTAAGATCTGTAGTTTTTGAATAGCAAAACACGATCTAATTTATATTTGCCATTCAAATAAGGGACGTTTATGTAATCTATACTTTATAAATGCATATCATTATATAGCGAGGTCAATATTATTTGAGTATTTGTAAATATAAAAACCCTCTACCAAGTTTCAAGATTTAACTGGGTCGCAAGCGGCACCTGGACGCCCAGCAAGAAAGTGTGTAACATCATCCAAAGCGACCTAGCAACGCCCCTGTCTGTTCAGTGTTACGTTGTGCTTGAATATAATCATGATAGAAATTCATCAAACGCCGAAACGTTAAAAAAAATAGCCAGTTGCAAAAAGAAGGTTGTTCTTTTTACAAATTTATATGAATTATTTCTTTCAAATTATATTTAGTGAAATGCATACCGGTATATTTGGGAAAACCTGACTTGTTATTTTAAAAGAAAAGTTAATTAATGTGAGGTAAAGAAACCCGTAGTACAAACCTCCCATTGCAACTGATACTATTTAAACATTTAGATAAGTGTACATTTGAACAAATTTACAATATTCATGGATATTCACTGGATATTGTAACAAAAATAAATGTGTAAGTTTGTAATTTCATGTTGATACCTTCCTAAAATGTTTATACTTGTAAGCTTAAAAACTTATAGGAACCTTCAATTTTTTAAAAGTTTAAACTTGATATATTTTACATCGATTATGAAACAAGTTCTCACAACTTATATTAATCAAATTGATGGCTCTGATGGCGGCGTATGTGGATATTAATGTGGGAAGAAACCGGAGAATCCGGAGAAAACCCACGTGTCTGGACTGGCGAACACTGAGCCCTCTCATTTACGTGACCAGGAATCGAACCGGGGACGCATTGGTGAGAAGCGAAGCGCGTTACAACTACGCTATCCTGGTGGGAAGCGATACGCTATCCTGGCACTCATTCTAATGCTTGACGTCACAGTGTTACCAATATTTTTTTTAAGTTACCCCTAACGTACATTGAGATATGTTCTCTTGCAATTTATGTCCCAATCCATTGGTTGGACCAAATCATTACTAATATCATATTGGCGTTTTGTCAGTTGTATTTTGATTTGACGGTGACCAAGTGGTTAGAGCGACCGCCACTCGAGCGTGAGGTCATAGGTTCGATCCCCGGTCAAAGTAGTAAAAGTTCCTTTGCTTGGCTTACAGCATATAAGAGTAGTCCAAGGACAGGTTGGCCCGGTGTTAGGATAATGTGACTGGGTGTGATATCATGCCACGTGTCGACGGTGTGATACTGCAGTGTGGCAGCACTATATCTGTCTCATGTAGACATAGTCTTCATATCACTGAAATACTGTTGGTGAGAAGTTTCCCAACAAATAAACAAACGTTTTGATTCACTGTAAAAAGTCCCTTACACCCAGAATCTTCCAGATACAGCTAGAAAAAATCCATTCAAAATCCTCTGCATGTACTGATACTTTGATACTTTTATGCGGTTTTTTTTTTGCGCGGGGGGAGGGGGCGTGTGTACTTAAAGCTATTACTGTTACTTGTATGTGTACTTCATGTTAATTGACCAAATCCTATAAATACCTCCTTTTATGAAGCAATGAACCAAATATTCCATACTGTGTGAAAGCTATTTTTCAGATTTTCTTTCTATTGTATACGAAATTCTTTATCGACACGATGAATATTTTACATTTGAGCCTTTCTAGACAAACACTGTGTGCATAAATACACTGAGTATATCAGGCGTTGGTAAATCTTTTGTCATCGGGGTCATGGTGACTGAAAAATACTGTAAATCATTAATTTTCGTTGCCATTAAATTTCTTGATTATGTAACTAAGGGAATTTCGTTGGTACATTTATTCGGGGATCTATGTTCTGGAAAACGTGAGATCAATATATGAAACAGGTTTTCGTGGGGATTAATATTCGTGGATATAACCCTCCACGAAATCGACGAAATTAGTGTCCCATGAAAATTAATTATTTCACAGTACTAATTGCCATATTGTAGTGCTGATTTATCCAATAAACTTGAAAACTGATCTGGTAACAATTTTAATAGAGGTATTGTTCATGAGTTTTGAACAAAACAGATCAATCACATGCTTTGAAGTTGCCTTCATGCTTTGTTTGCTGGCATGAAACGTACAGTTTTCTCACGCATGGGGAAAGAGTCTCACCACTTTACGGGAAAACTGCATAAATTTAAAGATATTTTCAGGTGAGACGGATATGGACATACTCTGATAAAGAATGTTTAAAAAAGCCCTGAAACATAAGCTAGATGAAATCAAAACTAATAAAAAAAATCTTCAAAATCACACACATTTTAAAAGGAACCAGGCACTACAAATATTATTTTATTCTGAAGTTTGATAAAACATTTTTAGCTCGACTATTCGAAGAATATGAGAGCCATCGACGTTGGCGTTGCAGTTCTTGGTTAAAGCTTTGCATGCAAGTTACTATCAACCTTATATCTCATTAACCATTAATGGTATTAAGTTTGAGTGTGTTCGGGAGAACCAGACAACCAAGGTAGATAACTCTTGACTGAATTTAATATGAATTATGGCCCATTTTTTCTTAGAAATTTTGGATAAAGTTTTGCATGCAACAGAAAATTTGGTTAAAGTTTTGCATGTACGAGTAAGCTACTACTCAGCTTGTGTCTCAATAACCATTCATGGTTTTGACTTGACAGTTTATGAATATGTTAAGAGGCATCAGACAACCAAGGTAGATAACTCTGGATGACATATATTACAAGTTATGGCCTCTTTATTAACTTAGAAATTTTGGTTAAAGTTTTGCATGCAAGGTACTTTCATGCTTAAATCTCAGAATCCAGGCATGCCATTGATTTGAAACATCTTTAATACGTTTAGGGATATCATACTGTCAAGGTAAGTAACTCTTGATGAAATAAATTACAAGTTCTTGCCCCTTTTAAACTTCTTAGAAATTTTGGTTAAAGTTTTGCATGCAAGGCACTTTAATGCTTAAATCTCAGAATCCAGGCATGCGAGTGATTTGAAACATCTTTAATATATTTAGGGATATTATACTATCAAGGTAGATAACTCTTGTAGGATATATTATAAATTATGACCCCCTTTTAACTTAGAAATGTTGGTTAAAGTTTTGCATGCAAGGAATTTCATGCTTATATTTCAGTAACCAGACATTGGTTTGATTTGAAACTTTTTTGATATGTTCAATGGCATTATACTTTAGTGGTGGATAGTTTTTGACTGAATATAATGCAGATAAGGGCCACTTCTTAACTTAGACATTTTGGTTAAAGTATTGCATGCAAGTAACTATCCACTGTATATCTCAGAAATTGTAAATAGTATACTAGAAAGTTTAGGAATATGTTCAGGGCCATCAGAAAACCAAGGAGGACTACTCTAAGACTGAATTTTATGCAATGTGTGGCCTTTATCCAACTTGGATACCTGGTTAAACTTTTGCATGCACAGTGTTATTATGCTTATGTCTCAGTAACTAGGCATGGGATTGATTTTAGACTTATTAAGGGGTATTATACTATCAAGGTATTTCATTTTTGACTATTATTATATACAGGGTATATGAATAGCAAGAATTGAAATAAACTTTAGCTCTTGTTTATTTTCTTCATATATTTCCTGTTCTGAAATAATATCTTTAAGTATATCATGGAAACATACATGCATGTCTATTTCAGGCAATCAGAGAAAGATAGGGGCCAAAGACCAGCGAGTGTTTAATGACGAACAGGTGGTTGTGTTTGATTGCTTTGAGCGTCTCCATAGATACACCTACGTCTCCATTCTTGACCTCGACGAGTTTCTACTTCCGGTCCGCGCGGGAGACCTCAAGCAGATGATGGTTAGTGACATTTTTTCTTATCTACATATTCCAAAAATTTCCTGAAAACTGAAATATTTAGGACCAATTCTACTAGAATTTTTATTCCAAGGTAATCTTCATCATCATCATCATCAGCAGCAGCAGCAGCAACGATGCCAGCTGTCATCATTATTAGACTTGCAAACTTACTCTCGGTCTTAATGTTTCGTTTTGAGATCACATCATCATCCTCATCATCATCATTATTGAATTTGGCAAACCGTAATGGCGGTATATTTAATAAACTGTTTAATCTATTAGTAAGAAATGTTATGGCGAACCTAGGACGAAAATTCCCCTAGGCAATATTTCCTATATTCCCTTTCATGCTGTAAATGTGTTTAATAAAAAAATGTTTGCAAAATCAGATCTTGCGAGGTGAAATTATTTTCAAGTCCGGTTCTCAGTATGGCGTTACGGTTTATTCTCGTTTGGATACCAATTTCAATTTGATTCTGCATTTTTTGTCGTATTTTATATGGATTTCATATTTTCGGAAAGGATCCCTTGCCGCGACATACCAAAGTCGTGAAAAATGGTACTGTTTTAGCTCCCTATCTTGGCGCTCAGCATATAAGTGTAGTTTCAGGACTGGTTGGCCTGGTGTCAGGATTATGTGACTGTGTGTGGTATCATGCCACATGTCTACGGCATGATACTGCAGCACTATATCTGTCTCAAGTAGACATCGTCTCCAAATGACTAAAATGCTGTCGTTTGGGACGTTTAATCCAACAAACAAACAAACAAAATTTCGGAAAGAGATGATGAAATATATAAAATTTACTATTTTTCATTATTTTCTAAGTGGGTGAGGGTAGGTGGTGAAAATTTATGAAGATCTACAGTGTTTATTTTGCATATTTATTGGATATCGTAAAAACTGTTGCAAGGCAGACACATGACTGCGTGTATTTTTGTTTTCTATTCATGTTTGAAATATCTTTCAATTCTTATATATAAAATGTTACAAAACTATCTTTTACTTGTTTGATGGACCCATTTTTCAAAAAGGAGTTCGCGTCCGAGAGGGTAAAGTTGCTGACTTAACACTCACTCAGCCCCTCACCGCGTGGGTTCGAATCCCGGCAGAGTCATTCGGATTTTCATGTGAGGAAGCCTTCCAGCTAGCTTGTGGTAGGTCGGTGGTTCTACCTGGATGCCTCCACGCATTAGGAGTCTTACTTCACCTGTAATTAGCTGGGCGTCGCTATATGACTGAAATACTGTCGAAGCGACGGTAAATTCAAATAGTCGAGTCATAAAGTTCACCATCACTTTCAACATTTATCTTTTTTTCTAGAAAAACCTGACTACTGTCTACCCCAAAGCGGCCGGATTCTCTTTTCAAAGTTACCTGTTTATAAAGGACTGGGGCATGTCAAGCCGTAACAACGGGTCAGACATCGTACAGTATTTCCAAAGAACACGTGCCGTTTACACAAGACAGAAAAACGTCATCCTGCCACGGAGGTTGTTGGACAGCACAGTGCATACCCACGAGTTTGAACCAGCCCCGGGATTTACGAGGTACGAAGAAATCAATTATCAAAAAATATATATATCAACGGTTTTGTCTCTACGAATTAGTGTAGTTTAACCTAAACATCTTTACTTGGCGTAATTTACTTTAGTTGGGAAACACGTTCTTAAAACTATTACCAATCCCCCTCGACGGCTCCATTGTTGGGCTAGTACTTTGCGCTTAGAGACGGTATGAAAAATATCATTGCTTCTTTTTACGAGGGTTTAAACCCACAGCCTTCGGATCCGCAGTCATATACGCTACCCTTGGACCATAAAAAAACATAATCGGACATAGGTGATAATGGAAAATACAAATGCGTGACATGGTCCAATTGTTATCACATATAACCGTGATCCAACGGTTGTTGTTTCGAACCGCACATAGGAAAGGTTCTCTCTCTCTCTTTTTTCTCTCTCTCTCTCTCTCTCTCTCTCTCTCTCTCTCACTCTCACACAGAGAGAGAGAGGGAGAGAGTTAGCCTAAAATGATTTATAAAATGGTTCTGGTATATTTGCCTTGTCTGGCGTTCAGCATAAGGGTCGTTCCAGGACTGGTTGGCCTTGTGTCAGGATAATATGACTGGATTTAGTTTAAAAGTGAAGCATCACTACATCTGTTCCATTCAGGCAATCATCTCCATATGACTGCAATACCGTCGATGGGACGTTAAACCCAAACATATTCTCCTCCACTAACTAATTACTGACTTCATATTTTCAGGGAGATTCCCCCAGAGACCACGGCTGTCTTGCACCACTATCGATATTGCTACTCCAACAAACGTTTACTGTGTTTAAAGGGCAAACGCTTCAAGGACAAGTCAATCCTTCGGTTTGCATCCAAATTCAGAGAACGCTCAAACAATGTGCTAAAAGGGTTGAAACTCTTGAGTGTTAGATGAAAATGTGTTCTGTATCTCAATAAATTCGTGCAATACTTTTCAATTCTTCGCTGGTGCATCATTTGGCTGACTGTCGGGCGAACGAGCGGACGGACGGAAAGGCTAGTAAGACGGTAACGTCAGCAGTGTCCGCTGAATAATTCCGACACTTTGACCATCGTGGATATTCGCGGGACTTTATTCAATGAAGACACGATGGACTTAATTACATTTGGAACAATTTGGGTCAAGGTCACTGTTGCTGAAGATCAAAGAAACGGTGTCAACTCTAGAACAAGTTTTTATGTCAAATAATGATGTACATTGATTGCCATAAGTGTTCGAAATGTAGTTAGTACGTACCTGTATATAGGTTGGAAGTGCATTCATTCCTGAACTATGTGAATAAGAAAAAAAAAGTTTATATACTTGTACCGCTTTTGAGGGATAGCTTATTGTTGAATGTTTAGTTTTTATGTGTAGGGGTGGGGGGAGGGGCTAATTTTCTTTGATTTTGTTGGAGATTTTTATCATCAGATATCAACACCCACGAAATTTGTATATTTAGTAGAACTCAAATTTTCTAGAATGCTGATAGACGAATAAATGTACCTACGAAATTGCGCTGAATTACAGTTTTAACAAAATTGAATCTCATAAAAAATAATGCTTTTATGGTATACTTTTTGGTATGAGAGGTTTGCAATAGGGAACATTAAATGCCTTTATGACCAAACAAGTCATTCGTTACATTAATATATCAAGAACAATCGTTGGCATTTGAGATAAACAGTTTTTAATGAATTAATCCAAGTGGTGTTCTTTCAGTACAAAAGAATTGCCACGTGTACTATTGTTATATCCTTGCCTACTCTGAAGACCTTTGTCAGATAATGCAAATGGTCATGAGTCTTTTCATTTTTTTTTTTTTTGAGTTGCATGTCGTTGTATAACAAATAAGAGCACATGTGCTGGATAAAGAAATTGTGTTTCTGTTCAATTCAGCCCAAGTGCGATTTATGATGACATAAATAAAATGCAAAGGTTGGGTTCAGCCGAAATGGAAAATAAATCGTTCATCGGTATCAAGTGACCAATTATCTGTTGACCAGGGGCCAGTGTTTATTGCTTCAGAGTGTGATGTTATTGAGATTAGATAATTTAGTCAATGTCGTATCATCATTCATTAAATGCATTCTGCTGTTTGAGGAGCATTATAGAGCACAGTGGCCTCGAGCATGGTAGCGAATCAACCTTGGAAACTAGGCCACGTGTCCACCCAACCCCAGCCACCAGTTCGCCGGAAACTAAATGTTACTTGACACTCGTGGATTAATTTTTACCTCGAATTAGAAAAAAGTTCTTAATACAATTTATACTGATCATTCTCTACGGTTCCTGTGTTGATTCAATAAAGACCAAGAAATAGACCATTTCACTCCGAAATGAGACGTAAACCTACGTAAATAAAGCGAGCATTTCCCGAATTGGAAACAATTAACTTTGAAATAATAATGTGCTATTTCGGTATTTTTTCCTTATAAACTAAGTTATGAAGTTACTTCAAGTGGATTAAATATGCACAAAACACTATGTTAAAAGTTTAATTGACTAAAAAGACAGAAACTGTATAATTTGTATTTTTTGTCTTTCGTTTTTCGGTCCGGCAGATTTTTTTTTCGGTCTGACAGAATGACCATGCTTGTAAGACCGAATGTCGTGAATTTCGTGAAGTACGTAAATCAAATTGATTTCTACACAAAGTTAAATGCGTTTCAAATGACTAGTTGTGTTCAAGGTATTATAAAATTGTAAAGATGTATGCCAAAAATAATGATTTACAAATCGACTTTAGTATAATTGCAGTTACATTGAAACATTAATTCAAATAAAATCCATGATTTGCCTGTGATAGTCCTTTATGATAGTAGATAAATTCCACCTTCCATTGTAAATCAGCTGTTGGATTTGATTTTTTTGTTGTTTCAGGAACAGTAATTGCGTTACCATGAGGAACATTTTTTTCGAGAATGAAGCATGATTAAAGGTATTACCAGTCTTAAACGTTAAAGGGAGACTACTCCGAAACATTGAACAATTTTCCTTTTCAGTCATCGGATCGCAATTTTAATGTATACAAATTTCAAGTTTTATTGTATACATGTATGTCACGTTTATATTTAACAAAAACAAAAAATGAACAAATGAACAATCTTGGAATGCTTATTTAATATTGTTCCTGATCTATTTTTCACGTGTCTCCTGAAACATCATCTCTCCACCCACCTCTTTCTTATTGCAAAGTGCAATATATCTTATTAACATGTATTTTACAAAAATGTTTTGTATATTTATATACCATATTATGATACCAGTAATGGGATGTGTTTAGAATCTTTTTGTACCTTAATACTCAAAATTGTACCATATCATATTCATGTTTTTAAATGTTACTTTATATCTATATAAAGGGACACAACTACTTTTTTCACTTCTGTTATTCATTATTTAAGGGAGATTTTACTTGCATTTTTTTCTAATACAGATATATGATAACTTGATATTATGAGACTACATGTCTGCATTTCTTAATGAAACTGGTATGACTCCCTTGCTTTGCGCTTAGCACATAAGGGTAGTTCAAGGACTGGTTGACCCGGTGTCAGGATAATGTGACTGGGTGTGGCGTGAGGCTGCAGTATGGCAGCACAATACCTGTCTCAAGAAGGCATAGTATTCAAATGACTGAAATAAATGTACTGTCGATGGGACGTTTAACTCAATAAACAAACAAATCATAAGAATGTGTAAGTTTCATTGTGATGAAATTAAACACACACACAAAATCTAGTATTACGATTCATTTCATAAATGTATATGCATATTGCCAGTGAATTTAATTGTCAAAATGGCATTTAATTACAACTGTTGAAAAGAAGCTGTTGTTGTTGTCCGTTTCTATCCTGATCCATAAAATGTTCATTTTTATAACTCTGCTTGTAATATACTGTCCCCATCTTCTGCAGACCCATTGACATTTGTGTTCACATTATAACCATACTTATTCTATTGCCACAGTCCTTCCTGAAAGAATTAACGAAATGCTGTCCACTACAATAGTATATTCCTGTGAGAGGTGCACACGTGACCTTTAGCATACTAAATTATTTTGTTCTCATCACGAGTTGCTTTAAGACTGATTATTGGGCATTGCTTTTTTGTTGAGAGACAAATGGAATTCAAATATCAACACGAAAATCAGGAGAGCGTTTAGTTACGTATATGGACAGAAACCGTACAAAGCGATTCTTTTCAACTTGGCCTACGTTGGTATTATAGGCATAAAGAGTGCCAAAAATTATACAGGAAAGCACATCATTCTATATCTCTCTCTTTCTTTCTGACTAGACTTGACTATTTGACTTTACCGTCGCTTCGACAGTACTTCAGTCATATAGCGACCTCTAGCTAACCCCAAATGCACACAGGCATTCGGGTAGAACCACCGACCTACCGCAAACAATCTGGAAGGCTTCCTCACATGAAAATCCGAATGACCCTGTCAGGATTCGAACCCACGGGGTGAGGGGCTGAGTGAGTGTTAAAGTCAGCGACTTTACCCTCGCGGCCACGGGGGCTCTTTCTTTCTATTGTCTTTAGTTTATCATTTGGTGCGTGTGTATGGAAGATAAACATGCAGAGATAGAGAGAGAAAAAGAGAGGGTGGGGGCGAAGTGTTCTTATCTCGGTATAAAAGCCATGCATTTGTGAAGAAAAAACATGGGTTGTTTCTACCCTGATATACGAAGGAACGTAACCTGTCTCTCTGACGGAGTAGGTAGAGCGTCCACCTATAACCTGGAGGCCGCGGTGAGGGGCTGAGTGAGGGTTAAAGTCAGCGACTTTACCCTCGCGGCCACGGAGGCCCCACATATACGTGAAAACTAGGTCATCATACATTATACTACACAAGTACGTTTATAACAGGATTTTTTTGGTGGAGTGAGGGGGAGGGGGGTGCGCGTTTGACACCTGAACATACGCCCTCGCTTGTAGCGTGTACATGAAGCAAGTACTTTGTTGTAATTATGAAAACCACAGTGATAGACATATGGGTATACGTGTGGATATACAAAGCAGTAATGATAATCAAAGCCATTATAACTACATGTATGATGAAAATGAAATAGAATTACTCAATAAGTATGATATTTTATTGATGAATAATTACCGACACAGATTCAAATAAAGCACAATAGTACAGCATTGTCTTTATACATTATTATGGCAAAACCCTTGGGACAATCTTACGAATGCAATAAATATTTATAAATAAATAAATAGATAAATAATTAAGTAACTCCTCTATCTTACACATTTTCAAATTTGCTTGGCAAATCGTCCGCCGCGACCAAAACTTTAAACAAAAAATGTAAGTTACATTTAGGAAACATGAATGAAGTAGTGTTTTTTCTTTAAAATTTTGTTTACAGTTAATACGTCATGCCTTTTGTTTTGATACCAACGTTGTTATCATAGCCTCTCTGTGCATCTTTTTTCCTCGGTGGACGCACAATCTTGCAGCCGGAGCAGCCATTTTCTGACCCAGATTTATGCACGGTCGCGTATGTACTGGAATACAGACAATCTGTTCCATGCTGGAGCTCGCCATTCACACTACTTCCGTTTCCGTCAAACGTCTGATGGACCTCTATCACCGCAACTGATGCAGTTGACGTTCCTGGAGACATATTACCGTTTGGGCCGTCATAAACAAATGATCCTGGTAGGGTCTTCATCGTATTGTTGCAGCCTTCTTGTCTAGCAAAGTTGTCTGTCTGTGCGGGTAAAGATAGACCAGGGTGATCCATTACAGGGTTCGCAACTCCTGAATTCATCTGTTCGACCTCACCAATTGTGGCGTAAATGGAGCCATTGTCGTCATCAGACCAACCCTTGCCGTAAGTGGAACTGAGACTTCCGCCGGAAGCGTAACGGGCAGCTTCTTCTTTCTTGATTCGTTGACGCCTTTATGAATAAAGATACAATAATATGCTTGATTTCGAAAATATAAAGTAAGACTTACGTAAATAAAATAGGTTGCCAATCGAAATGCAAGGTTATTGTTTCATACCAATGCATTAACTATTGAATTTTGCTTAAGAGCTACCTGACCCTATTGCAGATTTAAATAGATCTCAGCCCGTGCCCGGCCTATTTTTTCTTTCAGATTTTTTTATAAATTAGATATTTTAATATTCAGAATAAAGAACTACTTAAAAGACATTTATTCGGAAAATGAAACTATAAGTCTTACACGAATAATAAAAAAAAGATTTGTAAACGTACGAGTCATTGCAATTTTCTGTAATCACAAAATTTATATATGTTATAAACCGCTCATCGGAAAAGAAGATATTCGGGACAGTCTACTTACTTCCGGTGGTTGTGGATCACAAGGATGCCCACAGAACCCAAGATCAGCACGGAGCCTATCACACTGAACACCATGGCAACAAGTCCACCTGGAACACACAAACAATGAGTCAAACCATTAGTTTGTCTTTCGGTTTTAGTCCAGAAGTATGGTGTAATGCTAAGGATGCTATAATAAAGAATTTGATTTTTAGCTCGACTATTCGAAGAATATGAGAGCTATTGTAGTCGCCCTGGCGTCGGCGTCGGCGTCGGCGTTGCAGCTTTTGGTTAAAGTTTTGCGTGCAAGTTACTATCAACCTTATATCTCAATAACCATTTATGGTATTGACTTGAAAGTTTATGAATATTTTTAGGGGCATCAGACATCCAAGGTAGATAACTCTTGACTGAATTTAATATGAATTATGACCCCCTTTTAACTTAGAAATTTTGGTTAAAGTTTTGCATGCAATAGAAAATTTAGTTAAAGTTTTGCGTGCAAGCTTCTATCAGCCTTATATCTCAATAACCATTCATGGTATTGACTTGAAAGTTTATGAATATGTTAAGGGGCATTAGACAACCAAGGTAGATAACTCTTGACTGAATTTAATATGAATTATGGCCCCTTTTTAACTTAGATATTTTGGTTAAAGTTTTGCTTGCAAGGTACTTACTTGCTAATATCTCAGTATCCAGACATGCAATTGATTTGAAACATCTTTAATACATTTAGGGGCATCATACTTTCATGGTAGATAACTCTTGATAGAATATGATACAAATTATGGCCCCTTTTTAACTTAGAAATTTTGGTTTAAGTTTTGCATGCAAGGTACTTTCATGCTATATCTCAGAGTCCAGACATGCAATTGATTTGAAACATCTTTAATAAATTTAGGGGTATCATACTATCAAGGTAGATAACTTTTGATGGAATATATTACAAGTTATGGCCCCTTTTTTAACTTCGAAATTTTGGTTAAAGTTTTGGATGTAAGGTACTTTCATGCTTATTTCTCAGTATCCAGGCATCCAATTGATTTGAAACATCTTTAATAATTTAGGGGTATCATACTATCAAGGTAGATAACTTTTGATGGAATATATTATAAGTTATGGCCCCGTTTTAAACTTCGAAATTTTGGTTAATGTTTTGCATGCAAGGTACTTTCATGCTTATATCTCAGAGTCCAGGCATGGGATTGATTTGAAAAATCTTAAATTTGTTTAGGGATATCATACTATAAAGGAAGATAACACTTGATGGAATATATTAAAAATTATTGCCCCCTTTTAACTTAGAATTTTGGTTAATTTTTGCATTTAAGCTACTATCCAGCTTATATCTCAGGAATTGCTTGTGGAATTGACTAGAAAGTTAAGGAGTGTCTTCAGGGGCATCAGAAAACCAAGGATAACTTTTGGACTGAATTTTATGCAAATTATGGCCCTTTTCTTGCTTGGATTTTTGGTTAAGTTTTGCATGCACAGTGTTATTATGCTTATGTCTCAGTAACTAGGCATGGGATTGATTTTAGACTTCATAAAAATATTAAGGGGTATCAGACTATCAAGGTATATCATTTTTGACTATTATTATGTACAAGGTATGTGAAGGGCATGAACTGAAATAGATTTCGCTTGATTTACCAACAAGCATTTTGAATAGTCGAGCGTGCTGTCCTCTGACAGCTCTTGTTTATATACGTTGTTGTTGTGGTTGTTGTTGTTGTTGTTGTTGTTGTTGTTGTTGTTGTTGTTGTTGTTGTTGTTGTTGTTGTTGTTGTTGTTGTTGTTGTATTTTCACATTGCTGTTAAGAGATTATGATTTTTTTATATTTCTGAAAAAGAGAATGTTTATCATATCTAATTTCAAACAAGAATATGAAAAAGTGTTATGATGGATGCATGGAAAAACAAACATTTGCATTCAGACCCCCACCCCCCATCAAACAAACGGTCATGGAAACTAATGGTATTATGCTGTATTAATAATGTTTATGTACTTAATGTACCTTTCCCAGCTTCCTCCGTTGGATCAACCATAGGTGTCTTTTCCCCAGCCTCTCCGTTGTCATCAATGATCCTTCCCTTCTTGTTCTTCTGGACCGGCCTTCTATTCCGTCCGTTGTTGTTCTTTCGACGTACAGGTGGTTTTGGCTTCGGCTTTTCCGGAGCGCCTACTACAGCCCCGCTTCGCGTCACACTCTCTAATGGCGGTGGACCTGCATTCCCGTTCGGTGGCAGATTGATCTTCCAGCTGGAGAAATCCAATGTTCGATCAGATGGCGGAGGACCGCGAACTGAAGGTCCAACGACGGGATTGGAGGGTGTCGTTGGTCCTCCACCGGTCCCAAAGAGACTGGAAAGAAAATTTGTGCCAAGGTCAAGACTCGGGAGTCCCATCCCCATCGAAGGAAGACCCCATCCGTTTGGTGGACCTGGGTTTGGCTGTGTTGCAGAGGGAGATGCCGGCGGGGGCTTTTCTTTCAGTTTCAGGTTGGTAGAGTCAACAGGCCCGCACTCGATCTCAATGGCAGGAGCCGTGCCGACATTGTCAGCTATATGAAACATTAAAAATACATATCTCAGTGAATATTCACACAGTATACTAAAGTAAAGCATTTTATAAACAGTATTACGGCTACGGCTTTTCTATACATTTTATACATTGCGAACAAAACCTAAATTTGGCCAGCGTGCCACGTTTCTTGAAATTGTCAGTACACCACAAACATTCCTTTGAAGTTGAAGAAACATAATACACATTTGAAGATTTTATATACGACAAAAGCAACCTACCCGTGAACTTAGCGAGCAAGCCACGTTTCTGCATGGGACCCCCTGAGGCATATGTGAGCCTGATAGAGCCCTTGAACCAACGGTTTCCCACGTGACGACGCCCGCAGACCTCCAGTTCTTTGTCTATGTTGGACTGGTTGATGTGCTTCTTACTCTCCACCATGACGTACTCGTAAGGACAAAACTCGCGGTCACTGAGGGAAACACCAAAGTAATCATAATTCAAAACAAGGGTTGTTTCTCAGTTTAATCGAGTTTTAAATCATTTAGGTGAGCAAAAAATAAAGAAGATACATTTTTTTTCCATGCAAGAAATTGAGTTTATGCTATTGTAAGCCTCTCTTTCGCTTCCCTACGGTTAAAAAAATACCTTTGGTTTGACCTTTGGCATCCTATTTTCAGTCGATGAAACATTCAGTCATTTCGTCCAAATCAACTTTTTTTCTCATTAATAATTATTAAAGTATTCCACAAAAGGTTTTTAAACATTTAATGAAGACGCTATTTCAACTTAAGCCGAAAGGTATTAGTGACGGCGACAGGAATCGAACACGAAACCTGCTGATTCCTACAAACTCGTCTGGCATATTTTTTTTCTCTGCAAAGCAAGCTACGCATATATAGTGTTCGGAGATAAGATCTATTCATAGTATCAATTTCGTTCAGCTTCAAGTAGTTTTAGCTCACATTGTATTTCGTGTGTTTCGTATACTATATATAACAAATGGACATTTTATAACCAACTATTTTCGAGGAATGGAATATGAAGTAAGGGACAAAGTCAACGATATGAATGTAAAAGTAGACTGAGGAAGATAGGTCCATCGATTTTGCAAATATTCTAGCCTAGTTACCAAACTGCTTTTTCCCCTGTATCCAAAGTTTCCTCCTTTATTGTGTTTTTCTTCATTTAAATATTACTAGTATTAATATTTTGTGTTATTTCTCTGACATTTATTTACTATTTTTAGATCATCTTTTAGCGACTGAAACTTTTGAAATACCACAATCAATGCATTTTCGTTTAAAGCAGGGCGGCACTTGTTTTCATCTGACACGGGAAATTTATAGTCCGATCTTCTTGAAGAATGTTTAAAGTCTACGGCGTGAAACAATACCAAACCTGTCTCATATAGACATTATAATCAAAATGAATGAAAGATTAATGGTTGGATGTAAAATCAATCAAGCCAAGATACCTGGACAGCTGAGTCTGTAGATAGTCCAGGTAGAGGTCTGCCTTGTCCTGGGACTGAATGATACACTCGCACATCTGGGTTCCTCGTGGCGGTTTGGACAGGGGCGTGTTGCCAACGTAACCAGGGGAGGTAAGAAACACCGAGGGTCCCCTAGCAACTGTGTTCACTGTCTCGCAGATTTCGAATGTAGCCCAAGCTACAACAAGATGATGGTATTGATTATGATGATGATGATTATGATGAGAATGTTTGATGATGATGATGATGATGATGATGATGATGGTGGTGGTGGTTGCTGTTGTAAGTGCTGTACTAGTAAACATTGTATATATTATTCTTTATCATAATGCTCATATATTTTACCATCATTGGTAAAAATATCAAGTAGTAATAGAAGAAGCCAAACAGTAGCAATGTTGGTTGTAGAAAAAGCATTAACAACAGTGGCAATAGCAGTGGAAGAAAGAGTTTCAATTCATTGGTTTAACCAATTCATTAGTTTAAGATTGTTGGCCCATTTTCTTTGGAAAAGTACGGGTATTTTAAAATATAGAATATTAAAAATGTAGGTCAATATAGGCTAATGTACTGCAACAGGAAATTAATATACCAAAACGATGTATATTTGTTTAAAATATTTTATAAATTGTATCTCATAGAATGTTCTGAAAACAAATGTAAGCCCTTTATTAAATTGCGATATTTTTGCACACCATGCATTTTTTCGAAATGTATCCAAACTTGTCTCAAGCGGTCATAAAAGGGATCAAGAGAAAATGGCTGCTTAACAGAGGTGGTCGCTAGACGAAGCTTAAACATAAAACAAGATGCTAATTTGGTAATATGAAAACTGGCCGCTAAATACAGGTTGACCGCCTAGTACAGAAGTCGCTAATACAGGTTCATCTGTATATCCCCAATTAATCATACTTAAAAATAATAAGTGTTTAAGGTTTTCAGTTTTTCGAGACTTGAAATAAATCGAAATTTTCCCCTATTGTAATTAGTTGATCTACTAGAAACCAAGTTGTCTTACTGTCTATGCATTCATATTCCACCATCATATAGTTGCTAACTTGGCCGCACTTTAGGAACACCGGTCTCATGATGCTGATGAAACACGCGGACCGCCCGTCACACATGTCCGCGATGCTCCCTGCCGTGTCAAACTCCTCTTTACAAAGGCCGCTTGTCTCACACAGCCGACCGAAACCGCTGAACCCATATGCAACGCGTTTCACAAGAATACTGCCGCGGTTTCCGGATGGGCACGAGAGAGAACCGGAAGCCATTGTTTCACCGCCTAGGCCGCCAAAACCCAGACCTTCGTTTTCATCAGCCTCCATGTCGTCCATCTCCATAGAGGCGCCGTACCCTAGACCAACATCGTCCATCCCGCGGTTTATGACACATTCATACCTGGTGTCTCCATCTGGTGGTGGAAAAAACACCAATATACGGTTATTTAAGATAATATCATTATAGATAGTTTTTCTCATAATGCATTTCTCTTTATTTTTGTTGTTGTTGTTTTTTGTTGTTGTTTTTTTGTTTTTTTGCATTATGGAATTATTATAAGTTCATTTCTCAGATGGTCGGCTTTTCAAATGTCCTACTCTTTCATTGTGTATGTTTATTTAATATAACATGATTTACATGATACTTAAGCGAAATAATAGTATTACACTTGTGCTGTTTCTACAATTCCAATTAATATAAAACTATACAATTAACATTGTTGTTACCTAATAAGATTAAGTAATTACACTCAGAATTGATTATTAATTAATTATTATCAATATTTTTGTTTTCTTTGCAATTTCATAACATCAAAAAATAAACATTTGCAATAGCATTTTATAAGTATACTTACAAACTCCTCTGGTGAAAACAAGAACAATGGTCTGAAAAAGTAGAACGTTTCTAATCATACTCAATTCGTTTATGAAACCTCTAAAATTTGGAAATCACATATTTATCCATATGAAATCACAATATCATCTCTAGATCTGTATCCACTTTTCTGAACTGCCGCTTTGACGCCGACGGACCGTCCATCACCGTGATGACGTCATGAAATTTACACACAGACGGTATTGCGTAACGGAATGATGTAATGCCCTCGTTATACATCAAGGACAGTGATCTTAATGACATTTTCAACACTTTTGGCGTGCAATCGAGTGAAAATGTGACAATGGGGAGGTCCTGGAAAGTGTTCAATTGTGTCTTGTGTCTTTTCTTGAGCGAAAAAATAAATAAAAAAAGATGGAGGATAATTGTTGGTTTCAGTGGAATATCATTTTTAAGTTATCGAATGAGGAGCAAAATCAATATTTCCATGAGTGGCGCAGCCATGAATGAACTTCAAGATATTGATTAACTTCCTCATAATTTTTAATGGAATAACATTTTTTATAAAATTATTTTGAATTAATATTGATTAACCGCCTCTCAAGATAAATTAAAAATGATATTCCACTGAAACTAACATTTTTTTATTATCTAATTCTTTTCTGCCATGCTTTACACATTGTATGTGTGACTGTAAGTTTTACCTTTAGGTCAAAATTTCTGGAGTCGCACTTATAAACCGCCATTCAGCCTAAACGATAGTCCAATAAATGAGTAAAAAATGTGTTATCAACATCTTTTTCGTGATTTCTTGAAGAATTTCTATTTAAGAATTAAATTCAATTGAAATTTTCTGAAAAAATACAGTGGTTTTTTTTTGTTTTGTTTTTTTGTTGTTGTTGTTTTGTTTTTACACAGTGAATAATACCATTTTTGATTTACTGATATTTCTCTATAATCCACCGAATTTAATTAAATTAATGTCTCTTAAGCACATTTTTTGTCAATTTCTACAATATTCTTTTTTAAGCAAGTTATATTACTAAAGTGATATCAATGTAGTAAAAGTAATCACTGACAGAAGGTGAAAGGCAAATAAAATCAACTCTGGTCATTATTTTGTATATATAAGGAAAACTGGCACCGCCCATGGCGGCCATTTCTTTTATTTTTACAAATCCAAATAATTTTGTAGTGGGTTATACTCATCGACCATCTGTGCCAAAACAGTTTAACATTCAGTCAGTAGTTTAGAATATAATGTAGATTTGGTGCTCTCTCTCTCTCTCTCTCTCTCTCTCTACTACGAGTATTTTACAGTGATGAGGGCCTCACTTCCTGTCAATCACTAATCGATCTGACACGTGGGGACAACCATCTCGTGGTGTACTCGCGACAAGGTACATTCTGGGCAGACTTTACATATCACTTTCATCCCTGGCCTCAGGGGACTCACACTAATGACTTCATTGCTATTGTCAATCATGCTACCTGAAAACCAGTGAAAACAATACCGTAATTAAATTTGACCTCTAATTGAAGCTCACTGCTTATTTACATATTATTGCGTAAACATTAAACAAATCAAATCATTCTTATCATTCGTGGCATTTGGAGTCAGTTAAAAAAGAAAATGGGCATTCAAGATTATGTTCGCATTTGTGGATATTTTAGGGGATCGTTTGCAGCACAAACATAAACATTAATATCTGGGTGTACATTTACTTTTTTTATCAGAACATGGACATAGATAAGCTAACATGTATATATGTCTCAGTTCAAATGTTTGACGCACCTGCACGGACGGGAAATTACGTATGTTTTAAAATAAATCGTTAACGTTATCTGGTTAATTTATTGCTACCACAGGGAGAATTTATGACTGCATGACATCTTATCGTGTTTTTGTGAGTGTGTGTTATATTTTTCCTTTCTTATTTAATATAGATTGGTAGAAAAGGAAAACAAACAGACTGTTGCCAATGGAGATTTTAGATGCCATAAATTACAGTGATTTACAGTAGGGCTGAAAGCGATTTTGTCATTTTCTTACACAGATAAAG
Source organism: Solen grandis (assembly GCA_021229015.1). Lineage (NCBI taxonomy): Eukaryota > Metazoa > Mollusca > Bivalvia > Adapedonta > Solenidae > Solen > Solen grandis. Next base: position 38,850,875 of record CM037793.1, read on the forward strand.
CAATAAAAACAATTAGTTTCCATATGTTTCAATATATACACAGTTGCAAAATCATTTGTGCATTCAGTGTTTCGTAATTTTTTATGTATAATTTCCAAGGGGAAAATATTCATGTTTGGGGTGCAAAATCGATACTTTCGTCATACACGAAAATCCTTACCATATTGGTAATAAAATACTCTAATGTTGGAAAGAAGAAATAAATTTAAACGAAAAATTTCTGAGTGCCCATTTTTTTTAAAATTAAAAAATTTAAATAGAAAGAAGAAAAAAACAGAGTCAAAAAAGATATGTTTGCCAACTACTAAAGTGAAATCCCAGGAGGGGGAGGGGTATTGATGCAGCTCAGAAAATACAATGAAGGATTCCATCAAAACGTGTATATTTAAAGGCCCATTATTCTTTTTAAAAATGTAGTGTATATTCTTCGAACAAAAAAAAAAAGATCTGTGTTACAGATATGTTAAAGAGATGCAGCTTGTACATGCTCGTTGACGATAAAAATACTACAATGTATTTAATATCAAGAAGTATTTTTACAAGAAAAGATTAAAACAAAATGTTTAAATGGACGGCTTATAATAAGCATACTGTCCCCCTCTATTTCTCTTTTCTACTGTTTTGACCTTATAACCTAACCTGTCTGTGCACAGGAACTTTATATTAAATCTAAAATAAATATGAAATAAATAAATAATAATGACCTCTCTTATTATTAATATTATTTATATATAGAAAGGCAGTTATTACTTTATAATTTTCCCTGCATGAGTCCGGATTCTTTCTAGGCTTAATGATATGCCTCCCAATTAAGTAGCATTTTCCATATATTTTACGGCATCTTGTGGATGCATTGAAATTTAAACTTTGAATCCTGACAGCGAAAATATTACATCTAAGATGAAAAGTGCATGGGTAAAAAAAATAATTGGAGTAGTCATTTTTTTAACTTTTACTTTTTTTTAAACTAGGAATTAAAAATTAAAAAAATCGACCTCTCCATATAAAGAAGTATAAAATTACTATTTAAAATAAACTATACAAATATAACTCAAGAATTTCCAAAAAATAAGAATTTAGAAAAAAGGTCCCAGTAGGAATCGAACTCATGACCTCTTGAAGGGGGAAAAAGTACCTATCAACGCTCTTACCAATCGAGCCATTTCCACAAGTGCTAAAGATGTGTGTAAATAAGGCTATAGAAAACCAACCTGATCAAAACAGCAGGACTAGCACTACACAGACAAATTGTACTGTATTGATATCTACACTAAGCGTTCTTTATATTACGGTTACATATTAACAAGATAAACAATACGCATTACTTATCCCACCCATCGTGTAATAATTAAACTACCATGTATAATAACAAGCGCAATAAAAAGGACATGAAATGTGCAATGTCCAGACCGACGAGCGAAGCAATAAGTAGATCATGACCGATATGTATCATTATGTAAACATTCATTAAAATACATACATCTACTGACTAACAATCTATAAAATATTATAAATTTCACTGGAAACTATTTAAAACAAACATAAATCACGTATTTGAAACCTCTAAACAATCACATATAAAAATATCGGTGATTGAACACTATTACTATCATATATTTACATTCGACTGTAATACCAATTTTGCACATGCGCAAACGGAAGTGTAAACCAATTTTATTTGAACATACTAATATATATACAGTACTTAATAACAGTAATGTATAAACAGTACTGAATACCGTCCAGAAAAAGAAACACGGTCGCGGTGTGCTAATCATATTTAGTGTTTATTCTGCATCTTGATAAGAGGACATTTGACTCAAGTATTTTGAATGTCTTTCAAACGTTCAAAATATATAGAGCGAATATGAAATTGCTGATGATCGGACAGACGGACGACCAGTTCACAACATAAAACGCCCCTTCAGATAAATCAACTGGATGGGTGTTCCACGGATCATTTGAGTCACCTTCATTCCGGCAGCGTGAACATCATATGATCAGAAGAATACATATCACTATACAAAACAAGTTTGGAGTGCATCCACCATATAGTATTGAAGTTATGCTCTAATACATCACGTCTTAACGAATGTGCGATTTCCTGGATACGACGGGGTCTGAAAGTTTCAAATCCGACATGTGTTTTTCATCCTTTAGATATATTTTTGTGTAGTTGATTAATTATTTTGATAGTTCTGTCGAAATTTTGAGGTTTTAGAAATGTATATACGAAGCGTTCAAGCTGATCTCTTTTCCGGAGGGATACTTTCGATTTTTTATTTGGACCAATCAAAACTTTCAGTATTCGTCATTTCATCAGCTGTTTAGTGATCTTAGACAGGATATTCAGGTGATCGGCCAAAAAGAAATCTTTTACGATTCAATTGTTTACAAAATACCTGGTTTGCAAATCCCGCATATCTTCGACAATGTTCTGACGTTTTCCATACACCTTCCGTAGGTCTTCGTTTACCGTAATCGCGAGTACATAATTATTATGTTGATGATGTCGACGGTTATTTCCGATAACGGACCGCCTTCGGGAATACTCGCCCTAACAATTTCATATCAATACAAAATACTAAATGGCGGGATTTTATCAACATTTTCGATGTGTATAACTGTTTGTGTTAGTGTACATGACGAAAATGTCATTTTATACTTATTTTTTTTTTCATGAAAAGTGTATCATTATGAGATATAATGGACATTTAAAGATGTGTATGATAAAATGAATTATAATCTTAAAAATATAAAATACATTCACTTTTGACGGTGGTTAGGTAATATTAACTTTCATTAATCTTTGTAAATGATTGACCCATTCCAACGACAACGGGTAAATAGCGTTCTTTGACGCCTATATATAGTTATAACATGTATATTCTACAGAATTAATTTTGGGTTAGGTGTGTGAAGTTTCAAACACAATGTGTATTGTACCTGTTCCATGACAACCAAAACATGCAAATGCTGAAGACATTCTTCTGCTGGATAGCTTTTTTTAATCAGAGGGGATATAATTCTAACTTTCAAAGTTTGTGTGTCCTGACATTATCTCCCTTAGAGATTGATGTTCATTACCAGAGATAACTGATTAAAAAAAAATAAAAAAATAAAAAAATAAAAAAAACATTGTCTTTGCTTTGTAAGCTTGAATAATGATGATGACATGGCGATTTAGGCGTAAAAGCTAAAAGGGGATTGCCAGTAATGTCCTATTATCCATTTTCTCAATCAAAGCACTGAGAGCACTGTCAGGAGCGAAAGTTAAAATGTGTGAATTATAAAGTCAACCCTTTTATTTTTTTGTGGTATGCATGACATACATATGCGACTAGAGACACTACAGTCATTTGAGACTCTAACAAGAAAAGATTAAAAACAAAATGTTTAAAATGACGACTTGCATAAAACATACTGTCCCCTCTCATTTCTACTGTTTTGACCTTATAACCTTAAAATCGACCTCTCCACAAATAATTTATATATAAAGAGGTCATTTTTTTACTGAATATCAGGGTCCTGTGGTCTATGATTTAAATCAAAAGGTAAACAAACGCAAGACGTTCTTACCAATTGAACTAAGTCCGCAGCCGCAAATCGTCCATTAAAAGCCAGAACTGGCTATCAGCATATGTGAAAAGGAGACTGATAGCCCCTTCTGGCTTTCAATGGACGAAATTTGTGGTGCAAATAAGGTTTTTCATAGGCAGTTCAATGAATGAAACTGTGGATGAACACTGATTTATAAACTTGCTTCTTTTACAGTTTTATTTGCACAGAAATTGCGAATGTACCCAATGCTTTCAAAATCCTGCAATATATCTGACTTCTATCAAAACTGCAATGTTGTCTGTTTTGCATTTTCTTTTAAGTTAAATATAAAACGATTTTTTGATACAAATTGTAGAATGTTTTTCAAAAGTATATTGGGATACAAATTTGTAAATATTTTAGTAGTACTACATGTATTCCACACACGTGTGTGTGTGTGTGTGTGTGTGTGGACGTGTTATGATAATGAGTCGGGATGGCATTCTAAACATGATACACATGTATATGTAACAAACTGTATTTTATCGGAAACAATTTTATTCCACGTGAGTTTTAAGATGACATTAGTCAATTTAGGCTTCACTCCATATATCAAGGATTATCAAGGTTAAACAGAAGTGTAATACCATATAGTGGCACATCACGGACAGAAGCTTTGAACAACGATATAGGAAGTCGGTATACAGACAAAGCAATATGATCATCAGATAGGCGCAATCTAATCTTAAGTGTAGGCCGAACCGCGAAACTGTTTTAAGTGCATGTAGAAAAAGAAGAAGATGGACTTGTTTCGCGGTAAGCGTTCGATTTGATAAAGTGGTGTTACGGAAGCAAGCGAAAGCGAAAGTGTTGAGCAATAATGTGATTCGCTAATTACAAAGATAATATTAGTATACTGATTGGATGATTATTTGACATTACCTTTGACCTAATTAAAAATGATGACGTAAGACAGTCCCAATTGAGTATTTAAAAGATAGTTCGATATTTACGGAAAAAAGGTTATTCGCCATTTTTCATTAAGATGAGATCTAGCTGAAACATATTGTTAGTAATAACAGTAATTAATTAAAAATAATAAAATGTAATTGCGAAATGTTTATATCTAAATAAAATATTACCCCCAAATGGCATGGACAGGTCTCGAGCTGACTATGAATCATTAGCTATCATCGATCCAGGTATGACGGACTGTATAACACAGCAGAGGTCGAGGGCAGTCTCGAACCGTGCACCTTCATCTGGGTAACAAACCACCCTTTCCACTAGGCTCACCGAGACTGACTTTCACCAGCATCATAATGATAATATTCTGGTGTTGATGATGATATTTATGACAGTTGTGGTTCCAGTGATGAGGATGTTGATGATGATAATGATGACGATGGTGGTTCCGGAGTTGATGATGTTGACGATGATGATGTTGATGATGAAGATGACGACGACGACGATTGGTTGATGATGACGGTGATAATGATTACGATGGTGGTTCCGGGGGATGATGATGGTGGTTGCGCTGCTGCTGCTGCTGCTGCTGCTGCTGATGATGATGATGATGATGGTGGTTGCGCTGCTGATGATGATGATGATGGTGGTGGTGGTTGCGCTGATGATGATGATGATGATGATGGTGGTTGCGCTGATGATGATGATTTATTGATGTTAATCTTATTCATAGATCTTATAAAGATAGTGGTAGTTGTTAATTATATTTATGAAGCTGATTATGATGATAAATACATTTTGAGTGTATGATACCTTTACACCTGATAAAGGCACACCTTCGTCTATAATCTAATTTAGCCAAATATATATATAGTCACCAGATTTTCTTTTAAAACTTGTATTTATGTAAAATGTACAATTAACCATATATACACATTTTAAGCTGTCATTATTCAATATATCACGGAATTGCACACACACACACACACACACACACACACACACACACCCTTATTCTAAATATAGCAACTCGGTGTACGTGGATATTTTATCTACATGCTTGAAGTATGTTGACATAAAGTTTTGAAGAGCCGCTTTAGAGACCGCGAGCTCAACCTGTTCTTTACTTCCTTCTTCGGTAGTTGGCTAGCGTGGAATTATAAGCGAATTCAGACCTATCGTCTTCCGAACAGACTGACTGTATTCAACAATTGAACGTTGAATAGCGTACGTGAAGTTTGAATGGCTGTACAGTTCAAGTATTTGGGACATAGTTTAATAGTGAATTCAATATAGTGGAGATTAGCTTTTCCTTTCTGCGCTCGTCGGATGCACACAAATTATCGTGGTAGCAAATGGATTAAGATTCTCGAGCAGGGGTGAGTGTGTTATACATGCATATAACATACATACATACATACATACATATCCGTGAAGGATTGGAAAGGCCTTTAGGTGTACCTACCTTTCCAAGTCGATTAAATACACATACACACAGATTTATTTCGGTATACACAATGTAGTACTTTTATAGCTATCAATTTTAGTTGTAAATTAACTTCACGACAGAGAGAAGAGTTGATTGAGATCGTTCTTGTGGATTATTTCCTAGAAGGAAAGAAATGTTTTACATGATAAATTCGTAAAAACACAGAGGAAATAATGGCAAAACTAATCTTTAATTATCGGCGCATTGTAAGTTATTCTAGTGGAAAAAAACAAACTCAATGTAGATATAACTTATGAAAAAAGTTCAGCACGTGATCTTTTAAGTCTACAGTCTTGGTTAAGTTTAAACATATTTATTTCTGTGTCGATTGGGAAACAAATTATTACAAGTTCCTTTCGAATGTTACTTCGTTGGACCTGAACTCTACTGCTTGGAAGGCCATGAAAAAAATATCAGTTCAGAAGTCGTCAGTTACATCAACGCCCGTTAAATTTGTGTTTTTAAACACTTAAGTAATTAAGGTTAGCCAGACAAAAAAAATGAAATTATCATTTGATTAAAACAATGGGGTACGTACCTGCGGATCCACAGTCAGGCATTTTACCAACTTACAATTGGATCAGGGCGCATTGGTTTCACGCTTGTTTAAATATACAAACCCATTATGTTTACTGTTCTGACCCGGTGGTAATGTTCGTTGACTACGGACAAAGGACAACCAATTCGATCCTTACTAGAAGGATACTATTTTTCAAAACCTTACCAGGCGCGAAGTAGTGGTGCAATATTGAAAACGCCGGGAGGAAGTAATTTAAAAAAGTTGTAATATGTTTCCCAATCAACCGTAGATACTATGTGACGTACTTCTATTGTTATTATATTGTTTATCACTTTACAACCGGCTAGGCAGCCAACTTATAACGTGAGGTGTATGGATTTATATCTACATACGTATCTTAATAAAATATTTTCTTGTTAAGCAGTCTCGCTACTTTAAATAACACAACTGAATGTTGTTGTTTTTTATGCCTAGATGCAATAAACACAAGATGCAAACATATCCACAATTAAGAGCACGAGCTTTTAATTTCGGTTGTTTAAACAGTATCCTGTTGATTTGTGACACACTTCAGTCCTGGCCATTTATTAGTCACAATGTATATTAAACCACACACATAAGCTTTTCGAACCACGTGTAAATGATGTCAACTGAAAAGATATCCGAATTCAAGAGTTAAAGCAGATTGTTTGTGTATGTAAGGTGTGGGGGGGGGGGGGGGGGGGCGCAGATTCAGAGTCGTACAATTTGAAGACCGGTTTATTAAAACCTATGTCACAATCAAGACACCGATCCATTCAAACACAAATCTCGCGATCTGAACACCAATTAATCCAATGTTCAGACACAAGTCTCACAAGCTTAACATCGGTCAATCCAGTCGTAAGATATAAGTCTTACAAACTTATTACTGGCCAATCCTGTGTTCAGACACAAGTCTCACAAGCGTAACACGGTCAATCTAGCCTTCGAAAACAAGTTTCACAATCCTACCACTTATCAATCCAGTGTCACAATCTTTTCGATCTCACAATCTTAACAACGGTCAGTCCAGTTTTTCAATCTTTACACCCAATTACACAAGCTTGGCACCGTTTGCAATTGAAGTTGAACCCAGTATTTTATCGAATTTGTTTTTTATACGCCGCCGGAGGCGGTCGTATATTGGCGTCATCTTCTCCGTCTGTCCGTCCGTCCGTACGTCCGTACGTCCATATCTTGTGAACGCAACTCCTCCTACGTTTCTGAATGAATCTTTTCAAAACTTGGTCAATGTCATTACTATAATGGGTAGATGTGCATGAAGTGGCGATTTTCCGGTTCATTGATTTTTACAAGATTTGTGTCCCTTTGAAATTTAGTCTCTGTAGCTGAATGATATTGCAGCCTTGTGAACGCAACTCCTCCTACATTTCTGAATGAATCTTTTCAAAACTTGGTCAGTGTCATTACTATAATGGGTAGATGTGCATGAAGTGGCGATTTTCCGGTTCATTGATTTTTACATGATTTGTGTCCCTTTGAAACTTAGTCTCTGTAGCTGAATGATATTGCAGCCTTGTGAACGCAACTCCTCCTACATTTCTGAATGAATCTTTTCAAAACTTGGTCAATAGTCATTAATATGGTTAGATGTGTGATGTGGGGTTCCGGTACTTAGTTTGCAAGATTGTGTCCCCTGAAATTAAGCCGCTTATTAGACCTTGAAATGAACATATTCAGACCTCTGTCTGAACACCAATCTAATCATGTTCTGACACTAATTCTTATCATCAAATTGGCAAATGTCTCACTACTTACTCGGTAGTAATATGCGACACAAGCTACATTTACATGTTCATCAATATTTCAAATGATTAGGGTCTAATCACTGTATTTAAACACACTAACACCGTTCAAATCCAGTGTAAAATAGCTAGCAAATTATTCTGGTAAGTCCAATTTTTGCACAGAGTTAGTTAAAATCGGGAAACAGAAAAAAGATTACAAATTATACTGCAAATTTTAGACCATAAGCGTCATCTGGAATCACTTTAAAAGTTTCAATCTCCTTTCAACATGCAAATTTTTGGTCTCACAACTTCATTATCAGTTATTTCAAATCTTTAAAACAATACAAAAGCGCACCTTTGCATTAAGTTTGAGCCGTATATTGTCATCGATATTTGTTTTGACAACTAAAATATTGAGAAACCACTGGCCCAGTTTATCAAATTTTAGTATTAATGAATGATTTAAAAACATACTCCATTTATTCACAATTGTCTATGGCAGGAATTTCATCTCAGAAGTCATCCAATACATAAACGCGTGTGTGTGTGTGTGTGTGTTAAATTAAATATGACATGAAAAAAATGAAATTATTATTTGATTGAATCAAAATAAAATATATTCTACAAAACCACCATTTTTCTCACTTAATGTACAACACGAGCTGTTGTTTCCTATTAAAATCTTATATACATGTATATTTAACTTTTGGCTGTAGAGTACAGTTCCATACACAACCTAACAATGTTTACTTTTCTACTTAATCAAAACATGAATATTATTCTCCATGAAAGGAAACAATATCCATGGGAAAGAGAATTTTTGGGAAATCGGTTGCTATGTACAATGTCGAGTTACGTTGACTTTCTTGCAATCTAATTTAATAAAGGGTCAAGATAAGAGCTTGCAAATGTAGAGTTACGTATAACTTTCATTGCCAATAGACAATAGAATAATTGTGTTCATGTTGGGGCTATATACTCATCAACGTATTGTACCAATAAGAGATTGCAAATGATTTATGAGAGTTAAAATACCGACGAGTCTGTTTGTTTTGCTTATTAGATCTTAAAATCAGCCCTCTGCGGTCTTAGATAAGGTTATGTGAACTTTAGCTAAGTCTAGTTTTTTTTTTTCATTTACGTGTTTTTCACTTTGGATTGTAAATTCATCTTCGTGATATGTAAACAGGATGTGTTTCATGTCTTTTTTATTAGCTCACCTGAGCACAACGTGCTCAAGGTGAGCTTTTGTGATCACCCTTCGTCCGTCGTCCGTCGTCGTGTGTCGTGCGTCGTCGTCAACAATTTGCTTTAAACGACATCTCCTCTGAAACCGCTGGACAGAATTTAATGAAACTTGGCAGGAATGTTCCTTGGGTGAGGCTCTACAAAAGTTGTTAAAATAAAGTTGACCCATGAAGAACTCTGGTTACCATGGCTACAAAAAGAAAAATAATTTGAAAACTTTAAAAATCATCTCCTTCAAAACTACTGGCCAGATTTCAAAATAATTTGGTACAGATGTTCCTTGGGTCAACCTCTACCAAAGTTGCTAAAATTATTCCGATCCGTTAAAAAAACATGGCCGCCAGGGGCGGGGCTTATTTGCCTAATATGTATATAGGGAAAACTTTAAACAACATCTACTCTGAAACCACTGGACAGAATTTGATTAAACTTGGCAGGGATGATATTTGGGTCAACCTTCACAAAAGTTCCTAAAATAAACTTGATTCTTGTAGAACTCTGGTTGCCATGGCAACAAAAAGAAAAAGAAAAGAAAACTTTAAAAATCATCTTCTTCAAAACTACTGGCCTTATTTTAAAATAAATTGGTACAGATGTTCCTTGGGTCAACCTCTACCAAAGTTGCTAAAATTATTCCGATCCGTAAAAAAACATGGCCGCCAGGGGCGGGGCTTATTTGCCTTATATGTATATAGAGAAACCTTTAAACATCTCCTCTGAAACCACTGGACAGAATTTGATTAAACTTGGCAGGGATGATCCTTGGGTCAACCTTCATAAAAGTTGCTAAAATAAACTTGATCCATGTAGAACTCTGGTTGCCATGGCAACAAAAAGAAAAAAAATATGAAAACTTTAAAAATCATCTTCTTCAAAACTACTGGCCAGATTTTAAAATAAATTGGTACAGATGTTCCTTGGGTCAACCTATTTATCTCAGGTGAGCGATTTAGGGCCATCATGGGCCTCTTGTTAGGTCACCTGAGCACATGTGTTTGTCCGTCGTGCGTCGTCAACTATTGCTTGTGAACAATCTAGAGGTCACATTTTTGGCCCAGTCTTCATGAAAATTAATCAGGATGTTTGTCTACATGATATCTCGGATGAGTCTGAAATTTGGTCATGTTGGGTCAAACACTAGGTCACCAGGTCTAATCTTAAAAAAACAATTGTGAACACTCTAGAGGCCACTGTTTAGCCCTATCGTTATAAAATTTAGTCAGGATGTTTGTCTTTATTATATTTCGGATGAGTTCGAAATTGATCTTGATGGGTCAAAAACAAGGTCACTAGGTCAAATCTTAGAACATTTTTGAAAAATCTTGTGAACACTCTAGAGGTCACAGTTTTAGCCAAATATTCATTTAATTTGGTCAGGATGTTTGTCTACATGATATAATTGGATAAGTTCGGATTGGGTCACGTGGGGTAAAATAACTAAGACACCAGGTCAAATCTTAGGAAAACTTTGTGAACACATTAGAGGCCACATTTTGGGCCAATTTTCATGAACCTTGGTCAGGATGTTTGTCTTCATGATATCTCAAATGATATCAAAATTGAGTCATATGGGGTCAAAAAGTAGGTCACCAGGTCAATAAAAAAAAACTTGTAAACACTGTAGAAGCTACATTTTTTCTCTGTCTTCATAAAACTTGATAAGAATGCTGTCTGCATGAAATCCCAGATGAGTGCAAATTTAGGTAGGGTTAAGTTCTAGGTCACTTAGTCAAATATTGGAAACGTTTTTGGTAATCATGCCTAACACAGCAAACTTACTCTGGTGAGCGTATGGAACAGAATTAGGGCAAAAATTACATCTTGCCGTCTTACAAGTCCATGTTTACACGTGACATACTGACAAGTGGTATGCTGTATTATGTTAAGTGCAATTATCAATGCTGTCTACTGGCTAATGCTGTTGTGTATCTTGCATCAGTTAATGATTTGGCTTTCATGTGTCATAATTTGATGCTATTATATCTTAAAGTTTTGTTTAGCAATCATGAATATGACATTTATTTTACTTTAAACTCTCTTTACTGCCTTATCAAGTTGGGACAGAATAATCAAAGAAGTTAATTCGTAGAATCAAAATCCTGCAATTCGTTTTTACTCAGGGATGGAAACTGAATACTCGGAACTCCGGGAAAGTACGGGATGATCTTATATATCCGTAATATGATGTTAACAGGAGTTGAAATATATTACATGTAAATATATTTACCATAAAGTACAGAGGTGAGGGTGTCCGGGGGCTTGCTATCCCGGATAAAAGACGGAGGTGCAATCTGAGTGGTATCTGAGGGAACTTTTTTTTAAGTTGGGTATATGTTTTATATATTTAAATCTAAGCTTTGGGCTAAATAGTTTTATTCTCACTTAGGGTAATTTTTAGGTTTGTGTGTGTGTTTGGGGTGTGTGGTTTGGCGGGGGGGGGGGGGGTCGGTAGCCGCCGGGGCTTGAACTCACAGCCCGCTAATTCAATATATATATTGTGAAAAATATTTTTCTATATGATTTATAGTGACATTAATACGAATTTTATGAAACTGGCTGCAGTACTAGCCAGGTTGCGAGTTCTGATCCAGCTTGGGGACGTGTTTGTTATATGTATTAAAACTCATTAATGATTTTTTAAAAAAAAAAAAATGAAAATAAAATCTATGTTCAGCAATACTAAAGGCGTTTGCCTGATTCGGATTAAAACAGACACAGTTCCGTTGCCATAATGACAGAGGAGATAATTTACAGCGGATGCTCTCTCAGCAAGGGTCGGCTTGGGTGACTGGTCATTTGGCTAACTTTATTTCAATAAGGGGCTCACGATGGGGATTCCATTTACTCAGTCAAGGCAATTTCAGTCACCCAGAAATTGTATTATCTGGCCAGCTGTGTGTTTGTGGGGGGTGGGTGGTGCTTGACCCCGCTAAGCCGCCCGGTGAGTCTGGGACTTAATTACGAAACTACGAACAGTATGTAGATAGAAGAGATGTGCTCGTAATTAAATTTATACGTGACGTTTATTATTTTAATATCATCTTTGTAAGCCTGAGCTCATATTAATATCTGAAATGTTTGGCCTGCACTTAGAAAAGCATTGGAAAGTATAATATACAATGCAATTATGTCTTGAAGCAGTGGATCTACTTTCTTCTTACTTCATTTTGCCAATATTTCTCGAACTACCGACAGCGAGTTCAGTTGACCAACTATAGTTCTACTCGAGTTATAGAGCGTCCGCCTCGGGTGCGGGAGGTCGTGGGTTCGATCCCTGGCCGAAACAAACCAAAGTTGTAAAAAAAAATGGTACTGTTAAAGTTCCCTTGCTTGGCACTCAGCATATAAGGGTAGTTGCAGGACTGAATGGCCCGGTGTCAGGATAATGTGACTGGGTGTGGTATCATGCCACATGTCTACGGCGTGATACTACACTGTGGCAGCACTTTATCTGTCTCAAGTAGACATCGTCTCCAAATAATTGAAATACTGTCGGTGGGACGTTAAGCCCGACAAACAAACAAACAAACCCTACTCGAGTTAACTCGTCTTGATGACGTAATAAATATACTCTATATAGTTAGCAATCAACTGAACGCATGAGGTTTACCCCTTGTGATGTAATTTGAAAAAGACATATGATTGAAACAGCAGGTCTTTTTATAAAGACTTTTTCCAAACTAGGGCTTGAATAAATTAGCTGCCAGCTTGTTTTCAGGTTACTTACAGGCTTATTTAAAGACAGGATATCATAGATATTAATAATTTTCTGTAGATTTGCCTAGATGCTTTCCGTCCGCCATATTGCTTTCTAGTTTAACCACCTACCTCGCTGGTTTGAACTCGCGTAACCCTACAGAGTCCGTAGGGTAAAAACCCCGCTCTTTTTATTGCAACTCTGGTAACGCTAGTTAACTTAAGTATGTAAACTGAACTCGCTCCGAGTCAAACCGGAACAGCGCCCTCCAACGTCATAATGCTAGGTGCACATTTGACATTTGTCATTCTGCTTGCGTACATGTGTTATTTTGCTAAGCTACATGTGTCATTATCGATTCGTTAAACCGACGAAATAAATTCCATTTTAATACGAATGCAAACTGCACTGTCCAGCTATACACAGTGCTATACTGTGATAGCAGATGTATTTTCAATAGTTTATTATCATGTGAATGAATAATGAATGTTTGATGTAAAACACAAATAACGCAGACGACGATTACGCCGTATTGTACTTGTCAAAATGATGCTTGTCACTTAGACAAATGAAGCAATAGACATGTCAAAAGGCAAAATGTATTTTTGCCCGAATTCTGTTCCATATGAGCGACACAGGGCCATCTGGTGAGCGACACAGGGCCATCTTGGCCCTCTTATATATAAATTCTCTATCTCTCTCTCGCCTGCTCTCTCTCTCTCTTGTTTATAACACACCCAAACACGCACGTTCAAATAAAAGCCGTTATACAGAATTTGGACCTCCGATAATATTCCAGAATTCACCCATGTGGATCTATATTTTATTTTATTTCTGTGAGGGTGAAGAACCCACCCCACCCACGTTGTGCTTATCGGCTTTACCCCTGAAATGTTGTCATGCATAAGCATTGCCATTTTATGGATCACTCCAGTCCAATCTCGACAATACGTAGCATGCAACATCGGGCTTATATTTCCCTGTTGTACGAAGTTTTCAAACAGGAAGTTTCAGTACTCTCTCTCTCTCTCTCTCTCTCTCTCTCTCTCTCTCTTGTGTCCAAAAAAGAAAGTTTTTCATGGAAGTATTTTCCGGCAAGACATAAACAGCTTTATCTAAAGGAGACTTGACAGTTCCGATAGCATAAAATTAGCATATATCAGAAAAAGTTTTGCACGTGTATCATTACAAGTGACTTAAAACAGAAATGTTAAATTTAATACTATAAGGCTATTTTTAAACGTAGGTTTGTTGCAGTTACCCGACCAAGTCATTCGGTAGGTAGGAAGGTGCGGCGGCATAAACATATAATGTAAAGGGAAAATTGAGATATTTAAATTGCTCGTCCGCACGCGATAACCACTGCGTTCGCACGCATAGATATCGCGTTCGCACGCAAAAGTTTTCGCACGTGCACGCGATTTAAAACAATATCATCAATGCCCCTTTTATACCATTTTAAAGAAGGTTAAGAGGTAGATTTTTTTGGTCAATGTGAAGGTTTTTTACTCTCAATCTCCTAAATAGTGATCTCCCCTTGCAAGCACTGAATTGCGTGGCGTTTGGCGTTTTCTGTGATTAGGTTTGGTATGCGCAATAGAACATATTTAAGAGTTGCCTACTACAGTTCTTTATATAGAATAGATTTGAAGAAAAAATGTACCAAATCTTATCATTTCCTTTTTTGTGTTTTTTTTCTGAGAGGTTATCATGCTAGTTTCATCATATTAAAGAGCACCGCGGTTTTGTATGAAACTGGAGGGTGGTTTCCACCCGACGTCATACGTTGTCATCTTCGCCACCGACTCGTCTAAAAAAATCCGTGATCTTGTGCTATCACCATGGGCGACTATGTATTGTATGCTAATTAGCAACTATGTGACTGAATGTCACAATGGCATAATTATTAATGATAATCAATGGTAATCGAAGGCTGTAACAATGTTACCGCGGGTATCAAGGAGTCCATTTAAATACACATACCCGCCAAAGGCTAGTCGTGAGTAAGGATGAAGCAGCCCAATCACTGTTTAACCCTTTCACTCATAGAGGACACCATGAAAAGACCTATGCGAACAGCATAAAACCAGATCAGCCTGCGAGTAACTCGCGCTATCAGTTTAGCTGTTCGCTGCTCCTCAGTGGTGTGGAAATGAGGATTTTGTAAATAAATTTGGTAAGGTTTAACTGTGGTTTTCTGCAGATCAGGCTTTATGTGATACCTATTGAGGGCGTCAAAATGAGTCTGTATGAGGGAAAGGGTTAAAGGGTGTTTTTGATATACGTTAATGTCAAGGCTACATGAAGTTAATGTCCTATAGATATTTAGCCCAATGACGAGACTGAAATAATAACAGAACATACATTAGTGGGATACATTAAGGCGTAATTCGTTAACAGCAAAACGCCTGCTTACATTTAAGAGGTCCGGAAAAAGCTTCTTAAGTCGCCAGATGTAACACAAAACACTGTATTAAAGATAACAAGGCGTTGCGGATGCTCGGGAGACAAAAATTTAATTGTCATAAGTTAGGCTCGTGCTCAGAGCTTAACAAAATAATATATATTTATATAGAAACTGGACACATACTGATTTTACAATCGATAACAAAGACTTTTCCAACTCGCACGTTCTCGAATATTTAGCATATAACTTACATTTCCTACTTCTGTATGTCAAAGAATAGTTACAGATCTCTTTCATGTTTTCGGGTTTTATTTTTAATATTGAATACTGGTAACCATATAATAAATAAATAGTTGGCAACAAATAACAAACATATGGTGTTCTAAATAGAAGCCTGCTGCACAATGTGAAGTAAGCTTTTAAGTGACGCAAGCATTTCAATTCTGTCGCGCGACGCAATAGGAAATTAATAAGGAAACATTTATCAAACCTCGCTTTACAATTTGTCCGACTTAATTGGACTTATTCCGACTTAATCGTCCAATGAAATGCTTGCATTTCGTTCAAAAATTCAAATTTATTGCATTAAATGATTCGTGAGGTCTGATATGAAATGCTGCCTACGTGATCTTAGGGATAAATGGGCGGAGCTTAGCTTGTTGAGGCGGCGGATGATTTCGTCATGTTTTGCATGTATCCGTCTAGAATGTACCCACTTATACTGACTCTGAACCATCACGTGTATTATCAATCAAACGCGAGTTGATTCCATTATGCGAAGTCAAAGATGTATGGCGTACGTGATAAACTGTAAATGTTATCGTTTATATTTTAAATTTTATGGATTTAACGCAGCGCTTCGTGTCGCTTGCAATAAATTCCATAAAATTTAAAATGTAATCGATATTTAACTAATACATATTGCGACAGAGTATTCGTCCAACTCAGTGATATTTTTAGTATGTACAAGTTTATATTCTAAATTTTATGGGATTTATCGCAAGCGGCGCGAAGCTAAGCGCTGGATAAATTCATAAAATTTGAAATATAAACGATGGCATAATCACAGTTTATCACGTACGATGAAACTTCGTCCTGTTTGATTAACAGTTTCACGTGATGTTCCAAGTAGCGTTCTGAGTCAGTATTGCTGGGTATATTTTATAAACATACTTAACAAAACATGTAGTTATTAACCGCAGCCACGACAAGCACCGTCACAAAGGCACCATACGGTCATATTTTCTCAATATCAAGACCTCACGGTATATGTTATGCAATAAATTTTTCAAATTTTGAATGAAATGGACGACTTAGTAGGACATATTATAAGGTATCGCATCGACAAGCTCAACGTCTATGTTTTATTCAGTCATGACAAGTTGTGACCTTGACTTATATGCACCATAAATAAACAGTATATCGTACTTATTTACCCTTTAACCTCATTGATATTCCAAACCATGAGTAATGTATGTTTTTTTTATTGCTGTACATTTGTATATTCTACAGTGAATTCGCAAGTGTTATTATATATGAAGAAAGCGATTGCGTGAAGAGTGAATATGATCAGTTATGTGATAGCAAATAGAAAAAGAAATCCTAGTTAAAGGTTTTACAACATTCGGAACGCTATGTTACAGTGACATTAAGGGGACATGGAAGATATGTTTATATCGCGAACGCACGCTATCGGTGCTCATCGCGTGCGCACGCGATTATTATCGTGTTTGCACGCAATAGGTATCGCGTTCGCACGCCTGTATTGGAACTGTAATTCATTGTCGCTTATCATAGGGGACTCTAAAAACCACAATACTTCTGCGAATACACAGCACGTAAATTAGTAGAAGACCATCACAATAGGCCCACTGAAGCCTATTCCTATTCAAGAATCAACACGGATACTAGAATTGGTATTAACTTGGGATTAAAAGTTAAACATAGTTACAATAGAACACATATAGAAATATCAATACAAGCGCTATCTTTTGTTTCTCTCATTCGCAATAAGAGGAAATATGCGGATAGATAAGCTCAACAAGATTCCAGAAACTCCTTTTGCTGTGAGGAAGAATAGATAGAAATGTGAAATGTTTACACAGGTTGTTATAAATCTGCTACACGACCCAGGGACGATGTCTCAAGCAGGAACGTACTTTTCTTTTAGATTAAAATATTTCGGGTCATGCGCAATGTTATTTTAATTCAGTAGTTCAAGGATGTCTTTCAGTCGAAATGAAATTGCATTAGCATTTATGTAATTTAGTATTTTATCAAAAATATAAAGACAGTATGGAAATAATGGAAGTTATCTACATTTTTAGACTGGAGGCAGCCAGTCTGATGTAGCGGTAAATCAAAAGCATGAATTGTACATTTGTATAATTACCGCAGTCGATTTCACTTCCCTGTATCACTTCGCAGTGTAGCGTATCAGTGCAATGTGATTGTGTACAACAGGTTCATTAGTAATAAAGTAAGGTCATGACTTCATTTGGGACAGATCATTGGAAATAAATCAAAGCGCTCAAGGCACTGAGAGACTGCTTGTGGGTTTATCACAAAGAGCAAGTTCAGCTGACTTTCTACTAGTAACTAGAGTTCCAGGAAAACGTGTCAAAAATGTTGGCATCACATAATCTTTGCCTGTAACGAGTTTAACTTGCTAAAATAGAATTACAACTATTTTATGTTAAGTCCTGTGGACAGTCTCTTAGTGCACTGAGCGCTT
>CM037793.1:38869347-38919347 GCA_021229015.1 Solen grandis
CATGTACACCTGTAAAAAAGGTGGCCTTTACGGACACTGTTACATACATTTGGAAGAGTGTCTATTTTATACCGTGGACAATTTTGGGGACACCATGTTAACACGCCTGGTCGCAATATCCTGACACATGTTCAAACAATTCTGTTTTATACCATTGTGCGCAGAAGCTATTATCAGAACCATTTTAAACTACAATTGAATCCCAACAAAAATCTTTCTGATTATCGAACACACCACACGACTTCCACTACGGATGCATTAAATACATGGCAATGAATGAAGGCCAATGTAAGGAAGATTTTTAATCCTTTTACAGAAATAACGCCCCGGGGCAGCACTTATTTAAGTATCAGTAAAATTTAAAATACATGCATAAACGATAACATTTTACATTTGCCAGGTACGCAATAGTGCGGTTCAGAGTCATTATCGCGGGTATTTTTTTTATTACGCATAACAAAAAAAACCATGACAAGCTCCATGATGCTCCTGATCAAGTGGGCTCCATAAAGTTTTCTCCATAAAGGCCTGCGGGACATGCATTGACAAGAGTTTGCAGGAAAAGGTGTGGAGTTTTTGACGTCCTATGATCTTTACCTTTATCGTGTTCAACTCTGTTTAATTTAAAATTATAGCTTTTTCATGCAAATCCTCCCGACAGTCGCTGGGGTACTTTCAGAGCTTTGATTCTAGGAGCATTTAATATTGACAGAATATTTTTGACCAACTTTTTCAGCAGCCAGATACAAATCTTGACTATTTAAAATAAAAACTTAAAATCCTCAATAAAAAGTACTACAAACTGGTGCCTAAATACCATTCAATGTTGTCTAAATGTTTTTTTACCAGGGAAATATCAGACAATAAACTAATTATTGACCAAAGGTTTACCTGTTAGGTTGCTCTTTTAAGAAAAAAAATACACACAAAAAAAAATGATTGTTTTTTCACTGACCTTATACAAAATAAATGTACAATTTTATTTAAGTGATGATAAAAATGAAATTTTTAGGATAGCTTCCTTTTTCTTACCTGTTTTCGGCGTCATCATGTTTGCAACCGTTGAAACAAAGCTTTGGTTCATTAACGTGATTTGTAACCCCACATTCTGAATTTGACGCGTCAATGTGTTTTTTCACTGAGTTCTAGCGTTCTTAGAGTTGTCAAGGTCAGCCTCAGACTCATAAAGTTAAGCTGGAGAAGCTTAATACTTGATGTAACACTGCTGACGTCCCCACTCATCTCGCCAACACTGGCCTCCGGGTTGGCTAACCTACGTAAAACAAGACATGTACGGGACAACGGGGTTATCTTTAAAATATTGCAGTTCACTTGCTTTAAAAGTCATTATTATGTCAATATCATAGGTACAAAGATTCGCGAAATTATGACAAGAAATGTGAGTCTCTTCCTAGATAATTTATATTTTTATATTTCCTTGCCGCGTAGTACTTTAGACATGATTATAGCGACATCAAACAAATTTGCTGCTCGAGGACGACACGTAGTGCAGGGAAAGCAGTCGACCTGTCGGAGAACCACCGACCTGTCGGAGACGTTTGACACTTTTCAATTTAAATAATTTTACAGATCAAAAGTTAGAAAAGAATGGGAACTGTGAAAAAAAAACTTGAAAAAAATCCGAATCTCTCTGAATCGATTTATTAAGATAGAGATACTTAAGATAGAGATACTTTAATTCATTGATGACCTATAAATAGAAATCATTTATTAACTGATGACCTATAAAATCCCGAATTCATTGGTGACTGGAAATAGATATCCGTGATTTTTTATGACCTGGAACGATAAATTGGTAATATATAAATTATATTTTGAAATAAACTGATGATCTAAAAAAAAAAATGGTATTTGAATATTTGATGACCATTGATAAATATCTTGAAATGAACTAATATGGGATATATTATTTATACAATAATTAATTTCCTTGTTTAGTATCGCTAAGTGAAATATTTCTTCAACGTGAAGTACGTTTAATCTATAAGCATTACGAGAGTAAAATAACGATACTATATATACATGTCTCTACTTTGCTCGAGCTGCCTGACTCGGCCTCCAGACGAGCACTTTCTGCTGTTCATACTGACGGTGGCATTCAACTTCCTGACGTCCTGCTGTAGAAACGGGGTTCAAGTATTCTTACTGTCAATCTCAAAATGCAATGACAGTGTGTAATCTTCAGACTATCCACTGTGGACAGAAAGAGTTAATCTTACTGTGGTCACGTGGGGAACTTGGGTGTCCAACAGGAAGCCCTGTCCAGTGTGACCAAGAAATACCCCCGAAAACTAGTGACAAGTACATGGGAATAGTCCTTACACTGAACGTTCTCAAAACAGATTGGCGCGGACGTTATCAGGTTAACTTAGTAACAAAATTATTGGTCAATTTGGATTAAAAAATGAAAAGGTAGAAGGAAGGCTTAAGGGACGTGCATAAAAATTCTACGTATACAAGGAGCAGACGGCTATACATGGCATGTTTAACCCCGCAGTGGTTCCTCGCCATCATCGGTACTGAAACATGTCATCATGAAGTGCTCTGGGCGGACGTTGAATACTTTTTAAAACTTGACGACTATATCCATAACATTGTGAACCCTTTCATCCCTCTGAAAGTCATCAGGATAATTCAAGAGAAGGGTGCAGCTAATCACAAAGCACTGACTTTGACAGCCCCTCATATTATTATATAAGTAATTGTGAGTAATGTAGTATGCAAATGATGTCGAAAATTCAAAACTACAATTTTGAAACACATCGCATCAGTATTGATAGCATCGAACAGTATCAATTACTGAATAACCATTGATGGATTTATTTTACTCGGTTTTGGGTTGGGATGGTTTCCCGATGTCACAAACCTGACAGAAAACAACTTATAAGGTTTATCAAACCCCTTGTGAGATATTTTGTTAAAAATCTTTATTCTGCATGTTAGACCTACCACTTTCTTGGTCCAGAAGGATTCCCGAAAGCGGAATTCGCACAATTTGACATGTTGCGAAATGTTTTGCGATGTTCTAGAACCCTAATTGAAACTTTCTCGGAACTTCAGAGCAAACACAGGCTCGAAAAATCGTCATCCAAGTAGTAGAATAAGTATTGAAATATTTAGAATAATCAATGTAGACAGCCCTCACGTTAACATCCTTTTGTACCTAGGAAGCCCGTTATTTGAAATTCTGTGTGTTATGTATAGGTTATTGTTTGTTACTGAGGTTTCCAATTTAACCGTTCACTCGGCTGCGCCGAGCTTGAGGGGTTTTAAATTTGTTAAACCTAACATAACAAACATTAATTAGTAACTTAGAGTTGCCCCGCCCTATTAATGGTCACACTGTTATATTAAGAGATGGCGCTATAGAATTGTTACTCAGCGGGGTTGTTAAAGTATTCACACACGTGCGCTTGCTTCCAAATATGGATGTAACACATAAATTTCGCGCGTTTTTTTGCCGTCGTTTCAATCAAAAAGCCAGGAAATTTAATTTGAGGGGACTTTTATTTATTTAGTTTTTTTTTTTTTTATTTTATTTTATTAGTTAGTTAAGACATCAGTACACGAAACTGACTGACGTTTAGGAAAAAAACGAAATATGTGGATAATAATCGTTAAGAAAAGCCGCTGTTAGCGGAAGATATCAAGGCTAGGAATACCCCTGGAAATAACAATCATGCGATTTAATACATGATCTGTAAGATGTTTACGTAAAAACCGATTTCATTTCTTTTATTTACCAAATTCGAAAACATAGGTACTGGTATAGCCCCCTTGTTTGGGCGCTCAGCATAATAGGGTATTTCCGGGACTGGTTGGGGTCCGGTGTCAGGATAATGGGGACTGGGTGTGGATCATGCCAACTGTCTACGGCGTGAAAATGTGTAGTGTGACAGTACTACATCTGTCTAAAGTAGATAAGTCTCCGAATGACTTAAAACTATCTTTGGGACCTTAAACCTAATAAACAAAAAAACTATTCTTATATTTTAATATTTTATTTTAGCATCTTATTCTTTCCTTAGGAGCCCGTTTGGGTTGAGCTGGTAATCATCACATTGCGAAATATTTCCGAAGCTCCTCATTCTTATGTTAATGTCTATATAAACATGATTATTTAAGCAACTTACAAAAATTTTCAACATGCGCCAGTGTGGGAATAAAATGATAAGCAGGCCTCGTGTGTACGGATCGGTGTAGAAAACACGGGACATATATGACTATCAGGTGAATAGGGCGGGAACATAAGTTAGGTAGTTTCATAGTTGCCTTTAACTACACGGAGCCCTCGTGACTATATCGTGTATTTTAAAGGGCAACGATGAACAAACCTATTTTGCACATGGTTTTTTCCTCCGCTAGCGACAAAATCACAAAGGTGAGTTTGTGGTTGCATAGTCCACCATTAAATTTTTCAAAAGTGTGGACTACGCGTTATGTCCACGGTGGACTATAAACAAATTTTCTGGCACTGCTGGACGAGGGAAATGCCATGTGCTAATTTGAAATAATGACATTCGCAGTTTGCCGTAAACTCTTAACAGTTAAATCTCAATTAAGTAGTCAAGTCACGCAAAATCTCAAACTCTTAGCAAATTAATAGACCAGGGTTTAGAAATTTCGGGCTCAACTGATTGGATAAAATAGCGGGCAAACTCTAAAGGGAATATTGAATAATATGTATTCAATATTTTAATGTGGATGACTTTAAAAGAAAAATATTGCGACGCGAAGTAACAGTCACACGAGTTTTGAAAAAAAAGTTGTGATACGTAAAAAAAGTATTATCGTATAAGCATTGAGTGCATCATGAATACTTGACGCTAGTCACTTATATTTGCAAATTTTTTTTGTTTTTCGCTCTCGTTGTTGTTTACTAGATGTCACTATTATGATTGCTATAAAAATATAATTCGACGTCTTCTTGTCTATATTCGTATCAGTTTTCATTGCTAATTAAAAGTTCATTCTAAATAAAACAATTAACTGGTAAGCACATTCCCACCGGTGGGCGCATATTTTCCGTTACCATAGCAACCGAATTTTGGTCGGGGGAAAAATGACGTTCAGAATCTATTCATATACCAGTTTCATAATATTATCTTCACAGTTTTTAAGTTATCGCGGGACCCAGATTTCTGGACGGACAGACAGACGAAGGGCAAACCATAGTCCTATAGATTAAAGAGAAGACTTCATACTGTTTCATCATTTAATCATTGTCGGAACATTGATTTTATGGCCCCGCCTCTAATCTCACCTCTACACGCATGCGCACAAAGGTCGATCACAGGTGCAGTTAGTTCAGAACGTATTTAAGGTTACCCATTAAACCTAGCGGTTTAACAAATTAAACCGATCGAAAGTTTTGAAAAATATTGCGATCCCATTGGTCAAAATATAATTTCATACATTATACGTATATATACACAGTCTTTAATCTAATATATTTTAGAGTCAAATGCAAAGTGGGAAATACATGCATCATACGAACCCATGTTAAATCCATGCATGAAGACAAAAAGGAAAGCTAACTTCCACTATTGTTAATGTCTGTGCTGCAGGTAGATCCAAACACGGACCAGAGAGTGGACTCGTTATCTGGATCCCCGCAATCTTGGGGTTTTTGGGGACCACAGTGTTTTCCATACATAGGTTCACGAGCCCAAGTGGCCTTTGGGGCTTACTCGACATGAACGTTCGAGTGACTAGACCGGAACCCAACTTACAGCGGGTGAGAACTAAGTGACTATGACCCTTGGGACGAGACCTACGATTTTATAGACGCGTATTAACATGAACGTAAAGTACCATTCATCAGGCTTAGTCACCACTAAGTGCAACTTAAACCTGAAATCCATTCTTAATTGTTATGAGACAGTATGAACCCTCCACTGAGAAACCAGATTTAGACGCACAGGTGCTCGAAGCTGAAACTTTAATAATACGATTTGATTCATCAAATTTAACTTCGAGCTTCTGTGACCGAACTGATCTTTTGGCTGACCTTCATTACAACACCGAATATTCCAGATTTAAGAAGCTATCACTTTTATTTCTAAATATAACCAAAAATTGATGTCTTAAATATTTAAAAAAATATATCTATTAATTACATCTATTCAGTTAGTTTCCACGCAACCCAAAAAGGGTTTGACGCATTAAGCGTACATAACACATGTACGAGTATATTCGAATTTGTAAAAATATATTTCAAGACTAACACGATGATTTTCAAAAAGTATTATTTCATGGTGTAAAGACAGTATACTTAGATCTGACCTCATGTCGAGTATGGGTGTTTACCCTATGTTTTTGTATGTAGACAAGTTGACCCGAAAAACCCATTGATAGGGTGCTTAACCCACAGAAAATAGAGCGAGGGAATAAGAGTGGGACGTTCCACTCCTAAAACACAGCAGGAGAGATTTTTAGCCCATTGTACTGTCTGCAAATCTGGGCCCAAAAAAAGAAAATAAATCCGCTGATATTTATAAAAAATTACAATTAAATATAGAGCTAGTTTCTTCGTGACATTATCACATGACAACATGCGATCATTTAATACTACAGTGGATAGAAAATCGTTTTGAAATAGCTTAACGGTATTGTAATAAAAGAAAAAAACATAAACACCATAAACCACCATTTCATAGTAATCCACCACTTTCTTTTCTTCAATTTTAAGCCAATTTTCTTCCCTCAAAATTTAAATGTTAAGCACATGAATAATATGAGCTACATGAATTGAAAAACCCGGGAATCCGGCGTGAAGTTGTTATTCTTAAATGTTACTATAACGCCCACACGTTTAAGTTTTGTTGTCTGCATGAGACAGATAAGTGCTGCCTCACTGTGGTATCACGCCGTAACAAGTTTTATGATACCACATTCAGTTGTCCTGGAACCACCCTTAGGTTGGGAGCGAAGCACAAGGGAGATGGGACTCCTGAACTCGATATTACCATGCCGTGTGGCGGATTTGACGCGGCGAAGGTTTTCGCGAAAAGGCGAACAATTCTTTTTTTCTGTGTTTTTTGTTGGTGTTGATGTGTTGTCGGCGTTTCAAGCGGAATGTCGAAACGCCAAGCTATGAGACGAAGCTTGGCGGGACGAAATTTCGTTTTCGTCTGCAGTATTGTGTTTTAACTTTGACTTTTACTTTTCGAACCGCCAACCTGCCACACTACGAATTCACTTTCGACATTTTAAATTTGAACCATACTTAAAATATTAGAAATCATTTTCCAAAGAAAGATTTGAGTAAATTCTATCAAGTCTGAACTAAATATTGAGGGATGAAGGTACTTTAGAACAGATAGGAGTAATAGAGTATGTGCTTGATGTAACACATCTATGACTGAATCTAAATATCATTTTTTGTGTCCAAAAGTATAGATGTATAGGACTCAAATACAATAAAAAGACCAGGTGGCCGGACTTTCGGGTTCGTTTCATGAAAAATGAAAACAAAATGATAATAAAAATGTAATACTTTATTTCAGTAATAATACGTTATAATAATAGAATGCTGTATTGTGTTATATATTTCAAGATGTATACTTTGTTAAAAAGAAATTATGATACAATTTTAAAATAATATCTATATACATGTAACATAATGTATATCAAATGTTTTGTCCATATTATGTTGTTGTTCGTGCTCAGGTGTATTGTGCTGGTGGTGCAGTATTTGCAGAGAACGCCTTTAAGGCCCAGCCCTCTGACTTCGGTTCATCCATATCATAATTCCTGATAAACCGTTACTTAGACATGATTTAATTAATTTAATTTATAGGCTGTTGAAATAGTTGATATACGTG
This sequence comes from Solen grandis, assembly GCA_021229015.1. Taxonomy (NCBI): domain Eukaryota; kingdom Metazoa; phylum Mollusca; class Bivalvia; order Adapedonta; family Solenidae; genus Solen; species Solen grandis. The sequence goes on from CM037793.1 coordinate 38,877,195, forward strand.
TACACATTTACATGAAAAATTTATATAATCTGTGAAAATTTTCTTGTGCATGTAATTGTTTGTTTGTTGAGTTTAACGTCCCCACCGGCAGAATTTCGTCATTTGGAAATTATGGCTACATGAAACAGATACAGTGCTGCCGTACTGCAGTATCACGCCGTAGACTGTGGATGTACCACACCCAGTCCCCATTATCCTTGACACTGGGTCAGACAGTCCTGTAACTACCCTTATAGCTAAGCGCCAAGCAAGGGAATTATACCAGTACCATTTTTACGACTTTAGTATGTCGCGGCAGGATTTGAACAACAACCCCGCACCCCCGCTGCGGGCGCTCTAACCACTCGGGGCCCCCGTGGACGGTCATTGGGTTTTTGTAAACTTTTAAAGTATTTGCCAAGATAGCTGTGCTGTCGACTTTCAAATAAACTATTTGAGTTGGGGGTATATCACGCGGTGTATCGAACTGACCACTTCTCGGTTAGGGTTATTTAAACCTTTGTAAAATAAAAGTATAAAACCTTGCACATGCCCCCTTTACTCAGTCATGTGCAGATCCAGCCCTTTTTTCCAGGTGGGGGGGGTATCCGGCAGAGATGTGTTGCCCAACTATAAATATTGGCGTCCCTGGGGCGGGGTATTTGGGGATGGCATACACTGCATTCTTAATCGGGGATGCTTCTCTTATTTCCTCCCTTCCTTGGATTTTTTTTATTTTCAAAGGGGCCCGGGGGTTTTTTCTCGTTTTCTTTTTTGGATCCCAGACTTCCGGTCCCTCATCCCTATGGATCCCCGCGTACCGCTAACACTGAGTTTTTACGTGTGCACGACATGTGCACGTCGGATCGATGTCAGTTTATGTTGTGGTCCCAGGCTACCGGCGTGGGGACCCCTAATGATACAAAGTACAATTCAAAACACATTTAATAAAAAAAAAAATCACAATTCAAGAAAAAATTTTTGATATCATAAAATTAAAAAAGGTATGTGACTCTCCGTTCAAAATCTATAGGAAAACTGAAATGTTCGTATTCTGAGCTTCTTATCTGACACAATTTTCAGCCGATTTCAGATAGCCAGGCTTGTTCAGCGCAGAAACAAAACGTTGGATACTTGTATTTGCAAATACTTATTTGAGCTGTAAAGGCCAGCAAAAATAACAATGGATGTTGAAGGTGTTAGTGTGGGGAAAAGGGGGAGTATTAATGCCAGTCTGAAGAGACGTGGTTTTGTTTAGAGGGAATGCTGATGCGTATGTCTGGTTAATCTTTATTTGTATGTAGTTTGGAAGGCTGACTGGGTACCCCCCACTCCAGATGGGCTTGCAGAGAAAGGGGATAGCCTTGTTAAATCGTCGTGCGCATGTCTCCTGATCATTTCAAATTTACGTTATTTGTTTTGGTTTGTGAGCTCCAAACAGGGATTGCGTATTCAAATTGTGCCTAACAAATATTTAAGAGTTAATTTTGTGTGTAATGTAATATTTTTTTCTTGATGGTATTCATTACTGAATTATATATTTCTGTTTTAAGTACGTATATATATATTAGTATGTCCTTAAAATGGGTTTTCACCTCCGTTGGCGCATGTGCAAATTGGTATTGCAGTCGAATGTAAAGCCGTGATTGTAATAATTTTCAGTGACCGATATTTTTCTTTTGTGATTGTTTTTGGGGGTATTAAATAAAGTGATTTGGGGTTTGTTTTAAATAGTTTCTCGTGTGATTAATCATATTCAATTAGTTATTAGTCAGTAGATGTTTGTATGTTTATACATGTAGGTCATGACCTACCTCACTTGCAGCACATTTCATGTCTTCTGTTTGGCTTGTAATTATGCATGGTTGATTTTAAATTTTTACATGATGCGTAGGATAAGTAATGCGTAATGTTTATCTGAGTAAAATGCAACCGTAAAATGAATGTTTGGTATAGTTAATGCAGTAAATTAGTGAAATGTGAACTGTCGGACTGTGTACTGGTCAGTAGTGCTGCGCGTTGAGACCTAAAACAGCATTGGCTTTCGGAGTGGAGTTAAGAGTGTAGACCTATAAATAAAATTGGCTAACGGTAGGGGAGTTAAGAGTGTTTGACCTATAAATAGCGTTGACTTACGGTTGTGGAGTTCAGAGTGTAGACCTATAAATAACATTGGCTTACAGTAGTGGAGTTAAGAGTGTAAACCTATAAATTGCATTGGCTTACGGTAGTGGAGTTAAGAGGGGTAGACTTATTAATTGATTGGCTTACGGTAGTGGAGTTAAGAGTGTAATACCTATAAATAACATTGGCTTAAGGTAGTCGAGTTAAAAGGGGCCCGCACAGTATTTTTCTCTGCAAGGGTCGTGAGTTTTATTCCATCGGAAGTAGTTATTTTTTATATGTATAGCAGGGCCCTTTTTTTAAATACTAATTTTTATACATTTAATATTTTCCGTTGTATCTGCTTCTTTTTTTATTTAAATCATAGACCACAGGACCCTGATACTATTTAAAAAAATCGTTCAAGAAAAAAATCAAAGAAAAAAAAATCTCAACATACATATATATAATGATATAAATAGAGGTCGAAATAATTTATCTTATTTTTTTTATTTAGGGTCCTGTGCATAGACAGGTTAGACAGTAGAAGAGAGAGAGAGAGAGAGAGAGAGAGAGAGAGGGGGGGGGGGGGGTTAGTATGCTTATTTTATGCCGTCCATTTAAACATTTTGTTTTATCTTTTTTCTTAATTATGAAAATGATCTTTTATAACTCCGCAAACATATAGGGGTTTGGTGCATACTTGAATCACCGTCTGTCGGATGGTTGGTCTGTCGTCCTGTCCCCGAATGAAGTTTTTTTAACAACTTTTATCTTAAAAATAGATATTTTGACAATGACAAATAGGACATGTATACCTTGAGTGGAGATGTGCTGTATGGGTCTGATGGGTCAAGGTCACGGGGGCTAAAAAATATACATTGGTTACTTCTTGCTGCTCCAAAATTGAATTTTCTTGATTTACTTTTGTCAGGAATGATATATTATTATCAAATTGGTACTTGTTGTCGCCGCACTAAAGTGCGGCGTACTGTAGGGGAAAGGGATTTTTTTTTTTGTCATGGAGGGGCACGTGACTTATTTTTTTTTTATTTATTTTCATTCACTAGATTTAATTTAAATTTTTTTTGATCCGTTGAAATAAAGTTTTACAGGAAAAGAATTTTATTATTATTTTTTATTTTTATAATAATGTGATGCACGATTTCGAGTGCTTAATGCTATTTGACTGATAAATGTTTGAAACCAGTCTACGGATAGTGAGTCATAACCTAAAATAGTTCTCACGTGATGTAAATACCGCGCTTTTTAAGTCACATGATAGTCAAAATGATAGAAATAGCGGTATTTTTTGGACCAGAGAAGTCACGTACGTATACATCCCTTGTTGAGCGTTTTATTTGTTTGAGATCCGAAACTGACAAGATGGTAAGAGGGTTATTAGGAAATATGCATCAAGGATGCGCATTATTTTTTTCCGTATAGTGGCATGCAATGTACTGCGATAGCTCTAGTATCATTGTTCGGCCCCTTTTTAGCTCCTTGCAAAACAATCAAGCCCAGTTTTCTGCTCACGATCTTGACAATATATTGAAGGAAGGGGAAAGGTTTGTATGCAGAAATCAGTTCAAGGATTGGGGGAAAATTTGGTATCTTAGTCATACGGATTTACCAAGGTTTGCGTCGTTTAAAGTAGATTCGTATTTTAGAGTGCAATATATCACGATTTTTTATTATGGCATAATAAACGAACGTGTAAATAGTCAATTGGGCAGACTTGCTTTTATGAAGCCGTTATGGCCAGTAGTGGCCTTACTTCGTTTTATTTGTTAACTATTATTTAACTCACAGTTTCACTATTTACGTCCTCTTCTACACATCAGTATTATTTGTTTGATTCGCATGAACGTGACTTGCTTGTATTGTGATGCAGGTGCAGCAGTGCTGTTACAGTTTGATTCGCTGGAAGAATTAGTTTTACACATTTTTCAGAAAATTCAGGTTTAATGTATGATTTGACGCCTATATTTATCCAAGGGGTCAATGTGAAAGAGAATCGTAATATTCATAGAAGAGAAATACATGTATCAAGTTGAAACGCCCTGAATCAGGAACAATGTATTTTATTTCTTCTGAGAATCATTAAACAGTCAGAACCTATATTTATCCAAGGCTCAAATGTGAAAGAGAATAGTAACACCGATAGAAAAGAGAAAAATATGTATTGGTTGAAACGCCTGAATCAGGAACAATGTTTAAGTATTTTTTCTGAAATCCATAAACATTCAGAGAGTTTGCTTGTAACTGATAAAGCGTCAGATAAGAAAAAAAAACAAAGAAAAGATCTGTTGACCACTCTTATTGCATTAGTAATGGGAAAATTGTCAAAAAGCGTAAACAACCTAAGATAAATATAATGCAAAGTGGTTTAGCGGAAAATATCACAGACAATTTAGAAGGTGATACAGGTTGCAATTTCAGTATGCTTGATGTTGCTTATGTTGTGAGGTAAATACTTCTATTGATTTGAACAATGTGTTTTATGATTACATTCAAAACGAGCAACATGTCGGAATAGAGTTGTGTATACGTCAAAGGCCAGTTGATCATTGTGCTGTTTGTTTTCGGTTCTTGTTTAATGATCAAGTGATGCACATAAAAACCTAAACCCTGTTGAGTGAATTAGGTGTTAATGTTCCTTGCATTGTCTGCGTGATTTGTAAAAGAAGTATAGATCAAAGTAAGATATCAAGTTTGTCATATGTAAGAACTTTTTGAATCCTGGTTATATACCCTCTTGCTTGAAAGATTTGTCTCAACTGGAAAAAAGACTTGTGGCAAAATAAATATCTTCATGACTGTTGTAATGTTGCCAGGGGGACAATATACTGAAAAAGGTCTAGTTTTGAACTTGCCATCAAATACATTTGATGTTTTGTGTGAGCTGCCTGTTCTATGCATGATACACCTTATATTATAGTGAAGTTTTTGACAGAGTCTTGTAGTCCCCCAAAAGTTGTAAATAATGGGGTTTCACTGAAAAAATATATCGGGCATTATCGTGGTTAAAGGAAAATAATGTATTGTACAGAGATTTGAATATAAGATTGATAATGGGAATTACGACCAGGTAGAGCTAGAACAAGAATGTGTTGGTGATAGTTTTGATGAAGATATACTTAACCAGTAAATCCATCAAACAAATGTTCGAAGATCAGTTTCGGCCAAAGAATTAAATATTTCCAGAAATGGAATTGAACCTGTTCATATTTTGGAGGTTGACAATGGAGAAGAATTAGCATTTCCTTGGTTATTTCCATTTGGTATTAAGGTTTTAAACAACAAAGACCGATACATTTGATGCCTAAAATGTATTTTAAAGGAAGGTTGTATCACAAAGACTCGCAGTTTCGTAAAAATATAACATATCTTTTGCATACAGCTGTTCTTATGATTTATTTTGTCTTAAAACACTGTAAACATTAAAATGAAAATAACACAGTCTAGCCAAAATGGTCATTTGCCCGTTACAGCAGGAACTTGCGCAATCTCAAATGTAATCCTGATTTATAAGAAATTCTTACATGTTTATGAAAAAAATTAAAGGTAGTGTTGCATATTTCAAAAACATGCTGTATGACTTATTGCCTACTTTTCGTTGTTTAGGGACACCTACTTTATTTATGACTTTGTCTGCAGATGATTTACATTGGCCAGAACTGGAATGAGTCTGAAAATATTGATTTTGATGAAGCATGTGGTAAATCATTTTTTTTATCAATGAGAGTGATCCCTTACTTAGTGCCACTCATTTTGAGAGACGTTTCGTTCTCTTATGAAGAATGTTATTTTGAAAGGTCGTCAACCTTTAGGTAAAGTTTCTGACTATTTTGCTCGAGTAGAATTTCAAAATAGAGGAAGTCCTCATATTCATATGTTTTTTGGGGTTGAAGATGTAAATCAATAATGATACTGCAGCAAGTGCTTTAGAGTACATAAATCAAACAATTTCTTCGAACTTGCCAGACGAAAGTGTTGATAAAGAGTTGTGTTCCCTTGTTCGTAGACTTCAGATATATCATCATAGTACTTACTGTAATGGCAATGTTAGAAAGTGTAGATTTGGATTTCCAAGGCAAGTTTCAAAACAAACCAGACTTGTTAGAAACTTGTATATACATGAACAAAACAAAGGTAGGTTTTATGTCACAGCAAGAAATGAGCAGAGTAGGTTTGTAAATGATTACAATGCAGTAATTCTTAGACACTGGCGGGCTATATGGATATTCAATATGTACAAAATGCTGAAGGAGCCGCTTATTATGTGTGCTCATATTATGCAAATCTGAGCCTGATGATTTAAAAAATGCTTTAGGTACTTTAATACAAAATGTTTTAATGAAGACCCTACCATGCCTAGACACATCCGTTAATGAAAATTGGATATGTGTGCTTAACACAGACGAATGAGTGCTCAAGAAGCAGCATTTAGGATGGGCACATTACACTTGTTACATGCTTCTAGAGAATTTGTGTATTTGAACACATGGCCTTTTGAGAGAAACGCATGAAATGTTACGTTCTTCATGTGGACTTGAACATCTTAGTGATGATACTAATATTTTCCAGCACAACATATTAGACTACTACAGGGACAGACCAGCTTCTTTAGAGAACTTTAGTTTCATGTATTTTGGTTGTTGGTATGTCAAAACACCTGAGCCAAAAAGAAAATAAAATAAATTTATTGTTCTTTCGTGATAATGTTTGGTTTCAAAGAAAAGGTAAGTTTTCTGTTGTAAGGTATCCTAAGTTTTCATTTGGTAGTGAAGAGTATTATTATAGTATATTACTTTTTACTTTTGAAGCAAAAGAGTCATTATTTGATACGAGTGTTACTTTTATGTTTGCTTCCATTGCATCTGAAATTGAAAATGCTGTTCGAAGAATCCAAATAAGCCAACAAGAATTGACAGCCATGGAGAATGGTGTTATTGATGGACAATTCAGCTGTTGTCATTGTTAGTAATTTGTCTTCATTGCCATTTCTTGAAGACTCTAATGTTCCCAATAGAGATGATATACAAGTTATGAATTTGAAAACGCTGCTGTTTGTGAATTACATGAATTGGAGTGTTGTAACATGTCTGTAGTTGAGTTTAAAAACAACTTTGCCTTGCTTTCTCCTTGCCAAAAGAATGTCTTAGAACAAATAATGGTTCACTTTCATTCAACATCTTTGAATAGACAACCTTTTCATTATTTTATAACTGGTGGGGCAGGGACTGGAAAGTCTTTTGTTGTGAACATGATTGTTGCTTATATACAGTTATCTACAAGTGACCAAACTGGCTGTTCACCAGTTGTTGTTTGTGCTCCAACTGGTACTGCAGCCCGAAATTAGAGGCAGTATTATTCATAATCTCTTAAAATTCCAGTTGGAAAAATATCTAGAGTATGAACCTTTATCTGAATGTGTGTTATCTAGATTGCAACGTCATTTTAGCAAATTTAAGACTATTATCATTGATGAGATCAGTATGGTCAGTGATCGGATGTTAACATACATAAGTAGAGACGGACAGAAATTTTAAATGATAACAGACCATTTGGTGGATTACATGTAATGTTGTTGGAGACTTTTTCCAATTAAGACCAGTATGTGGAAATACTCTTATACAAATAACATTATTATGGAGTTTATTTAAACCAGTATTCCTGTCACAAAATATGAGGCAGTCCCAGGATATTCTGTATGCTAATTTGCTAAATCGTGCTAGGGTAGGTCTCTTGAGCAAAGAAGACATGGCACTTCTTGTAAGTAGATTAGATTTTAATCGTGCAGATGTTGACAATGTTATGCACATTTTTCCATTACGTAAAAATGTTTCTGCTTTTAATACAGCTCAGTTGGAAAAAAAGTCTGCATTTGTTCTTACCATCAAAGCTGTTCATACGTTCGGACATTATGATAATGTTGCAGGTTCTGAAGTACAAGTGACTTTCACAATATTGATGATGATTGTGTTGGTGGTTTGTCTATACAGCTGTCATTGTGTGTTGGGAGCACGTGTCATGCTCATACGAAATATTCACACAGATCAAGGTTTAGTAAATGGAGCCATCGGAAATATTCATTCATTACAATATGACGAGAGTGGTGTTGTTGAAAATGTAAATGTCTTATTTGATGATCCTTCTGTTGGACGCGTCTTAAGAATTGGTGGACGTGATTTTCTATTGGAAGAGTGTCATTTTCTTATATATTGTGTGGGCGCAAAATGTTGTAAGGAGTCAATTTCCTTTAACTTTATCTTGGGCATGTACTATTCATAAAGTTCAAGGCCTTTCCTTAACTAAAGTTGCAGTTGATTTAGGTTTATCTGTGTTTGAAAAGGGAATGGGTTATGTTGCTTTAAGTAGAGTGAAAACATTGTCAGGATTGTACATATTGAAATTCTCCCAAAGGAGTGTTCAACCTCCATCTGGAGTATTGGAGGAATATGACAGATTACGCAAACTTCAATAGAAATTGATTACCGATTAGTTTTGTACAGTTAGAATTATTGTATTGTTGATTATTTCTAGTTTACTAACTTACAACTTGTAAATAATTTGAAACATAGGATCTCTGTTTGAACATAGTTATCTTCAATAATAACTTTTTTAACAGATTTATGTTCAGATTTATAATCAACATTCTTCCTTGTGCTTGGTATGCCTTAAACTTAAACTAAGTATGACAGTTGAAAATTATTTTATATGCCAAGTTTCACAACTAGTGGATTTATTGACATGATTATTTTTCTTATTGTCTTCTACTATTTCTTTATTGGTCATATCAAAGTTAAAAGCTGTATCCACTTTGAGATGACGATAAATATATTTTACATGGAGCTTTTTAATGCATACATCTAAAGTCACACAGATTTCTGCATAAAAACCAATTCCACACCTTAATAGGGTTTCAAGATTACAATGTCTTACATCTAAGTCTCTTATCAGTGCAAGTATAGCATAAATTATTTAATATGCTGCATTGAGGGAAAAAATAAATACATGTATTAATTTCATTTCTACATGAATAGGCAATTATACAGTGTTCTGAGCTATCGCAAAAAAGTGCAACAAATTTAATAATTGTGCTTTTTAAAACTAATCATCAAAAAAAAACAACAGTTATCATATAGTGGTAATTATTACATGCCTTTTAATTTTTTTTCCATACATTGGCATTGTTCTAGATGTTTTTCCTTGATGCATATTTCCAAAATTTCCCTTTTCCAGGCAGACCAAAAAGTCACATTTTGTGGGTCGGCGGGTTTTTTTTTTTCCTTCCGGGGGGAACCCACCTGCCCCCCTTCCCAAAGGGGGAATTTTTTCGCGCGATTTTAAAAAATTTAAGGGAAAAAAAAGGGAGTTATGTTCATGCAAACTGTACTAACAAAATCGGTATTACCAGGGAGAACTATTTTGATCATTTTATGATTAATGTAGGAAACCCAAAAAGGTTAAAAATATTGATAACATTACACGGACAAAGGTGAATAATTTTGGGAAAAAAGTAAACAACACAGTTAAGATTTGATTTTCTTCTTACATTATTATAGTACCTTTTAAAAATTTGAATTCAAAGATCAAAATTTAAGGTTAACTAAAATTTCCTGACGTGAGTATTAAGGAGCTTTTCTCTCCCCTTCGTCTTTGAATTTTGCAAAAAGATTGTATAGTAAAACTTCATTCAACAATTTGCTATGTTTTTGCTTACCTCATAAGGCTATTAATGTTGTTTGTGAATTGCCCAAGGTCAGTACTAATTCGTTCATAAGTGAAAGCCCCTCTAAACCACAGCAGTCGATGAGGGGGGGTTCTGTCAACATCAAGCCTGTACAACTTCCCCACTGTATCTCACCTGGTTCCTGGAATATGATATACAACAGTGATTGGTATTTTTCCCCTATGCCCCATATAAAAAAAAAAGGGAAAAAACCTTTGTAAACTATACATAGACAGTCATACACCAAAATCAGTCATTAATTTTTAAAAATTGAAAAAAAATTTTAAAAATTGCCAAAAAAATGTAAAATTTTTTTTATTTTTATTTATAAATAAATAAGAAAAATAAAATATTGTTTTTAACCCGTCCTAGAAGCTGAAATGTTTTTTTTTTTTTTTAACTTTTTAGGAAAACTTAATTTTCTTCTATAACTTTTAAAATGAAATGATTAACATTTAGAGTTTTGTATTTTTTCCCACACAAATTTTAAGTCAGTTTATAGAAACTATCATGTTTATAAACAAATATTCTTAATAGTGTACAAAAGAAAATTATAAAATGAAAAGAATTGGGGGGAAGGACAAATGGACAACTAAAATTTAAATTAAAAAACAGAAAAAAAAAACAACAACAACAAGTAAACTTGAACATTTTTTAAACCATTCCCCTACTTTCATATATATCTGACTCTAATCTAAAAATGTTCATACGGCTCTGCTTTTTAAGCAGAGGGGAAACAGTTCTAGGGGTTTCAAAGACATCACCTTTTTGTACCATAGAAACTCCCAAAATCTTGCATTTCCCTAAAAATAAATTTTGGTTTTAAAGGGGAAAAAGGGAAAAAAGCTTTGATAAGTGTTGATTGTAAATAGTTGTGTTAATTATAGATAAAGGTGAGGTTTTAAAGTATTTGATTTTTTTTTTTAATTATTAAAAATTAACCACTTTTTTTAAATTTAAGATATAATTATAACATTCCCCTTTCCTTTTTCTGACGAGGTTATACCTAGGTATGTTTTTGGGGTTCCCAAAAAGGAAAGTGCTGGACAGGATTTTGGGGTTCCAAATGCTTTCCCCTATTCACGATGAACTTACACCTAGTATTCCGTTTTCCCCAAAGATACACTAAAACATGCAATTTTGAGAGATCTTGATGTCATTGTAAAAAACTTGAACATTAAAATAAGTAACTAAATTTTTGTTTAATCAATTTAGTATAGAAAATGTGCAGTTAAAAAATAAGCATCTCAAAATTATGAATTGTTTGAAAATAATAATTTTTAATAAATTTTTCTCCCTTTTTTTTTGCGTAACTGTCATTTATCAAATTTTAATGTCTATTTTCAAATTATGGATGATACCTTCACTGCCCCGCAAGTTTCACGAACCACGGAGACGTTGCAAAAGCTGCCCCTTTCATCAACCAAAGCACACAGCCCTTAAAATTTCCTGTATAATCTTTAATTGGTTATATGATAACTAAAATTTAAAGGCTAGCGGATTGTAAAAAAAATTTAAGGAGAAAAACATTTTAATTAAATATACTTTTTAAAACCCAGGCTCGGTTATAAGGTTTATATTTAAAATTGCCTTAGAGGCTAATGATTTGATTATTTTGCTTCGAATGACATATAAAATTTAAATGAAAAAACTAAATTAGAATTTATACCCGAACTCCGGGTTTTAAAAATTTCCCCTTTCTTGGTACGCTGTATTTTTTTAAAGGTATATGAAAGGCCTTTACTTGCGGGGGTTTGGGGGTGAAGTGCCCGTCCCTGGGGGTACAGGGATGGGGAAATTCACTGGTTTTAAGAGTCTTCGAACTTGCTGTTGCCATAATTTTTTTCTCATCATAGACTCTCTGATTCCCTGAACTTGGGGGCATGTGTTTTGTCAATAATGCTGTAAAGGCTTAAGCAAGATAAAAACCTGTGAGTATCTAAAATCCCTTGGATCAAACCCCAAAAAAAGGCATAATATTATAGAAGACATAAAAATGATTATTTTTTTTAGAAATTTAAAGTAAAAGGGGCCCGAAAAAATTGGATATAATTTAGGGGGTTACATGATTGGGCAGTTAACTATTTAAATAAGAACCCGAACAGAATTTTTGGTCATTAATTTTTGTTGATTATCATTAATCAAAGCACAAGGAAACTCAAAGGAATGTCCACATTTGCCAGAGTCTTTTAAATTCATAAAAAAAAGATTGCTATACTTTGTAGGCAGCTCGACAAATTTGTGGGTCTCTGGCCTACGTTCCTGCTTTTTTCAAAACAAGTTTTTCGGGGGGAGAAGTGGAACATCTTCCACAGGGCTATAAAACCCACAACATCACACAGGAGTATCACCCTTCACATGGGGAAAAGATAAAGCCAGTCGTGATTTTACAGTTGATTATATGACAGTGGGAACTCATGTGGCGGTTTTCCTTTGGAGACCTGAATCATAAAATTAAAATATATTTAGTTAGGATAGAAAAAGTGATGGCTTTTTGTTTAAAAAATTTTTTTTTGTCATATTTTTCATAAAAAGTTTGGAAAAAAGGGGCATTTGCTTTTAAAATGTATTATATTAAACGATGAATGAATGTTTACCCTTTTATTGCCAAGGTTTAAATTTTTATACCATATTAGGTTTAAAAATGGGGGAATTCAAACAAACGATTTATTTTTAAAAATTTTGTTTGCTTTATTATTCCTTTATGTTCCCATCAGGGTATTGCCCCTAAAGGGCCCAAAATCAAATTTCCCATGTCAATTTTTTTCCCCAACAATTGTCGAATCCTTACTTGTCTGTAGCAGAGTGGTTTTTTCACCCCTCAATTCTGTTAGTTTTTATTTTTTTAATAGTCACTCGTATTTTTCCATTTTCAGATTTTGAACTGCTTGAAGATAGTTCCTGATTTTTCATTGCATGTTGTTACATACATTTTCACAAAAATCACCATGAATTTATTATGTTTGGAAGTTTTGAAGGGGCCCAGTTCTTTTCAGCAACAAAAACCACTTTCTTAAGAAAATTTTTGTGTATTTTTGATTTCTGCCCTAAGCTTTCTCCTTTTTCTAAATTCGAACGCATTTGTTCAAAACCCTTTTTTTTCCCCTGCCTTTAAATTGGTAAACTTCTCCCTGATAGTTTATGGTTAAATGGTTGTGTTTTCAAGTTTTCGACTTGGAAGTGTTTAAAAAGAGCACACATGAAGCAAGGGTGTGGAATGATCAGTAGTGTGTTGAACGCCACAAAACTTGACATTTAGCCCTTTTATGGTGACTAAAGTCACCATTGAAACCTTTCTTGATTGTTGCCTCTTAAAAGCCTGATATGAAGGCGAGGCATTTTTAATTTTTTGGTTTTAAAGTTTGGGGCAGGTTTATCGGGGGTAATCAATATGGCGCCTTGAATCTATAGTTTACAGGATATCATTAACTGCATCGCTATAAACAGTTACGAATCTGAAGACGCGATGATGGCTGAATTCTTTCGCCGATGTTGATTTACGGGTGTGGTAATTGTGATTCACTCCGTACCCAAATCGGCAGACGGCGTGATGGCGACCTTCTTCTTTGGGGTTAAATTGATGGAGTTTTTTTGAAATATATCTTTTTTTTTAGTCCCTTTTTAAAGTTGTTAATTTTTTTTTTTTGTTGTAGTGTTGTCAGTTGTGCGACTTTTTTTGCATTGTTTTTTACACGTTGGAAGAAAAATTATCGATGCGTTGTATATATGAAAGGGAAACCCTTCATACCGCGCGAGTTTCCCCTGTTTTAAATTATGCAGTTTCACTTTTTTTAGGTGTATTTATTATTTTTTTTTTATTTTTTTTGGTTTCACGGGGGTAAAAAAGCGGATTTTTTGTTAAATCGTCGAAAAAGTGAATTTCTTGGGTGGGGAAAAAAAATAAAAGGGGGAAATTTTATGCTTATTTTGGGGGAAAAAAAAAATGTCTTTTTTGCCGAGGGGAAGCGCCGTTAAAACGGCGGCTCATAAAGAAGGAAAAAAAAACCGGGGGTGGGTTATCAAAAAATCAAAGGAGCTTTTGTTATCAAAAAAATGGTAACGATGAGAATTTAACATGTAATTGAAACCCCAAGAAGAGAAAAACCAAACAAAGATGTTCCCAAAAAGAAAAAAATTCGCAATGAAAAGAGAAGGTTAACATAAAGGTTTCTTTGTGATTTTTTTTTTGCTTTTTTTTGATTACAAGTTTCTTGACACATGTTTCATATATTTTTAAAACCTAATGGTGTTGCAAAAAATAAGTTTTAAATACAATCCAAGTTTTGAAACATATATTTCTTTTTAGATCTGTGTACAATACTTTAAAATACAGACTACAGTGCAAGTAAATCAAAATTTTTTAAAAACATAATAAAGATATTAACGAAAAATTTAAAGTATTATTTGTAATGGTTTCGTCCCTTTGTTTTTCTTTAAAATTTTAACAGTACCTTATTTTCTGTTTTGATTCGGAAATGCGTAAGAAAATGATTTTGGTGGGTAATTCAACATCCACTTGGGGACTTGTGCCCCTGTTAATTATAGGTTTAAACCCAATTCTTTTTGGGATGAACCCATTTTGGGCAGAAAAAAAAACAAAAACCCGAAGCTTGGTTCACCCCAAAAAAAAAAAAAACAGTATGTGCAAAAATTGCAAAAGTAAGTGGTTGAAAACTTTAAAAACTTTACAATAGATTTCACATAATTTTTTTTTACTTTATACCAAGAAATAGATAAGAAAAAAAGTTGTTCATAAAAAGATGATCACATAACAACATTTTTTAGTCAAAAAATTAAAAAAATTTTTATAAAGAATATAAAAAAGGGCCCAATTGTTAAAATTTGTTAGTTAATTGAAGTTGAAAATTTTACAGTTTTTCCCTTAAAATGATTTACAACTTTTTTTACTTTTGTTTTTCTGCGCAAATTCATTTTCAACATTTAACTGAAAATTGAAGAAATGTCAAAGATAAAATTTCTTAAAAATTTTTCTTTTTTCATTTTTAGTTTTAAAAAAAATATTTTATCTCTGGCAGGGATCTCCCGTTTCTTTACGGTTAAAACACTCTCCCGTAAGTTTCTTGGTATCTGGAGAGACATCTTACGAAGTCATGTTTTTGTATTTGCAGAGGAACTTTAAAGAAAGCTCTGTTGTGGGGTTGCCGGTTTTAAAAAAAGACTTCAATGGCAAGGGAAAAAACTTGTTGCACTCATAAACCAAACCCAGGGGTGTATTTTTATAAACAGTCTTCAATAAAGTTTTTCTTTATGAACTTTCAAAAAAATTTAAAGCGTTGGGCTTAAAAAAAATGCATACCATACACTGTTTTTGTTATATAATGAAAAAATCATTTTCAGTAAAAATTTAAATTTTTAAGACTTTTTTACAATAGGCCTAGCACAAAGTTGTTGATTCCTTGTAATACATTGCAAATAAAAAATTGTTTAACATTGTCCATTTACACAATATTATTCAGTATTATTTCTTTGTTGCTATTTTGAAAAATATTTTTTCTCGTTCTCATTTTTAATTTTGAACATATATTTAAACTATTTCTCTGCAGTTCTTAGCTAGTGACAGGTCACAGTGCCTTGACAGAGGAAATAAACAACGTTTTCCCCTGAGTGTTTTGGGAAATCTGAGTCAATACCAACCCCCGAGGAAATTGAAGTTTTTAAATCTGATGTGCATGTTTATCAAAAATGTGATTATGATGGTTTAAAAAGGTTTTTAAAAATTAATTGTTGCAGTTAACTTTTTAAAACTAGTTTAATACCCAAAGTTCACATGTTTGTAAACTTCAGTTTCAAATCCGTATTTTTTTTTTTCCTTCTTTGTTGTTTTTAAAAAAGTTTTTTCCCCAAAAACTTCTTTTTAATATTTACTAAAAGGCCCTTAGTTTTTCCATGACATATTACTTTTGCAATATATATTGATTGGAAATTTTGGACAGCTTTTTTGTTCCTTGCGCTTTTTAATGCTTACAGTCTCCCAACAAAAATAAAAAAAAAATACTTACTAATGATTATTATGATTTCATTTTCCTTTTACATTTCAGGGTGTTTCCAAAAAAAATGAACAAAGGTGTTTACCCAACCCTTTCTGGCACAACAGGCCCGTTAACTGCGAATAAAAACGATGTGCAATTATCAAAAAGGAAAAACGATGGGGATTGTTATTTTTGAAAAAAGTGCCAAATAATTTTTGGGAATTTCACTAAAATTTAAAATGAAGACCATTTGCCTGATGGATTTTAGTGAAGTCTACTTTTTTGTTTAAAGGGCATGTGCGCAATAATGCATTTTTAACTTTAAAGTGAAAGCAAAAAAAAGTTGAACTTAGTCACCAGTACTTGTAATTTGATTTTTATTTTGTTGTAGTTTGGAAACGACCATCCAGTAAAAGTAAAATTTGTACTTAATCTGTTTAGGAAAGTTATATTTCTTGTATTTAAGCAGAATTTAATTTAAAGTTTCATTCATTACTGTATCAAATTTAATACTTGATGAAACCCCAAAGCCTTTTTTTTTTTACCTATTTCTTTACAAAAGTTTAAAGGGGCAAAACAAATGTTTGCAAAGCTGGTTTTTTTTGGGGTCATGGGAGTCTGAAAACATTATAAAAAAAAAAATATTATGGTGTTTTTTTAAGAGTACCCTTCTATAACAGAGAAGTTAAAACTAATTCTCTTTTTAGTTTTTTGTTTTTCACAAAGCTATTAAAAAAAAATGTAGGTTTATTTAAAAGTTTTTTTTACAAAATAAAAACAGAATCTAAAAAAATAAAATTTTCTTGGGTTTTAATGTTTTAATTTTCCCAAAAATTTTATTTAACTTTTTGGTTTACCTTTTTATTAACACTTTAACCCTTAATTACATTTTATTTTTCATTTTGCTTCGAAACTTTTAAAATTTTTGAAGTGTAAATTTGGCAAACAAATATGTATATTTTTTAACAAGCATATGTTTTTAAATAATTGATTTTCTGCTTAACTTTTTTTTTTTTGTGCTTTGTAATGATTTTTATTATTGTTTGCATTTATAAAAAAAAACTGTTGTTTGTTTTTTTTCTTGAAAATAAGTTTTCCAATTAGCTTTATTATCCCATTGGAAATATGGATCTTAAATTTTTTAAAAAACATTATGATTAACCTGTTTACTTTCATCTATTATCACTAAATTTTTTCAAGGATGACAAACCCCTTAAAGCAAAAAATGAAAAGGTAAAAAACATTCAGCATTTTTGTTTCGAAATTTTTTTTATAGTTTTAAATTTTTTTTAATTAATTTTTCTTTTGCCATTTTGGGTTTTTTACTTTTTTTATATTTTTTTGCTTTTAGTTTTTATATCTTGCTGTTTTCTAAAACCAAATTTTTTTAAAACCCCTTGAAAATTTTTCTGTTTCTTTAAGTTTTAAAAGGGCCAAAATTTAAGGGAAGGGGAAAACAGGGGGTATTATTTAAAAAGCCAAAATCTTTTCAAATTTTCTGAAAAACTGGTGTGTAGAAAATTGAAATTAATAACGTAATAAATCCATTTTTTTCATAAATGTGTGAGGTTCTAAGCCCCGCGGATTCGTCGATTTATTTTAAATTTTAACATTTACCCCTTCTTTGATTTTAAAAAACCTTCGTAAATTTTTTACAAACTTCATAATTTGGGGTTCCCCGCAAAATCTTGTAAAGCTATGAAAAAAATGCCCTTTTTTCCCCTTTTAATAACCAAAAAAAACAGACAAAGACAAAAACCAATGGGGTTGTATTTTGGTTTAGAAATTTGTGTTTATTACTTTCTGTTTCTGTTTAAGTTGTTATGACTTATTGTATGTTCATGGGTGTAATTTTAGGGTATGATACATTGTTGTCAAAGGTTTTTTTATTTTTCAAAGATATATCTATTGTTAAAAGTATGATCACATGTAAGTGATAATGTTTTTGTATTTTTCCAAGATTTATCTCATTGTTTCGGGTATGATCCATAGTATGTGTAAGTTTGTGTTTTTTTCCCCAAAAAAAATTTTCATTTTTTTGGGGATGGTCACAGTTTGGATAATGTTTGTGTATTTTTCCAAAAAAATTATCTCATTGTTTCAGGGTTGCACTTGTAGTGTAAGTTTTGTATTTTTTTAAAAAATTTCTCATTGTTTCAGGGTATGATTTTTTTAATTGTTTTTGATAAGTTGCGTATTTTTCCAAAAAAATTTTTTATTGTTTAGGGATAAATTTTTGTATTGATAAAGTTTGTTATTTTGATGGCATATTCAATATGTAACAATCAATGGCTGGTTTTATTGCAGGAACTCCAAATTAAATGTTATGATTATTTTTTTGAATGGTATACTCTCAATATGTAACATGTCAATGGCTGTGTATATTGCATGGTATACTCACAATATGTAACATGTTACTGGTTGTGTATTTTGAATGGTATACTCTCAATATGTAACATGTCAATGGTTATGTATTTCTTCCACAATATGATGATGCTCAAACACTTAAAAATTCTTGTTATTATTGCAGTTATGTACAATGCCTTTCCTCTTGCTTTTTCTTTTTGCGGCGACCTTTGATGCTTTGCATCAATAATTTTATTGTATAACTTCTGTAGCGATAGAACTTTAATGTGATGTTTTGGTCTGATAGGTCATGGTCACTGATACTATAAATAAATTACCCCCCAAACTGAATATACTTAATAACCTTTATAAGGCAAAATACATCGTAAAAAATTTTAAAACATACAACTGTTGAGGGGTCAGATAAGTCAAGGTCAATGTAAAGGGTTTACTAAAAAAAACTTTTGAAACCCCCCCTTTCCTTCAAAAAAAGGGGGTTTTTCTTTCATTACTTTGGTTAATAAATTAGATATTTTTAATCAAATTTTTGGATTTTTAATTGTTTGTTAAAATTTTAATTTTCTCCCGGGGTCTTTGATACAAAAATAGTTTGGGTTCCCCCAAAACTTAATTTCTTTAAAATTTTTTATCGGGAATAACTACCAAATTTCAATTTTGGGAAAAAGGGGGTTTTTTTAAGGAAAAAGATTCTTTTTTTTTTTGGGGGCTTTGTTCCCAAAAGTTTGGAACTGCCCCAAAAAGGAATTTTAAGGGGACTTTTATTAGGAAGGAATTCAAAACAATTTTTTTGGGGGGGTTTTTGGTTTGGGTGTTGGGGAAAAAAATAATTGTCATTTTTCGGTATTCTCTAAAAAATTTTAATTTGGGAAAAAACTTTTTTGGACTTGGGGGACCCCCTTAGGGAAAAAAATGATTTAAAAGGACAATTGGTTGTAGCAAAAAAATTTTTGGGTTAAAAATTTTTTAATTTTTTATTTTTTTCAACTCTATTTTTTAAAAAATTTTTTTGGGAAATTTTATTCCATTACTTTTTGAAAAAGAAAGGTGTTTATTTTTTTTAACTTTTCTCATCATATAAAAAAACTTCCTACTGTGACGGAAATGCTTAAGAAACCTTGGCAGTTTGTTTTTTCTTTCCGGCATCTCCTAATAAAGCCCTTGGTTAACGGAGAGGACAATTTTTGGGGGTATTTCAATATTTGGGTTAATTAAATTTCTTAATTACGTAACGGGGACACAGAGAAGACGGGCATACTAGAATTTTGGTTTTTACTGACGGGGGAAGATTTTTTTGGAAAATTTGGGAAGAATTGTTTTACCAGCATACAATTGGGTTTAAATTTTTTATTTTTTGTTTTTTTTTAAAACCTTTGTTTAAGCAAAAATTAAAGGTACGGGTTTTGGATTTTAATGGTTTTAACCTTTTTTTAGGTACATTTGGGCCCTTTCTTTTTTAATGAAACGTTGAAAAACCAATGTATGGGAAAACACGCCCATTTACATCTCAGAAGGACAGGTATGGATCAGCCCATCACTGAAATTTTCACGAACATGTACAAGCATTTCCGGGCCATAACTTTTCCTTTTTCAAAATTTTTTATCCTTTATATCACGGTTCCCGGTGCATTTTGCTTTTTCGGGGGGGGTTTTTAATCCCTAAAAATAAAAAAAACGGGTTTTGCTCTTAAACAATTCCCTTTTTAAAAAAATTTTACTGAAAAAACTTATTGACGAAATTCATTAATTTGAATGGGGGAAAAATTTATCAAAATTACCTACGGGAAAAAGGGGGGCCCAAATTTTGAAAAAAAGACTTTTTTCGGGATTTTTCTAATTTTTAAAGCGTATATCGGGCATTTTAAACCCACTTTGGAATTTTATTTAAAATTATTTTCTTTATTTTTTTTTTGGGAAACAGGGGGTTTGCGATTTTAAAAAAACCAAAATGCCCAAAACTTTGGGTTTTTTTTGGGCGGGGAAATTTTTTCATTATTTTAAAAATAATAAAATTACTTGTGTAATTTTTGTAAACTTTTTTTTAAACAATAAATCTGGTCCATAAATTTAAAAAAGGGGGTTTACCTAATACATTTTTTAAAATTTGAAATAAGGAAACAAGGGGGCTTTACTTTAAATTTTTAAAATTTACCCAAACCATTTTTTTTTGTTCTTAATTATAAATTAAATAAAAAGGAAAAAAAAGGGCAAAAGAAAAAATTTTTAAAACCGGGTCTTTAACTTTTTACGGACTTGAAAAAATTCAAGATTAAGAAATTTTTTTATTTTTAAATTCCCCGTTTTTTTTCCTAAAGTAAAAATTTTTAAAAAAATTTTTCAAAAAACCCCAAAACAAGCAAATTCCCTCTAAATTAAACTTTTTAAACAGTCAAACCTGATTAAGGTCATAAAAAGGGAAATATCGTTTAAACAAGATTTCCCAAAATGAATTAAAACATTCAAAAGGGGGCCTTTTTTTGGGAAATTTTTTAATTTAACCCTAAAGGGAAATTTGACCATTTAAGCAGGTACCTCCAATCCTTTTTCCAAACTGATTCATGACCTTAAATATTTTTTTAACAAGGGGGCCATGGAGGGCCCCTAAATTTCCTCACCTGGAAAAAAGGGCAACATTTGGGTTTTTCTATTGCCTATTTTTTTGACTTCACATAACCCCCTTTCGAGCTTGAAAAAAATTTTTAGGAAAACAACTTTCCGACCTTTTTTCCGGGAAGTTTGGGCCAAAATCGGGGCCTCTAGAGTGAAAAAATTTTTTTTAAGATTTTAACCTTTTGACCTCTTTTTGACCCCACATAAAACCCAATTTTCGAACCTGCCCAAAGTTTTAGGGAAACAAACATTCTGCCCAAGTTTCATAAAATTTGGGGCCAAAAAATTGGCCCTAAGTTTAAAAATTTTTTTTCTAAGATTTTAAAAAAAAACCCCTCATACCTCCTTTTGGGGCCCCCACATCCCCCAAAAAGGGAACGGTCAAATTTTTGGAGAAAAACCCTTCAAACCAAATTTTCCTTGAAGTTTGGGCCCAAAAAGGGGCCCTTTTCTAAGTGTTAAAAAGGGTTTTTTTAAAAATTTTCCCTGGGACCGGGGTTTTTCCCCCCACTTTGCCCCAAAATTCGAATTTCCAAATTTTTATAAAAAAAAACTTTCTGCCCAAATTTTCATGAAGATTGGCCAAAAAAACCTCTAATTTTAACAACCAAATTTTTGGGCGACAACCGCCCCCGTCAAGGGGAAAACGCCGGACGAAGGGCATCAAAAAAAGCTAAACCTTAAAACTTTGCTCATTACTAAAAAAAAATCAACTTTTTTTCCCCCCTTTTTTTCAACTGAAAATAGGAAAAAATGAAAATAAAAAAGCTCAAACAAGTGAAACGGCAATTTTCAACTTTAAACTTAACCCTACTTTAAAAAATTTTTATTAAAGAAATAAACAAATTTGGCCAAAAATTTTCGGGTCAAAACAAGTCTTAATTTGAAAAATTGTTAAAAATAAAGTTTAAAGTGCAAAGAAAATTCGGATTTTTTAAATTTTTAAAGGGGCAAACCCCCTCCCAAAGGGGCCCAAAATTTCAGCCAAAATGCAACTTACCCAAAAATTTTTGATGGTTTTTAAACATTTTTTTAAAAAATTTTTAAAAAAATTCCCTTTAAAAAAAAATTGCTAATTGCAAACAAAGTGCTTTCTGACTTTTTAAAATTAAATAATTTTAAACTCCGGTTTTGGGCCAAAAGCCAAAATCGAATTTGGCAAAATTTTTTTGGGTTTTTAAAAACCAATGTCTTTAAAGTTTTTTTTGCAATTGCTAAAAAAAAGGAAAATGTTTAAGTGAAAACAATGTGCGGGTTTTTTTTTTTTTTAAAAGGGGGGCAAACCCGACAAAAGGGTTGATTTCAGCCTTAATCAAAATTGGCGGGAATTTTTTTTTTTTTTAAAAACATTTTATAAATTTGAAAAATTGCTTTTTTAAATAAAAATTAATCCCAAACAAGGTAAATCTGGTTTTTTTAAATTTTTTAAAAGGGGCTTTAACCCCGGACCAATGGACATATCAGCCTTTTCAAACGGCCCGGGTTTTTTGGGGTTTTTTAAACTTTTTTTAAAATTTTAATTGCTCTTAAAAAAAAGATCAAAATCAAACAAAAAATTTTGTGGACAGGGACGACACAGGGAAACCAATTCACTTCCAAAAACCATCCGGCACACTCTCATAAATAAAAAGCAAATTTCCCGCATAAAAATAATTTTAAACCCTAAAAAAAGAGGAAAACCTATAAACTAATGGTTAGAGCCCTGCCGGGGGGTTTGGGGGCTACAGCTTCTTTCCATCAATAAAAAGGAAATATTTTTCCCCCTTATTTAAGGGTGTATATTCCCAAAAAAATAGTTGGTCTTTTTTCGGGATATAAAGGGTGTGATACCCATGATAGTGATTTTTTGCACTCTTTTTCTCTTAATACGGGGTCTTGTTTTCAAAAAAGGGAAACCAACAAAAAAAACAAAAGGGATTAATTAATTATTAAATTTCCACACTTGAAGGAAAAAAAATTTCCATAGGAAAAAAAAAGATTTTCTTTACTATTTTTGGAAACCAATGCCCAGAAACCTTTTGGTGAACTGTTTTATACACCCCCTTTTAACCTCATTTTTGAAATGGTTTTTTTTTCAGGAACCCTTTTATGGGGTTGAACGGAAAAAAACTACATTTTTTAAACCCGGGATTTCAGCATTTTTTTTTTTCATTTAAAAAAAGACTTTCTATTTTAAACAATTCGGGCTTTATTCCCAACCAATTGGTGATTTTTCAGGTTTTAAACATGAAATTACAGGGGCACAAAGTTTTAACAAAATTAAAAAAAAAAAAAAAAAGGTTACAAACACAAACACATACAAAATCATTGAATAAACGGTTTCCCCAAATTTATTTGACCTGATTTTTGAAAGCTTTTGGTCATAAAAAAGAATATAAGAACTAAATTAAAGCTTTTAAAGAGTTTTAACATTTTTCCGTGCAGTTAAAAATTTAAATTGGGAATGAATTTTCTAAGTAAATAGTTCTTTGAAATTTAAAACATTCTGGAAAATGAACTTTGAACCAAAGAGTGTTAAAAGATTTTCCTCTTTCACTTTTTTAAAATTCGGGGCCCATATTGGATTATTAATAAACGAAAAAACCCAGCTTTCGTTTGGGTTACTACAAAAAGAAAAACGAAAGGGAATCACAAATCATTATATAATAAACCACACTTACACAGGGGTCTGGGATTTTTCGGGAACTCGACCCCAGACCTAAAAGTGCCCGCCTATTTTTAAAATTTTTTGTAATCTAAAACGTTTGTTTTAAAAGGCGACTTCTTTACACGGGGTTTAAAAAAATAAAAGGGCCAAATTTGGGCATTTTGGGGCCACTCTTTTTACCAAACGGGGTTAATTTTTACCGAATTTTAGGGAAACTTTACTTGGGGATTCTCGGGGGCAGGGGCCAAAATTTTAAAAAGGGTTTTAAAATAATAAATTCTTTAAAGGCCAGTAAAAAAAAAACCAACAGATTCGGGGACAAATCCCGTCGGACAACCCCCTAGCCTAAAAAAGTTTTCTATGCGTAAAATTTTCGACTTACGCTTTTTTACCAAAGCAATTTAAGATCGGTGCAAAAATAAAATTTTCTTACAACAAGCAAAATTAAATGGACCAACACGACTCACCATGTAACGGTGGGGGGCCTTTGGGTTTTTTTTAACAAAAAAAATGTTAATCGGGTTTAAAATGGAATGCCCTTTTGTTCATTTTGTTCCATAATTCCCCCCCTTTTAAAGTAACCTACAAAATTTTTAAATATACAACCCTTTTTAAAAATTGATACCTTTTGGGGGTGCACACCCGTCTTTTTCCCCAAACACCCCCCCCCTTTTGAACCCTCCAGTTAAACAAAGTTTTTAAATTTAAATTAAAAAAAAAATTTAAAAACCCCCCCTTCCTACTGTTTTCCATGGGAACGGGTTTCGAAGAAAACTTCCCTTTTAAAATTTCATTTCAGGCCTTTTTGGAAACTTTTAATGCAATTGCCTTTCCAACAACCCAAAAAACCCCCCCAATTTTATAAAACCCTTGTCCAGACTGAGTCGAAGCACCTTTTGGTTAAAAAGGGCTGCAAAACATTACTACCCCGTCTATCTTAAAAAAGTTTCCAATTAAAAAGGGTTGGGTCAGCAATTTTTTTGCAAAACCGGGGGGGTTCTTAAAGGGGAATTTAAACCCTTTTTCGCAAATGAGGGCTTAACCTTTAAAAGCAAATTTTTTCAAATATCTTACTAAAACACGGACTAAGTGAAATGGGTCTATACTACCGGGGTGGGTCTGTTTCCCATTCCCTTTTTTAAAAGGGGGTTTTAAGCAGGTTTTTATTTGTATTGGGGTTTAACCGCCACACGTTGTATTTCAATCATTTACAGCCCCAAAAATTTTCGGGGGGGAAACCCCGATATTACAATCCCCTTAAAACCACCGCCCAAACCCAACCACTAAGGCTTCCCAAAATTAAAACCAACCCCCTACCTTTTCGAACCCACTGGGGGGGACTAAATTTTTGAGTCCACACTGAATTACGGGCTTGTAACCTTCGAAGGGGGGACATTCACTTAAAAAAGGGCATTAAAACAGCTTTCTTTTTAAATGCTTTAAATCATATTTCCCACCGAATTTTCATTTCTTTGAAATTTATTTTTCCGGGCTTTTTTTTAAATTTTAAGGGGTTTGGAAAACGTTTCGGCTTCCTTCCTAACCTCAAATTTCGAGCCCGAAATATCGTTTTAAATAAGAAAATCCCTTTAAATTCTAATTCTAATTCCGACCGGGTGGATTTAAACTACAAAGAAAACTTCTTTAAATTAAATTTCAAAACCGTTTGCAACTTCCACTTTGGTAACGCATGGGGGTTAAAATAAACATAACTCAATTTTTTTGGGATCCCCTTTTTTGCGAAAAATTTTCCAAAAAAAAAGGTAATCAAACCCCAAATCCCAATAGCTTTTTTCTATATTCTTTTGCTTCTAAATTTTAATAAGGGGAAAACCTTTTCGCGCTTTTAAACGAACTTAAGTATCTTTTTAAACTCCCTGGTTTGGGGTTTCAGAACTCTTTTATTTGGGGACCAAAAAAATTTTTTGCATTTTAATTGAAACGACGAGGGGTAATACAGACACATTTGGGTTTTTTCCCTATTCCCTATTTTTTGGCCCTCAGCCCCCCTTTAAAGTTTGCCCAAAATTTTTAGGAAACGGCTTTCCCCGCCCAAATTTCAGAAGATAGGAAAAATTGGGGCCTCTAGAGGGGAAACCCAAGGTTTTTTAAAATTTGACCTCATGCCCAATTTTTGACCCCTTTTTCCCCAAATTCCAATTTGGGTTAAAGATTTCAGGGAGACAAAATATTCTGAAAAAATTCATGAAGAGGGGCCAAAAATTTTGGGGCCTCTAAATTTTTTAAAAAGGGTTTTTAAAATTTAAACCTCGGGACCTATTTTTTGACCCCAAAATGACCCAATTTCAAATTTTCCAAGATTTTAGGGAAAAAATTTTCTACCATTTTCATAAGTTTGGGCCAAAAGAAAGGCCCTAGAGGGGTTAACAACCAAATTTGTTACGACACCGTCGCACGACACCTGGAAAAAGGGCATCACAAAAGGGCCCCTTTGACACGGGGTGCCAATGTGCAAAAATACTTTTAAAAGGGTTTTAAAGACCCCATTCCTTTTTTTAAAACCCGTTTTCCCACAACCAAAGCACGTGAATTTCAATAAACGTGCTCAATTCACCTATCACTTAACTATGGGCTTAAATTTTCACTCATTAGTAAATTTTTTCCCGGGTTTTTGCTCACCCGGGACCCGGGAAGGGTCCAAATCCGCGGGCCGCCCTTTCCAAAATTTTTCTTTTCGTGTTTTTTAAGCTAAACCATCTAACCTTATCCGGAATCGGGTTTTTCCATCGCGGCGACAGTTTTTTGCGAGGTTCGGACTTTCAATATTTCGTTACTAGCTCAAAAAATTTCAGCCACTCATACCGTGAAACTATCATATTTTATGGCTAGAATTGGAAAAATAATAATAATAAAATAAATCAACAGAAGAAGAACAATAGGTTTTCGCACTGTGTTGCAGTTGGCGAAAACCTAATAATAATAAAAAAAAAAACAGAAGAAGAACAAAAGGTTTTCGCACTGCGATGCGAAAACCTAAAAAAATAAAATAAAACAGAAGAACAAAGGTTAGGTGCGAAAACCTTATAAAAATCAACAGAAGAAAATCAATTAGATTTCGCTCTGCGTCAAAGGGCGAAAACCAAGCAAAGAACAAAAGGTTTTCGCACTGCGATGCGAAAACCTAAAAAGTAATATTATATTGATAAAGGCCCATGCCCCAAACACCATGACCCTTTATGCTGGGGCCGCCCGAATTTGCAACTATTTTGTCGGTGTCGTGAATAAAAATTACTCGAATAAAGAATCCCGTCATATTGACCATGTTCGGCATAATGACGAAACATACAACGTAATGAATTATATACATAACGAAGTGGATAATGCACACAACAAAATTATCTTTGCACATAACATAATGAATTGAGCTTATAATGAAATGGAGAATGCACACAGCAAAATGATGAGAATACATAACATATTGAAGTGTTCACAGAACGAAAAGCAGAATACACACATATTTTTTTCTATATATATTCCATAATGAGGTATGCACTTATTACGAAATGGAGAATGCACACAACAAAATGATATGTTGGGCTTTCGTGGCCGAGAGGGTAAAGTCGCTGACTTTAACACTCACTCAGCCCTGCACCGCGTGGGTTCGAATCCCGGCAGGGTCAATCGGATTTTCATGTGAGGAAACCTTCCAGCTGGCTTGCGGTAGGTCGGTTGTTCTACCTGGATGCTTCCGTGCATTCGGGGTCTTCCTCCACCTGTAATTAGCTGGACGTCGCTATATGATTGAAATACTGTCGAAGCGACGGTAAACAAAAATAGTCATAGTCACAAAATGATCTGAACACAAAGCGTAATGAAATGATACAGAACGAAATGGGGAAAACACAATACAAAATGATCAGTACACATGCATAATGAAGCGTGCTCATAACGAAATAGAAAATTCATCTAGATCATTGATCAACACAGATAGCATTTTAGCGCATGCACATTTTAGTAAATGAGGCAGCAAAGACGTTCCTTTAATAGTTTAAATACTCGGTGTGTGCGACAGGTGCGATCATTATACTGGGTGGTGTTAAAACATGCGTGCAGGTAAACTTGTATCGGCTGTCATCTGTATAGATTAAGCATTGAGCCAGTGTTACTGTCCCGGAATCTATTTACCAAACACCTGCTCCATGAAGGCTGACTTTTATACAGCTTAGAGCTGATATCCTGATCATCGTTATCGTCATTATCATCATCAGCAGCAGTAGCAGTAGTAGATTCATCTTCATCTGAGATATATTGTTTGTATTCAGGTTAATACACTTATGTTGTAAACACTGCATTTTCTTTTAAATGTCTCATTTATCCGAGGAACGAGGAACACCAGATGTCACTGGGAAGTGGGCCAATAGAGTTGTGTATACATGGCCTGGGTTGTGTATCTGCACAGATGGTGTTTAATTCACGGTCATAACTTTTTTTAACGGTAGACATTATGTCGAATGTGTGAAGATTTTGGATAATACTCAGGTAAGGTGTGTTGTTCCGTCGCCAGATCTTCATTTATTTTCATAGTTGATAAACATAAAAAATGTGTATGCAGATGTATGTATGTATGTGTGTGAAATCTACAGACCACAGTATGAACAGTGGTGTTCAGTATCAATTTACATAAACCATCAGCTGCAAGACAATTTCTAAACATTTATCGATCAGATAAACGTGTTACGAACGCAAACATATTTTATATTAGGCTGTTGTAACACGATTATAAATAAGAACTGGTGCTCAAGAGACATGTTAAAAAAAAATAGGGTCAAAGTTTGAGTAACTGTATTAGTTTGTTTCGATGTTTCGTGGGTATACAAAACACTAAACGCACGCGCCGTTTATATGATGTTTATATATTATTTGTGATCTATGTTAAGCGTTTGAAATCATGACAATAATAGACACCGGAAGGAGCGTGGTTATAGCTAACGTAAGGTATAAAAAGTAATTGTGTATGTTAGTGAGTAAAGACTATTTTATCATGCGACCAGTCTTCCAAATTATCAACATGAGAGTTATACAGGGGATGACTGGAAAGAAAGTAAGTGTGAAGGAAATTGATATTTAGAACACTAAAATAAGGACCAAGGAAATGAAGCAAGCATGGCAAACATCAATAGACTAATATGGAGCAAGACGAAAGGAACAAGAAATTACGTGTAGTGAGCATGATATTGGTAAGGCACGTGGTACGAATGAGGAACACAGAAAACAGGCAACTACAGTATTCATATGTTACAAGGGACGATTGCTGAAGAAAAAAAAAGAAAGAGGTCGCACAGTGATGAGCTTGTTATATAAATGGAAAAAGAGAGGAAAACAAAAGGTGTGCGTGATATTCATATGGAACACGCATAGAACAAAAGAAGAAAGACGAATGAGGAACAAAGGTCTTACATTCATATGAAACAAGGAACTTATAAGGAACAAAGAACTTAAGTAGTGAGCATGCTATTCATATGAAACAAGGAACTTATAAGGAGCAAAGAACTTAAGTAGTGAGCATGCTATTCATATGAAACAAGGAACTAATTAGGAGCAAAGAACTTAAGTAGTGAGCATGCTATATATATGGAACAAGAAACTAATAAGGAGCAAAGACGTTCGTTCAGTAGTGAGCATGCTATATATGGAACAAGGAACTATTAAGGAGCAAAGAACTTTCGCAGTTAGCCTGCTATTCATATGTAATAAAGAACGAATAAGATTATCACTGAGGATGATAAAACTAATCGCTATCGCGATATATCGGTTTTCGCAAAAGCAATTTACCTCATTTAACGAGTGGCTGATTCAAAAAACATTTTTCTTGTTAAATGGTTGTTGAATACTGTTAAAAAACGTTTTTTAAACATTTTTGTCGCAATTTTAAAAACAGACTTTTTACCCAAAAGTTTTTTTTTTTGGAAATTACCTGTCAGTTTGTAGCCGATATCTCAGTTTTCACAAAAAAAAAATTTCCCACCCAGTTCACGATTTGCATGTTTCAAAAAACATTTTCTTCGTTAAATGGCTTTTTGGGAATACTGTTAACATGTTTTAAAAATTTTTGTCGCAATGTTTAAGCAGAATTTTCCCAAGAAGAAACTTTTAAGATTCCCTGTCTGTTATGTATTTCGCAAACTTAAAAACCTTTTTTACGGATTGGGGTTTCTGAAACCTTAATTTTGTGTGTTGCTTTATGATGGGCAAAGAAAATTGTATTTCGAAAAAAAAGAATTGAAAACGACAAAAACATTTTTAAAATAAAGCGACAATGTATTATCCCAACTCAAACTATTACAAATTTTTTTGTTCATTGAATTACTACCCAATTTTCTTTGAAATTCGCTTTATTTTTAGGTTGTTTAAAATTGATTCCCCAAAGGGAAACAGAAGCAAAAAAATTGCATAAAATCAGACTTCAATTATTTTAGTTTTAAAGAGTGATTTAACCCAAGGGCCCCCCCTAGGGCAAAACGAAAAACAAAATTGAGAAAATTTTTTTATTAGTACCAAAGAAATGCAGCAAATGGTTAAATAAAAGTATAAAAGTGCATTGTAAAACCATTCTATTCCTTATTTTTCCCCAAAATTTGAAGTAAAAAAAGATTTACAATTGTTCAAAAGGGAAATAAAAATTTTGGGCTGCCTTTAAAAATGACAAAATAATTTCCTTTCTTCAAAAACTAAAAAACATGGAAAGGGCTCTTCAAGAACTAAAATTTTTTCATAAAATTTAAATGAAATTTTTTTTTTTTTTATTTTGGACCCGAAAAAAAAACACAATAATCGAAATTTATGATTTTTGCCCTTTTGAAATTTTCATTTTAACTTTTTAATTTTTTTGGGGGTCCTTTAAAAAACAAAACAATACATAATTGGGAAAATATCATGAAAAAGGGGAACAAAAATAAAGTAAGGAAGCGCCCAAAAAAAAAATTTTTTGAAATTTTAATTTTTCCAAATTTTTTAAAGTGAATTTTTTGACCTTTTTCTAGGGGGACAAACCATGCTTTTTTTTAAATTCCCCCCAACCCTTTTTATATTTTGTTGCGTATATTTTTCAAATCATTTGCAGCAAAAAGAATTCTTCATCTGTTTTTTTTTCTAAAAAAAAGGGGTAGGTTTTTTGGTAGATTTTCCCTTATTTTGCACATTTTTTGCAAAGGTTCGAACTTTAAACCCTTCCGTTATCCCAAAAAAAGGTTTCAGCCATTTTATCCCAAAAAAAAAATATTATTTTTTTTTTAGATTCAACAAGGAAATAAATGCAAAAACCCATTTATAAAAGATTTAATTTTTGAGTTTAATAAGAAGAAGGGGTCCCCTTTTCAAGCTAAGCGCCCCCTACCCCCCGGGAAAAATTTGGGGAAAAAAATTTTTGTTAAAATTTTCCCATTATTCCCTAGAATTTGCAGCAAAAAAAATTTTAAAATCAAGTATACAAGTCGAAACTAGTCGAAATTCAATTTCTTATATATCAAAATTTTTGAACATAAAAACTGTTTTTACAATTAAAAAAAAAAAAAAGGGGTCAAATTTGGCCTCCTTTTAAAAAGAAAATAAAATTCCGGGATTTTTAAAAAATTTAAAATAAAGGGGAAAGAGCTTTTTAAAGAACAAAAAATTTTTTTTAAATATACTTCAATAAAATTTTTTTTTTTTTTGGGGGCTTTTTGGGGCCAATTTTAAAACACAAAAAATCGTAATATGCCCTTGACCTTATCAATTCTTTTTAAACTTTTTAATTGTGAGGCCCTTTCAAACATAACAATACTATCGTGTGAAAATTTCATGAAGAATGAACAGAAAATAAAGTCAGGAGCGACAAATAACATGTTTTTGAAATTTTAATTTTTCCTAAAATTTAGTGAAGTTTGACCGTTTCTAGAGGACAAACCACGCATTTCCTTAATCCGCCACCCCATATATTTTGTGCGTATATGTCTTGCAAATTGTATGCAGCAAACAGAATTATTCTATCTGATCTCTAACAAAAGTGGGTAGGTTTTTCGTAGACCTACCTTCATTTTTTTCCCCTTTTTTTCCAAGGTTCGAACATTCAACCTCTTCTAGAACAATTTTTTTCCGTACTGGATGATAAGATATCCATCATATTTGATTGGGCTGTCAACAAGGAACATTATGTAAAAAACCGCATCTAAATCAGGTTTCAAATTTTTGAGTTATTAGCAAAACAGTGATTACATGCATTGCGCCCCATAGTGGCTAAATCAGAAATAAATGTGAAAAGTTTGACCAATTAGGCACATGTTCAGATAAAGATGACTCCATGCCACAAAATTTCATAGCTGTAGCTTTTCTCATCTGGCCGCTAGGCTGGACACAAAAATGGGTGGAATTGGAAAAATAATAAAAATAAAACTAGAATCGCAATTAGAATTGCGACATCATCGGTTTTCGCAATTCAATCTCATTCTTTTCAAACATTGCAATTCACGAATTGTATTACAAAAGCAAATGAATTTCTAATGCGTGTGTTGATACTTAAGAGTACAAAATTTGCTGCTTTTATGTAAAAAGGTGCATAATCTGTGATTTATTCAAAGATATAAGCTTTAATCGGACTTCGGTACAAAATTTGTCAAAAAGTTTGAAGATGATTGCAAAAGAAATGTTTATCATTACCCACACAAGTCTGCAAAGTCTATGCAAGGTCGAACATTCAACCTTCTATAGCCAGAAGAAAAATCGGGTTTTTTTTTTAAACCCTTAGATTTATAAATTTTTAAATCAGGCTTTCAACAAGAATATCAACTTCTTAGTTACAACAACAAGAGTGGTCAGAAGACAACATAGCTTTCCCGGGTAACAGCACTTTTTGTATATGTTTTAAAGTTTTTGAAAAGTAGGTCAAACCCCAAAGGTCAAGGTCACAACCAAAAGTCATAGTTCCAAATGATAGATCTTGATTGGGCTGTCTACATGTAAAATATCTAAGCTCTATCTCTTAGAATATAAAAGATATAAGCCAGGTTAAAGGTTTGTTCACGGACGACAACGACGAAAATGACGCGAGGGGTTTAAATTAGATCCCCGGACTTTCTTCTCAATATCAAGCAAAGTGCCCTTTGCGGAATATGATAAAACAAAATGTTTTTAATATTGCAAATTAGGTCTTAGAAATGCAGTAAATTAAGATGGCTGATATCTGCCATTTTTTATTTTCGTGTACTAGCCCTTAAAAATGTGAAAGGGGAAATAACGCAACCATGTGTCTTTATGTCTTGGCCAAAAAATGCGAATGAAAAAAAACGTGCCATATTAATTTTTATTTCGACTTTGGACAAAGACACGAAATCACGAAATATGCCACCTGAAATAAATTTTTGGGAGGTAACATACTGATTTAGAT
Organism: Solen grandis; assembly: GCA_021229015.1. NCBI lineage: Eukaryota > Metazoa > Mollusca > Bivalvia > Adapedonta > Solenidae > Solen > Solen grandis. The sequence continues at coordinate 38,910,005 of CM037793.1, forward strand.
TTTTTGATAAAGGATCAATCTTTGGACTGATGTAATTTGTTTCTAATGAAGTCCGTCTTCAAAAACTAAACACCAATGGAAAAAATTCTTCACAAACAAAAACTTTGTTCATATACTTTCTAAAATTTTTTATTTTTTAGATTTGGAGATATTTTATTCCGATTAAAATAATAATAATTAAGTATCTGACCTCGACCTTTGCAAATTTTGCTTGATTTTTTTTCTATGATTTTATTTTTTTTTATAAAAATGCATAACAGTGAAAAATTTTGGAAGATTAAAACAAAAAAAAAATTCAGGACAGCAAAAAAGGAAATTGGATATCCAATTTTGTTTTTTTAAGAGGATCAAATTTTGACTGGAAATTTTTAAATCAATGAAGTCCGTCTCAAAGCTAAACCCCAATGGAAGATTTTCCCCCAGAATTTAAATTTTGTCATAACTTCTATAAAATATTTTTAGATTTGGAGTTTTTTAATGCCGATAAATATAATAAAAATTTTGGTTATGACCTTGCCCTTTTGCATTTTTTAGGGGTGATTATTTTTCTATGTTTTTTATTTTTTTTAAAAGAAAATGCATTAAACATTGAAAAAGTGAAGTTTGAAAAAAAAAAAAAAAAAGTCAGGAGCGAAAATACCTTAAAAGTCATGTTTTTAAAAAAATTTTTTTTTTTGAAAAATTGTTTATATTTGACCGCGTAGTGGACAAACTGCTTTCCCCTCAAAATCCCCCACACCTATTTTTTGTGCGTATTTTGTCTTGCAAATCATATGCAACAAAAAAAATTCCCTATCTATCTCTGAAAAAAATGGGCTTTTTCGTAGCCCTTTACCTTTTTTTCCCTCGTTTTTTGAGATTCAACTTTCAACCCCTGTACACGAAATTTTTATATACGCAAATAATTGAAATTATCATAATTTTTTAATTTTCTGACAAGAACACATTCAAAAACCAAATTTGTCGACCTCAAATAACAAGTTATTAGCCCTTAGTCTTTTTTACAAAAGGCCCACCTAGCGGCAAAACTAAGACAAAATGAAAATTTTCTCAACGTTAGATAAAATTCAGATTTTTGGACAAAAGGAAAAAAAATCAAAATGTGACTTTTTTCTTCATGTGATATGCCTCGTTCACAAAAAAAAAAAAAAGGGGAAAAAAAATAATAAAAAAAAAAAAAAAAAAACGAAGGGGAACAATAAGTTTCGCAAGCGGATTCGAAAAAATAACGAACCGCAAAGCGCAAAACTTGTTTTCCTTTTAACCCTTTATGTAAGAGTAAATGGGTTTTAACAAAAATCGGTATTTGACCCTTTACCTTGATATTTTATCGAATTTTCTATGATTTTTTTTTTTATTATAAAAATGGGATAACATGAAAACAGATGAAGAATGAACAAAAAATAAAGTCAGGAGCTGCAAAAAAGAAGAAACATATGGGTTTTCAAATTTTTTATAAAAGGTCAAACTTGGACTGTGGTAATTTGATCAAAAGAGTTTCCCTCTTCAAAAACTAACACCCAAAGGAAAGATCTCTTCAAAAAACAAAACCCTTTTTTTCATATACTTTCATAAATATTTTAGATTTGAAAATATTTGTGCCGTAAAAAAAACAATAATCGGTATTATACCTTGCCTTGCATATTTCATCTAATTACTATGTTTTTTTTGTATTATAAAAAAGCATAAACAGTGAAAAAAAAAAAAGAAGAAATTAAAAATAAAGTCAGGGAAATGCAAAAGAGGAAAAAAAACTGATTTACCCAAATTTTTTGATAAAAGGAACAAACTTTGGACGTGGTAATTTGATCAAATGAAGTCCGTCTTTAAAAACTAAACACCCTGGAAAGATCTCTTACAATAAAACTTTTGTTCATATACTTTCTATAAAATATTTTTTGAATTTGAAGCCCATTTTTTTGTGCCGAAAAAACATTTAAAAAAATCGGTATTATGAAACCTTTACCTTTTTCATATTTTTCGTATTTACTATGAGTTTGTTTGTAAATTTTTTAAAAAATAAACCAATGAAAAATGATGAAGATTGAACAAAAAAAAAAGTTAGAGCTCCAAAAAAAAAAAGGAAAATACGGATTTACAATTTTTTTATAAAGGATCAAACTTTGGACTGTGTAGTTTGTTTAAATGAAGTCCGATTTCAAAACTAAATACCAATAGAAAGATTCTTTTTCAAGCCAATTTTGTTCATATACCCTTTTTATAAAAAATTATTAGATTTTGGTTTAAAGCCCATAAAAAATAAATTTAAATTTGGGATATGACCTTGACCTTTGCATATTATTTTGATTTTTTTCCTGAGTTTATTTGTTTTTTTAAAATTGCATAAAAAGAAATAATGATGAAAAATTGAACAAAAAATAAAGGGCAGGAGCTGCAAATAACCTTAAAAGGGCCTTTCTTTAAAATGTTGATTTTTTGAAAATTGGTTAAGGGTTTTACCGCAACTGTGGACAAACCAGGGATTTCCCCAATTCCCCCCCCCCATTTTGTGCGTATATTTCTTGCGAATCATATGCAACAAAAAAAATTTTTCCTATCTCATCCTGAATAAAATGGGTTTGTTTTGTAGACCTACCTTATTTCACAGTTTTTTCGAGATTGAACTTCCCAAACCCCCTGTAGCACGGAAATTTTTTTTATACGCAAAATTTTTTGGAACCTATCAATTTTAAAATTGGGGGATTTAGAAGGAAAAAATATGCAAAAACCGCTTTGAATGGACTTCAAATAATTTAGATTTGCTTAGTAAAACATTTTCAATAAAACGCCCCCCGCGGGAAAAACAAAAGAAAAATGAAAATTATCTGCGTTTGGGTCATCATCAAATCGTGTTTTTTACTGATAAAGTTTCTAGATGTGCTTTTCTACCTCGGAGCTATGCCGTTCACAAAAAAGGGAAGAAAAATTAAAAAAACTAGAATCGCATCAAAAATTGCGAAAAACATGGTTTTTTGCAATTAATCACTTTTTAAAAATAAAATTGAAAAGAATCAAATTGATTAGGCTTATGACAAGCAACACAACGCAAAAAAACGTAATTGAACAGACTCAAATAACGGGTTATTACCTTAGTGACTTTACAAAACCCCCCCTGGGGAATAATTATACAAAGGGAATAACACAAAAAGGCACAAGGTAGACATTGGTCCTTCGCACTGCATTTCGGTAAATTGAAAGGAACATAAAAATGAATTTTCAAGTCTTTCAAACTTAAGTGAAAAAGGGTTATGCTTCGGACAAAAAATTCTATCAAAGGGAAATAACTAAAAAAGTGCACAAGGTAAGTATGGTTCTAATGCACTGCACTTGCGTCTTGAAAGGACATAAAAAGTGAATTTTTCAGTCATTCAAATTTATTGTAAAAAATTACCCCCGGAAAGAAATTCAAATAAAAGGGGGGAAAATAAAAAAGTAAAAACAAAGGGTTTACAGTTATAAATCTGCGCACGGGGAAAATCCTTGCCCATTGCAAGGAACAAAACAAAAGGAAGTTTCAAGTCATTCAAACTATGATAAACAAAGTTTGCTCCGGAAAAAAAAAACTATAAAGGGAATACACAAAAAGTGCACAAGGAAGAGTTTGGTTCGGGCCAAACAGCGTCACTGCAAGGACATACTATAGTTTCAACATTCAAACTTATGGTGACAAAGTTATGCTTGGAAAAAAATTCTACCCAAAGGGAAATAACTCAAATGCACAATTTAGGTTTTTTTTTCTTACGCCCTGCACTTGCGTCTTTAAAGGGAAATACATATGAATTAAAGTCATTAAAATTTATTGTGACAAAGTTATGCCCCCGACAAGAAATGTAAAAAAGGGGGAAATAACCAAAAAGTGCAGATGGTAAGTTATGGTTCTTTGCATTTGCACTTGGCGTCATTGCAAGGAACATACATATGAAGTTTCAATTCATTCAAACTATGGGACAAAGTTATGCTCCGGACAAGAAATTCTATCAAGGGAATAACACAAAAAGTCCCAAAGGGGTAGATTTTATGGTTCTGTGCACTGACTTGGCGTCATGCAAAGAACATACATATGAAGTTTAAAAATAAAAATTTAAATTGTGACAAAGTATGCTCTGGACAAGAAATCTATCAAGGGAAAAACTCAAAAAGTGCAAAAGGGTAAGTTATGTTCTTGGCACTGCAACCCCGGGTGTCATTGAAAGGAACATACAAGAAACCCCCTTAAAACATAGCCCGCTACTCAAAAATGATATTAGCAAAATTCCAATAGCAGCAAAACGATAAAAAAATTTTTATTTACATATTACATTTAGTTTTTTTGAAACGTAAAATTTGGTTTTCGCAGTTTAGTGTGTTCTGTCTTCCTCTGAAAGGCGAAAAGGGGAAATTAAAAAACATCCATATTGTCGTTGTGAGAAATAAAAATGCCAGGCAAAATAACAAAAATTTTAAAGGCGAATGAAAAAAAGTATCGTCTTTGATTTTTTCTTGTTAGCAGTACGAAACCTTTTTTTGTCAGAACCATTTAAACTTCTTATATTGTATTGACCCCAAAAAAAGGGGAAAGAATAAAAAATGCCATATTGTCATTTTTTCGCCTTTGCTTTTTGGGTCAAAGACACAACATATCCTGCAAATACAAAATTTTAATAGGTGAAAGGGAAAAAAAAGTTTCTCTTTAATGTTCCCTGTCCCCGTTATAAACATCAGACACCACGAAATAGCAATTTCCTGTTGTAGTGTTTTTCGACAACAAAAAGTTTTAAGGGCAAAATGAAACACTTCTGGTTTTGCCATCCCTGGTTATTCTTAATCAAATGAAGAATCTGCTGACATTAAGAAAATAAAAGTAAATAATTTATTTAAAAAAGTAATACTGAAAAAATTAGTTGGAAAAATTCAATTTTATATGATATAAAACAAGTTTTTGTAAGACTGCTGGAATTTGGACTATATGCCCAAGCAGGGAAAATGGTGACCCTATTAGATGGAATCTGGAGGAGAAACTCAAAGATTCAAAGAAGAACATTTTTTCCCCTTTTGCCTTTAAAAAATGTAATTTCACTTGAAAATGTTTGGGTTTTCGTGTCCTGCCCCGAAGGCAAAAAAAAAGACATTGTGCGAAATGCAGAAAACAGCCAACCACATCCCCCCGACATATATACAAATAAAAACCGGAGGGCAAAAACCCTTCGACTTTTCCTTTTTATGCGCAATAACACACAACCGAAATTGCTAAAAGTGTCGTGGGCTTCGCCTTCAGTTTGGTGCGAACACGAACACGACAATAAAGGGCACCAAAATGATGTTTTATTCAAACATGGGAAAAATTCAAAGAGGAAAATTTTTATTCAAATTTTGGGTACTTTTTTTGCTTTGCCTGTTAAAAAAATTTTATTATTTCCCCCCTGGGAAAATTTGTGTTTTCGTGTTTTTTTCACCGAAAAGGGAAAGGTAAAATAACGACCTTAGGAGTTTTTGTTATTTTGCCTTTTTCCCCTTTTGGAAAGAAGACAACGAAAACCCCGAAAAGTCTAAATTACCCCCCACTGAAGAAAGTTCAGTCAAGTATAAAAAAAGCCCCAAGTCGAATACTTTTCTTTAACATCACAATTTAAGCAAAAGAAAAAAGTAACCCAAAAAAAATCAAATTTTTTTCCAATATTACACACCAATCATTTTTTTTTATTTGGTGCAATTGGTTTCCCAAAAAGAATACAAAATTTTATAAAATTACTTCATTCCGTATCCTTCCTAACTTATATAAGGAGGGGGGTGTTACTGGGTTTGGGCCAATCACCTATAAGATGTTTGTCATTAGTATATATAAATGACAATCATTTTATAGAAGCACCATGCCATATCTATATAACTTTCCCCCTTAAAACTTAATACTTGTAAAAAACCCGTAACACAGTTTTTTTTGATTTGCTTTCAGATCACCCGTCCACATTTTTTCTACCGAACATAAATTACTTGTTATTAGATGAATCATTTGTTTATTACAGTTGCTATTATGTATCATGCAGTATTCGTTTAAATTTTCTCATGGTACCCCACTGTCTCTCCCCCGTCGTTTCTCCTTTTTTTTTAATCTACATTTTAAATTAGGTGTTTTAAAAGCTTACTTGTTTTAAACCTGTCATCACATAATGTTTTTTTTTTTTTGCCGTATGCTAATTTTCCCCCCAAAACCCTTTATGTAACTTATGCAATTTTTTATAATTAATCCCTTAATTTTAAAAATTTCCCTATCTTCCCAAGGTGCTATATAGCGTGAACCCACCCTTTGTAGTTTACAACTGTTGTTAGATTACGTAAAGTGCCCTCGTTTTCAAATAAAATAGAATGATTTCATAAAACTGATTTTTTTAATTTTGAAACCTATTTTTTAAGATTTTTTTACTAATCAATTGATTACGCAGTATTATACTATGCTGTAGGGGTTTGTATTGTGATTTATATGTAAAATCTTAAAGAGAGGGAAGGGGTGGGGGGGGGGGGGGGGGGGAAGGAGAGAAGAGAAAGATAACTGACGCTTACCACACTCATTGATTTTTTATACTTTCTTGAAAAATCATCAGTGGATGTTTTTTTGGGGCCCTGTCCCCCAAATAATGAGTGATATTTGCTTTCCTCCTTTAAATACCGTAAAGAAGTCAGCACGAAAACCAATTTAAACCCCAAATAAATGGCGGGTTTAGTATCGTGCATGGATCTTCGGGTATTAACCAACGTTTAACGTGCCGCCCCGGTTACCGTGGTTCCGGTCCGTGCAACTGCTTTCCCGTGTCCGTGAACCGTGCTTTCCCGTTGCCGCCCTTGCACACAAGCCGTTTGTAATAACATAATAAAGTTATTATATATGTTTTTCAAAAAATTTTCGTAAATGATTTTTTAATGCAGATATTTTTGCCGAAAATGTATTCAGAAAATCAAGTACCTTAAAATCATATATACACTTTTAAAAACCCGTGTAAAAGGTAAATGCAAAGGTTACACATTACTTAATGTTTCAAAACTGACTCTAGCATAAAAACATAATGTTTAATTTTCAAGCTATAATTTTTTATTATGCCCAATAAATCTATGTGAAGAGAGAGACAACAGACAGATAGAGAAGATTTAGAGCAGAAACTTATGTATTTAATTTTGTTCATAACGTGGGACTGCTTGTGCTAAGATAAGTCATTGCTTTTAAACATAGCTACCAATCTCCAAAGTGACCTACTTTTGATCAGCGGGATTCATTACTTGAGATAAGACGTCTGCCCTTTAGCTTGCATATTTCAAAGTAATCCCGTCAGGATAAGAAGCTTTTTTTCTCCAAAACCCTTACTTGTCATGTCATAGATACTACATTTAAAAACCGATTTTTATCAAAATTTTTTTACTTGAATTTTAAGATTTTTAAAAATTTAGGATAATCACAAAAAAAAAATAACTAAATTCAAACTTTGAAACAATTTAAAAAATTTTTCCAAAGAGATAAAATTTGAACTGCCATAAAAAAGAACCCAAAAACAAGCCCGATCTTCAAAACTAAACATTTATTTGAAGGGCTTCAGACCCAAATCCCTTTTCCACTTTTAAAAGAAATTTTTTAGTTTTTGAGCTATTTTTGGGGGCCGGTTAAAAATCAAAAAATCATGATATGACCCTTTACCTTGCAATATTTTAAAAAAAAAAAAAATTTTCTGGAAAATTCCCGAACATTAAACTACTAAAAATTGAAAATTTCATGGAAAAGGAACAAAAAAATAAATCAGGAGCAAAACAAATGTGTTCAAGGGAAAATTTAATTTGTCCCAAAAATTTTGTAAAATTTGACCCTTTCTAGAAGACAAAAAAAAAGCATTTTTCAAAAACGCCAACCCATAAAATTTGTGCGTATATGTCTTGCAATCAATCCCACAAAAAGAACTCTTCTATCTCATCTCTGAAAAAATGGATAGGTTTTGTAGACCTCCCTCATTTTCACCTTTTTTTTGTAAGTTTTGAACTTCACCTTCCGAGCTCAAAGATTTATGTACGCCATCATGAAATCTACATATTTTATTAGGCTATCATCAGTAAACATAATGAAAAAAAACCCGCATTGAATGGACCCCCATAACAGAGTTACTCCTTTTATTTTTTTATTAAAGCCCCCCTAGCGGAAAACAAAGACAAAAAAAAATTTTCTAACGTAAGGATTAATTTTCATAAAATAGAAAAACTGTAAAAATTTTTCATTTGTGCCTTTTTTTCGGGCGATATGCCGTTCACAAAAACCGGGGGAAAAATAATAAAAAAAAAAAAAAAAAAATAAAACAGAAAAAGAACAATGGTTTTCCCCCCAGCGTTGCGAAAACCTAAAATAAAAAAAATAAAAAGAAAGGAAGAAGAAAAATAGGTTTTCGCACTGCGATGCGAAAACCTAATAAAAAAAACTAAACGCTATCGCGATTCACGTTTTTGAAAAAGCAATTTACCTCAGTTAACGAGTCGCTTGATTCAAAAAACATATTTCTTCGTTCAAGCTTGTTAAAATCCCGTTTACAGCGATCTTTAAAACATTTTTGCGCAATTTTTAAAACCAGATTTTTTAAAAAACCCAAAAAAAAAAAAAAAAAAAAAAAAAGAAAAAAAAAAAAAAAAAAATAAAAAAAAATTTTTTTTTTTTTTTTTCCTTTGTCGCTATGTAGTCGTGATATCAATTTTTTTTACAAAAGCAATTCCATTCTGTTCACTTTTGCATGTTTTCAGAACATTCTTCGTAAAAATGGCTTGTTGATACTTTAAATGTATTTCAAACATTTCTGTCGCAATTAAGCGGGTTTTTTCCCCAAAAGAAATTGTTGAGTTTCCTGTCATTAGTAGTCGCGATATAAACATTTTTACAAAAGCAATTCCATTCTTCCCAACGAGTCAAAAGTTTCAAAAAAAATTTTCTTCTTTAAAAAATGGCTTGTGATACTTTTTAACAGTGACCCTTAAAACATTTTTGTCGAAATTTTTTTAGCAGACTTTTTACCAAGAAGAACATTTTTTAAGTATTCCCTGCCCTGTTTGTAGCCCGAAAACTTAAAAACCCTTTTTTTTACGGCTTCGTACTGCAATTTTTAATGTGGTTTTGTTTTTATGATGGAAAAAATACGACAATGGTACTCGATAAAAAAGAATTGCAAACGACAAAAAACATTTTAAAAAACACGCGAAAATTTGAAATTATGCAACTCAAACTATTACAGAAAATGTTAAATTGAATTTACAAACATTTTCTGAAATATGCTTTGTTTAGGTTTTTTCAAATTGGATGTCCCCAAGAAACAGATGAAAAAAAATTGCAAAAAAATAAAAACTTCATTTT
>CM037793.1:38924530-38974530 GCA_021229015.1 Solen grandis
CCTCAAATGTAAACCTAGTTGAGACGATGTGCAGAACACAGGTGGCAGCCATGTAGGCTTAAGGTTAAGGTCACACTAGAAGGTTATATGTTTGAACCTTCAATTTCTTACAATTTATGTCCGCTCCATATCTCCTCTACCCCTTGAAGGATTTTAATGAAACTTGCCTCAAATATAATATAAATGAGATGACGTGCAGAACACAGGTTGCAGTCATGTCGGCTCAAGGTCACATTTGAAGATCAAGTGTTTGAACCTTCAATTAGAATTTACAATTTTGTGTTCGTTCATATCTCCTATACCCCTTGAATGATTTTAATGAAACTTTCCTCAAATGTAAACCAAATTGAGACGATGTGCAGAACACAGGTGACAGTCATGTTGGCTCAAGTTCAAGGTCACATTTGATGGTTCAGTGTTCATTCCTGGATATTTTTGTTTCCATGCTATATTTTCTGAAAACGGAAAGTTTTTCATAATTCAAGTACATCAAAATGTTGGCAGAAGCAGGGCAATTTCCATTAGAGGAAAAACATGTCTCCTCTGTCAGCGGCGGGGGATATAGCTGTCCTTTGGACTGTCTTGTCATAATCACTGAACATTGTGTTTTTGCCCTTTTCTCCTCTCCATCTCATTTGCTGAAATGCAATGATAGAAAATTACTTTTGAGGTCATATTCCTTGAATTTGAATTGGTCTGTACTGACATAGTTTCCAGTTGACTGAAATATTGTCGGTAGGACATTAAACCCAACAAACAAACTTGAGACTATGCATACATGTGTTGTTCCAGCTGATCCAGCTTCAGTCAGTGTACCATGAGAGATATCGTCGGCGAGGAGATCTGGATGAGTTGCAGTTTCTACAACACGAACCTCACCTCATGCCTGAAACCTCCAGGTAATCTGGTGGATGGAGGCGGGGCTCGTCTTCATGTTGCAATCATGATATCATAATTGCTTTAGCAAAGACCTAAACCCAAAGATAAGAAACTTGGCAAAATACCGTTTATTTGTAAACAGCTATTAATGACAAAAATAAAAACATTGCAAAAAAAAAAAAGAGAAAAGATTTTTACTAGAGTTGACAATTGTATGCGTCATCAAAATCCAGTCAAAGTTAAAGACTAAAATGCACAACCTATAAAAAAAAAAAAAAAAAAAACCCCAAAAAACTTTGACACACCAACACTGTAAAATTAGGGGAGAGGTTCACACCAACACTGTAAAATTAGGGGAGAGGTTCACTGGAATGTAGCGTTTGTTACACAAAATAATCCACAATAATGTCAAATTTTGTATAAGGTTATACTAGCGTAGCGGGGATTAAAAATACAAAAGATAATAAATTTGTATTCTGACAATTATTGTATATAATCTTTGCCTGATTAGCATGCTAATATGAAAGTTTGCCTTTCTTTCATTTTGAGACCATTTACCGTGCTGTCATATTTTTGTATAATTGTTTTAACCTCTTTGGCTGCGCCATAGGGCCATATTTAGATGGGCAATTAAATTTAAATGAAATGGTAAAGTGTTTTTGATTTTTAATATATGATTGTATATACCTCCACATTGCTACAAATGTGTATTTCTGAAGCCTGGGTACACTAACGAAAATCAATTTATAAAGCTTAAAAAATATAGTACTGGAGGAATGATTTTTTTTTTCCTGTGCAAGTATGATATCCTTTATAAACTAGCCTCTTTTTCAGGAAAAATACCAACCTTTAACAGAAATAGAGATGATTTCAGCTTTTTGTATGTTTGAATTTATAGTCATTTCTCAAAATTTAGGGGTTTCTTTTAAAATGTAATAACACATGGTAAATATTTTTTAAAAAAATCAGATTTAGATGTCTGAATGGATTAACTTGAAAACAAGCAAATCCATATCTGCAAAAGTGAATATTACAGTTCCAAAACCTTAACACATTTTTTTCTAACATTTCAGGGTGGTATCCTCTTCTGCCCCATCCTTCGCTGATACCCCAGTAACACCTGTCAGGTAATACTGTGATTCCCTCATTCTCTTTGTCTCTCTTGTTTCTTAGCTTTCTTTTTCTTGCTCCTCAGTTGTCAGTCGTTTTGTTCAACTTTTCGTGGAAGATTATGGTTGGATGTAACATTTTGAAGTCTTGACAAATTATACTGGTAGATCTCCCATGGGTTGTGCTCTGCATATAGAGGTAGTTTCAGGACTGGTTGGTCCATTGTCAGATTTTTTTTTGAAACTTGGCATGATATCTTGCCACTAATCTATTGTGTGGTACATACTATGACAGTTTCATATAGACAAGTCTTCAAATGACTTGAATACTCTCGTGGGGTAGTTACTCAAGCCATCAAACAGAAATACATCTGAGAAGTCAGTTGATTCATTTTAAACTTACTTATTTTAAGTTGATTAGGAATGAAAGTAGTATAATACTAATCCCTCTTGACAGATCCTTGGTTGAATGAATACTAGTAACCTGAAAGGTCATGAAAAACATGGTTTGAAACCACAACATTCGCATCTGCAGTTTGATATGATACCACTGGACGATGGCGCTCTCCAAGTCAATGTTGATACCCTTGAAGAAAATCCTGTTTGTTCACTTGTTAGATAATAGATAGATCTAGGTCCTGTCTTTCTGATCTAACCACTGTAATATCTTTGTTGTGAAAATATTTCTGTAATCCTTCATTACTTGTCCATCCCTTTGTTATACTATTTATTGTCATTTGATTTTGAAATGCATTTTGTTTAATATCAAGACAAAAGCAGTGGTATTCAAGTTGTCTGGTGATAATATTGTAATTGTTAAAATTTTACCAGAAACTTTATTTAATTAAGGGAAAGGTATTCTATATTTTATCAAATGAATATATACATGTATCCTGTATGATAGATATTGATCTAATGTCAGCGCCAGAATATCAGGTACCTTTCAAAACTAATACTAATTGATTACTTGACTGATAATGATTGTTATTTTGTTGCAGGGCAGCCTTGAACACCATACAGCAACTGAGGAACATCCTTTCCTCCTCCAAGGATACACCCTCCCCTGAACTGGTCTCTTTTTTCCAGGTAACTTCTCTAGCTCCCATTGAAACTGGTCCCGGTGGCTGAGTGGTTAGATCGTCAACCCCGGAATCGGGAGGTTGTGGGTTTGATCCCCAGCTGCAACATACCAAAGTTGTGAAAAAATGGTACTGGTATAGCTCCCTTGGTTCACGCTCAGCATATAAGGGTAGTTCCAGGACTGGTTGACCAGGTGTCAGCATAATGTGACTGGGTGTTGTATCATGTCACTTTTCTAGAGCGTGATACTGCAGCGTGGTAGCACTATATCTGTCTCGAGTAGACATCGTCTACAAATGACTGAAATATTGTTGGTGGACATTAAACCATATGACAATCAAATATCAGAATATGAAGCTTGGAGTACCCGAAAAAAAAAAAATTGACAGTTGACCACAAAACTCACTTGCATGCATGACAGGGAATCAAACATGGGACATGGGTGAGAAGTGTATTACCAGTACGCAATTCAGAAAGCCTTTTGGTAATTCAGTGAAAATTTTGATAGTACTTAAGTGTTGCAAAAGTAGCTTTCGATTGTATTTTTAGGTTTTGAAATGTCTGGATGAAACCGTGGTATTTCTGGGCAATATCTCATTATGATAACAAGGGGTTTTCTTAAAGTTTTGACTTTCACTTGTTCAGGGGTAAGTTACTTGAACATCTACTAGCCCCCAGTGAAATCAGGTTGTCCGATCTTTAAGTAAGTTGGTGTTTGTTAATGTTTAAAACTAAATATGTGCAATATTAAGGTGAATTTAAGTTAATATGTATCAAATAAATTTGCAATCATTTCACCCCTGATATACTGTAGAAATTTAAAAAAAAAGAAAGATTTTATTCATATAAATAAACTTTCCCAACGGGCTATCTTTGAAAAATCACTTGCGCACAGTGATTTTAACCCGGCGCAACAAGCAGACGTCCACTTAAGAAAACCCCTGGATTACCTTATTAGAGCACAGTACCATAGAGTTAATCCTCAACTGACTTGCACCTTCACTACAACCAATAAAGTAAATGTTTCTTGAATATGCATAAAATACTACCAGGAAGTCTATTTCTCTTGTTTGTGAAATAAAATGTTTCGGATATTTGTTCTTTTCCTTGCAGAATTGTGCAGTGAATCCATCGGATGCCATCAATAATAGACTGGCTGACCTCAAGGTCAAATTTGTGGAGCAGTACATAAAGGTCACAGGTCAAAGTTATGCCACTACGGCAAGTAAGAGGTATCAACAGGCAGTGACTTTGTACTACAGAGTCATGAAGAGACTCTTGGATATGGTATGTATTCATTCGACAGTCGTAGTCAGTAAATATTAATTAATTATTCTTTTACTCTTTTTTTTTTTTTAGCTGACATGAGCACAACGTGCTCAAGGTGAGCTTTTCTGATCGCCTTTTGTCCGGCGTCCGTGCGTCCGGCGTCAACAATTGCTTCAAACAACATCTCCTCCTAAACGTCTTGGCCAATTTGAAAAATATTTTGCAGGAATGTTCCTTGGATGAAGCTCTACTAAAGTTGTATAAATGGTTCTGGTCCATTGCATAATTAGGTCACAGGAGCTAAAAATAGATTTTAAAAATGCAAACTTTGAAAATTTTCTTCTGCAAAACTGCAAGGCCTAGAGCTTAGATATTTGGTATGTAGCATCATCTTATGGGCTATTACCAAGATTGTACAAATCATAGCCCTACGGTGATAAATGCCCCCGCACCAGGGGTCACTTGTTTTACATAGAGTTATATAGGAAAATCTTTAAAAATCTTCTTCTATGAATCCATTAGGCCTAGAGCTGAGATATTTGGTATGTAGAATCATCTAATAGTTCATTACCAAGATTGTTCAAATCATAGCCCTACGGTGATAAATGCCCCCGCACCAGGGGTCACTTGTTTTACATAGAGTTATATAGGAAAATCTTTAAAAATCTTCTTCTATGATTCCATTAGGCCTAGAGCTTAGATATTTGGTATGTAGCATCATCTTATGGTTCATTACCAAGATTGTTCAAATCATGACCCTATGGTGATAAATGCCCCCGCACCAGGGGTCACTTGTTTAACATAGAGTTATATAGGAAAATCTTTAAAAATCTTCTTCTATGAATCCATAAGGCCTAGAGATTAGATATTTGGTATGTAGCATCATCTTATAGTTCATTACCAAGATTGTACAAATCATGACCTTATGGTGATAAATGCCCCCGCACCAGGGGTCACTTGTTTTACATAGAGTTATATAAGAAAATCTTTAAAAAAAAATCTAATACTATGAATCCATAAGGCCTATAGCTTAGATTTTTGGTATGTAGCATCATCTAATGGTTCATTATCAAGATTTTCAAAATGGTGGCCCTTTGGAGATAAATGACCCCGCACTAAGTCTTCTCCTCTGAAACCATAAGGCCCAGTGCTTATATATTTGGTGTGTAGTATTGTCAGGGCTAAAATGTTTAAGATTGAGTTATATCAGAATTCTTGTCTGTTTAAAACCTTGTAATCAGTTGTAGCAATGGTACTCAGGTGAGCGTTTCAGGGCCATCATGGCCCTCTTGTTTTGATCATTGTTAACTTTCACAAAGCTTCTCACCACTGTGGGTTTGAGTCTGGGACTGTCACTTGGAATTCCCTTGTAGAGCGTTCCAGTTCTCTTGCTGTAGGTTGTAATACACAGATAGGAGGTCTTTCTCAATTTCACAAGCCGTAATATTCATTCATTCATTCATTTTTTTTTATATTTTTTTTTTTATTATGCTCACCGAAGGTGACGCATATAGTCGCCGCTTCGTCCGTCCGTCCGTCCGTTCGTCCGTCCGTTCGTCCGTCACACTTTTCTTGTCCGGACTATTTCTCAGGAACTAACGGCTTGAATTCAACGAAACTTTATGGGAAGCTTTATTACCAAGAGGAGATGCGCATATCGTCAGCATGACCCGATTCCTAAATTTTTCACAGAGTTAGGCCCATTGACTTTGGCCTATATCATATTGCATGATTCTTGTCCGGCTATTTCTCAGGAACTAATGGCTTGAATTCAATGAAACTTTATGGGAAGCTTTATTACCAAGAGGAGATGCGCATATCGTCAGCATGACCCGATTCCTAAATTTTTCACAGAGTTATGGCCCATTGACTTTTTGGCCTATATTCCATATTGCATGATTCTTGTCCGGACTATTTCTCAGGAACTAATGGCTTGAATTCAACAAAACTTTATGGGAAGCTTTATCACCAAGAGTAGATACGCATATCGTCGGCGTGACCTGGTTCCTCAATTTTTCACAGAGTTATGGCCCCTTGACTTTTGGCCTATAGTACATATTGCATGATTCTTGTCCGGGCTATTTCTCAGGAACTAATGGCTTGAATTCAATGAAACTTTATGGGAAGCTTTATTACCAAGAGGAGATGCGCATATCGTCAGCATGACCCGATTCCTAAATTTTTCAAAGAGTTAAGGCCCATTGACTTTTTGGCCTATAGTACATATTGCATGATTCTTGTCCGGGCTATTTCTCAGGAACTAATGGCTTGAATTCAAAAACTTTATGGGAAGCTTTATACCAAGAGTAGATACATATGTCCGTGACCTGGTTCCTCAATTTTTCACAGAGTTTTGGCCCCTTGACTTTTTGGCCTATAAATCATGTTGCATGATTCTTGTCCGGGCTATTTCTCAGGAACTAATGGCTTGAATTCAATGAAACTTTATGGGAAGCTTTATTACCAAGAGTAGATATGCATATCGTCAACGTGACCTGGTTCCTCAATTTTTAAGAGAGTTATGGCCCCTACTGCCATGTTGTTGACTAATATTCATGTCATTTGCCTAATTTAACAGGAGATATCATTTAAACAAAACCCCACAAAATTCAATATGCTAGTAATGTCAATCATAATCATGTCAGCTAATTGTTGTTTAGGCCATTATACACTATTTCAAATATCCAGTCATATGTCAAGAGTGTTGGTTAATCGTATTATCATATTAAATAGTAAACTGTTACTAAGTCTCCAAATTAGAGTTGGTAAAACATCTCATCTGATGAGGAGAATAGATATGATTTAGGAATGGGGATTTCAACATATCCTCCCACCCATTAACAAAGATTATCATATTAAATAGTAAACTGTTACTAAGTCTCCAAATTAGAGTTGGTAAAACATCTCATCTGATGAGGAGAATAGATATGATTTAGGAATGGGGATTTCAACATATCCTCCCACCCATTGACCAAGGCCTTATTTGTAACAATGACGTTCTTCGGGGAGCATCTGTCAGTTCTACTGACTTTCTTGTTTATGATGGACTGGGGTGAGGGGAGGGGGATAGCACATGATTTATATATTTTAGTGGAAAATAAGTGTGATATTTAGGGGAAAATAGCCAATTTCTTCTGATTTGAGAAAGGGAAATCATGGGATATATATAATTTTTTGGGGAACTGCATTAATTTAAGACAATTTCTGAGAGGATCAAACCTATGAGCGACCCCTGATAAAGAAGGAAAAAGAGTCATGTTATCTGAAAACCATTGCAGTAGTAGTAGACTGCCAGAACAAGACCTAATGGATAGGTCAGGAGAGGTTTATTGACAAAGGTCAAGAGGTCAAATAGTAGACCTAGTTAATAATAGGTAACAAGTTTTATCTTGAGTAAAATTTTTGATGTCGTCTTCAATACAGCAACTTGAAATCAGTTATAGAAGAACTGGCATTGTGAGAGTTTGTGGTCAGAACAGTGACTAAAGGTGTTTGCAAGTTTACTTAATGTCTTTTCCATTACCATTGTTGATCAAATTATCAATTTGACCCTCACATAGTCTAAACAAATAGTTCAAAGATGTCTCTTTATATAACAAGGTCATTTGACCAACATTAATAAAAAAAAAAAAAAAAAAAACACATACACACCTGTTTAGCTCTGGTTTTAAGTATGTTTTGATGCAATTTCCCCATATCAAATGAAGGACAGTACTGGTTAAGTGTTTGTTGTTTTTTTTCTACAGGAGAAGGAGCGACTGTCCCTGTCAGACTTTAGTAATCTCTTAA
Organism: Solen grandis; assembly: GCA_021229015.1. Taxonomy (NCBI): domain Eukaryota; kingdom Metazoa; phylum Mollusca; class Bivalvia; order Adapedonta; family Solenidae; genus Solen; species Solen grandis. Next base: position 38,932,657 of record CM037793.1, read on the forward strand.
ACAATGATACTTTCCATCGTTCCCTCCTGGCTTGTGCTGTAGAAATTGTTCTTATGACGTACAATTTGTCATGTAAGTATTTGGAAATATGTTCATTTATCATCCTACTAGAGATTTTTTGATATTCAGCTTAAAATAGGCATTTTACTCACGGAATAAGTATATCATTTTCCTAAAAGGAAGATCTTGGTAGAAAACAAGATATACTTAATTATTTTAATAATTAATTTACATTATTAAAACCAAATTAATTTTTTTAAACTTTTTATAAACTTGCTATATTTTGTTTTGGCCAAGATATACTTTAAAATTTTGTGAAGTGAATGTCAATTTCTTTGACAGTAGTTCTTGAAATAATTTAAACCTCTGTGTACATATTTGTAATTGTGGCTGTCAGACTGACTTCAAGTGATGGGATCTGTTGCAGACTTCATTTGTGACCATCGTCTGTCTCATCTGACAATCGGTTGATTGTATACCATTTAACATGACACCAAATGAATATGCATATCTGTTTAACTAGTGAAAAGCAGTACAAACCTCCGACAAACAATGCATGTGAATTTTGCTTTCAATATTTACCTTAGATCAACAACCTTCCACAACGATTTGGGGCCGGGATATACCTATTTTGGCATCAAGTTAATTGATATAAGAACAAAGTCTGAGACATTATTTCAATTTAGTGCTTCGACAGTTTTCAAAGTGCTGTTTATTAAATCAACAGAAATAAGTGAAAAAGTGTCTGTAATTCACATGTGTTCATCTTTTCAGGGGTTTACTTTGAACATCTACTAGCCCCCAGTGAAAACAAGTTGCCCGATCTTGAATCTGTTGGTGTTTGTTAATGTTTAAAACTAAATATGTGTAATATTAAGGTGGATTTTAGTTAATATGTATCAAAGACAATTTGCAAGCATTTTACCCCTGATATACTATAGAAAATTAAAAAAACCGAAAGATTTCTTTTAAATAAATAAACTTGCCCGCCAGGCTATCTTTGAAAAATCAATTGCTCGCAGTGATTTTAACTGGGCGCGGGCAAGTGGGCGTCCACTTAAGAAAACCCCTGCTTTTGAAATACTGTGAACATTAGCTCAGAATACTATGTTCATATTTACTCTTTTGTGCATTATATTAGAATCTCAGTAAATTATATTAAGTTGAACATAAGAGGCTCATCAGAATGGTTCTGTTTGTAAACATCTCAGATAAGGAAACCAAAGATGTAATTACCCAATAAGATGAAATTCAGCGAAAATTGACCAATGCTCAACAAACTCAGTTTGAATACCACTGCTGAGATTCATTATATAGTGGGGCCTCAGTGGCCAAAAGGGTTAAGTCGCTGACTTTAATACTCACCCAGCCCCTCACCGCATGTGTTCGAATGTTGGCAGCGTCATTCAGATTTTCATGTTAGGAAGCCTTCCAGCTGGCTTGCGGTAGGTTGGTGGTTCTACCCCGATGCCTACATGCATTCGGGATCCTCTTCCACCTGTCATTAGCTGGACATCGCTATATGACTAAAATACTTTCGCAGTGACGGTAAACTAAAAAACAATCAACCTTAGCTGGATTAAAAAGGATTAAACTCAAATAGTCAAGTCAGATATGGCCCTGGCTTCACAAAAGTGGGGGCTATATAGGTATTGTGCTCATCGCGTCCTGTCCCATCCATTACATGAAGACAAGCTGAGATATGGGGGTATTAATTGCCTTTAGTGATAGCTGTAGTTTATTTAAAGTGTACCTTGGTACTTGATGTTTATTTCAGGGAATCCATCCAAAGGTGCCATGGGGTCAGAGAAGTCCAACTTTGAATTTCCGTGGATACTGGACGTGATAGGCCTGTTTCCATACAACTTTTACAAAGTCCTTGAAAGTTTTATAAAAGCTGAACCAAACCTCACACCTGAGATTATCAAGGTATGTGATAACACTGGGGTGAGTGTCCTTGTATCATTTACTGCTAAAGGTATAGGCACAAATTTCAACAACAAATTATGCTTAGATATTAGGGGAGACTTTCTATATTTTCGTTCTAATTTTACCCCTGGTTTACCTAAGCGTGGACTATGTCTTTGCATCCATTTTACATTAAGGTGGAATTTTGGATTTATCACTTTAAAGTGATATTTCTAGTTTTACTTATAAGAATATATTTCAATTTTTAACAAATTTTGTTCATATTAGGTCATAATTTATGTCAACTTAGTCAATATTTCATAAAGCGAGGAGGGGTGGGATGCATTTCTACCTAATTTGAGAATAAAAAAGAATTAATTTAACCTTTTTTTTTTAATTTTCTCCTTACTTTCAACACTAATTCAAGTATATGAAAATAGTAGTCATTTAGCAATGTTCTCTTGTCATTTTTATATCAAAAACAAAGATTTAAGAGGTATTCTGGAATCACTATGTAGGTGGCAAGTGTCGCTTTTTGTAGCTTTTTAAGTTCCATGAACAGTTATACCCCAGCATAACAAAGTGAAGTGGGAGCTTTGAAGGAAGCAAGTGTACTGATGTGTCTGATCCCATGATTACCTGCTTTACAAAAAGATCAATATTTTTTGCCAGTATAGTGTTACAAGGTAACCTTCCTTTAATTTTATTCCTTTCATGATTGCTATTTGTATCCAAATAAAATCCAAGTATATGTGAACTTTTAACATATTTTTTTTCAGCATCTTACCATTATTGAATACAAGATCCTTGACAGTTCTGCCTGGAAGGCTGTAAGTATATATAATTGGCTGTTCATTAACAAAACTTAAGCAGGGCTGTAAAAATCCACTTGCCCGTTCGTATTTACGAGTGAATTTCACGGTCCAATGAGCATAATTTCCCTGAACACTCGTCCAACTGGACGAGTGACTTTTCGTGGCCATGAAAGAAATGTTTCAGTAAAAAATGAATTTTATGTTGTTACGATGGTTAATCAAGATCATAAAACTCTTTACTTGATCAGGGGAGCTAATTTTGACAAAATATCACCATAGCGACACTCATTTTTTAGAAAGATCCGTAAGATGCTAGCGCAGACTGGTTCACAATATTCTATGGTGTTTTTTCAATACGTTTTTTGTTAATTTGTGGCACAGTCCGGGACTGCCAATATGTTTTGTTTCCGGCGGTCAAAATGTGAAAACAATTGTCAATGAAGACGTTTCTCGGCGGTGGAGACGACGAAAATACAAATAAGTGTGAGTTAAAACATAGGAAGCAACAAAGCGCCTACAATAAAACGAAACACACAAGAAAATTTTACACCCATGTTTAGATCATGCTACCAAATGTATCCAGCGATTTTAGGAAGATGACACTGTCTCTTAAGAGTTGCAAAAATATTTGGAAAAAAAGCATTGCTATGTTAAACTAAAAAATGAAACATTAAATCCATGCATTGACTGAAGTACTTTTGGACGTTAAACTAAATCAACAAACCACCATAGTTCTCTTCTCAACAGCCATTTATTCTCCTGCCAATGACTTACAACACATTTATCTGTTCCAGGACTCCCCAGTATTTGAGGCGCTGGCCAAGCTAGAGAACGGCCACACCAGCACTCTCCTCACCCCAAACAAAGATCTCAATCCCGCTGGTGCAGCGTCTGCTTCCACAGCTGCCGAACTGTAAGTTACTTTGTGTGATCAGAAGTCAAAGATTCAGCTAAAGGTAAAAGTCCCTGTAATGCTTCAGCTACATTTCGGACCTCATGGCCTTTTCATGGAGACAACCAAGGTTTCCTAATGTTTCATTAGGGTATCTTGGTAGAGGTTAAGTGGTCCAAGATAGGGGTGTAACGATATACCGGTATACCGGTATATTGCAATATGCCTTGAAAGCGTATCGTATCGCGATACGGAAAGAGCGTACCGGTTTTTTTTATTGTATCTGCAGAACCATACTTCATTTTATATAAAAATTTGAATGTTAACGTGAAAATAAACACCACTAAGCTCCTTATTGTTTACCAAAACTTCTTCGCAGTGGCTTGGCTCCGATAGATAGTTAGAGAGCACTCTGTGTTGACGTTTAAATTCCTGTTCCTATTTGCAAAGTTGAGGATAGAACTTTTATGCATAAAATCCTGCCTTTAAGTTTATATTATACTATTCTTATAATCAAACGAATTTTATTTCAACAGACAAGCATAAAACATACAGTAAGATTATTTTATTTCTTCGCCTTGATTAAAAAACAAACAAACAAACACCTATCGAAAATTCATAGGCGCCGGTAAATAAACCACGCTGTATCTAACCGTCTAAAGCGTCTACCAACGATTTTCCCGCAAAAATGTCAGAAGATGATGCCTACGAATATGTGGCGAATCCGAAAGCCAAAAGCAAGGTATGGGAGAATTTCAGTCTCAAAAGGCATCGAAAAAACGGCGACATTGAAACAAACATAGCTTTTTGCAAAAAATGTAGAACTGACGTTCAATACAGCGTTGGTACGACAAATCTAGCCACGCACTTGGAACGACATCGAGTGTCCGACATTGCACCACCGCTTCATCAACAAAGTCAAAATGTCAGTCTTAACCTCAAAAGCAACTAACGTTGTTTGATTGTGCAAAAGACAAATATTCAAAATCAAACCCGAAGGCTTCTTCTATTACCAATGCCATAGGAAGGTTCATGGTAAAAGATCTAAGGCCATACAGTAAAGAATATGCAGTAAGAGGATGTTAAGTCCTAATAAGTAGCGACAAAGACAGATTTTCAAGAAACCTTGTTGCCTTAGTTATATTCTTACTAGTTTTTGAAATTAATTTTGACTATGTTTAATAACAGAGGTATCTGTTATACATGTAGCACTACAGTATGAAGTATTAAATATTTTATTATAATCTTCTACTAGCTGAGTCTAGCCTTTAGCCTTGTATTAACAAAACCGCAATATATTGCAATACGTATTGCAATACAGCGTTGGCATATCGCAATATATTGCAATATGGTCAAGCCGTATCGTTACACCCCTAGTCCAAGACGTAGGGGAACCATTGCAGGGACTTTACCTTAAGTGATATTTATAATGTTTGTGGATGTATTTGATTATTTAGTGGTTACTATGGATAAAGTGTTCAATGGTTGACCTGCTTTATAAACAGATGGGTTTATTTGAACCAGTTTGTGGGCAGATGACTTTGTTATTTAGACCTAAACACTGGGATAAGGTAGAGTTACTTTCACACTGCAGGAACTAGATTTTTCCATGCTGACAAATGAATAGTCTTAATAGGAGTAAATGCAATAATGCACCTATATGAATGAAATGGAATACAGCTACGGTTCAGTTACCTCCCTAAGTAATGGGGTTCTAACCCTTTGGCTTGCGGTAGGTCGGCGGATACCTCCGTGCATTCGGGGTCTTCCTCGACCTGTAATTAGCTGGATGTCGCTTTATGACTGAAATACTGTCGAGGCGACAGTAAACTCAAATAATCAAGTCAAGTCTAACCCTTTGCCTAATTATTATTCATATACAAAATCATGACTGGATGAGTATTGATATATTGAACTTAAAATTTTCAATGGTTTTTGAAACTAGGGCTTTTCTAAGCTATGCAGACTTTGAGTTACAATATTATATAAGCAAACGGGGGAGAGCCTGGTAAGACAGATATTATAAGCCGACTGGTAAGGGTCTGCTGTGTTTGTAAATGTGTCAAAACACACAAGAGGTAAAGGGTTATATCAGTTGTGTTGACATTTAAAAGGAAATTCATCAAAAATGAAATTGATGTAAAATATTTCCATTGGTACAAGCTGTGTGTAGGTTGAGAAAGATATTCTGTTCTACTGGTCAGATCAGGGCACCTGTCTAATCTCTCTATGGATGAAACAAAAGAAATGTGAGTCCACATTGTTCTTTTTGAGACATAGGGCACCTTAGTCCTTCCAGGCCTGATCTCATCAAAATACTTACAGTGGGTTTCAGAATGCATATCAGAAACCTTCTCAGAATGGTGTTTGGTACCAGAAGAATTGTATAAGGAAAGATGAATTCTGAATTTCAGTTTATAGAAGGATAAAAAGCGTTGCTTGTTCAGCACAAAAAAAAATGCATGAAAAAAAAATTGTATTGCATTTTTGTATACCCCTTTTAAAAGATGGATAGTTTCCCTATGTCTCTTTTATTATTATTTTTTTATTTATTTATTTTTGTGTGTGTGTGTGTTAATTTCATTTTAATTAGAAAGTAAAGTTTATCCATTAGAGTTTCATATTTTTATTTTGTTGTATGGCATATTGGTTGTCTGTCTCCTTTATAAACCATATTGACCTTGCCTTTTTTTTAAAGGATTTGTGTTGAAACAGTTGAAAAGTACTGTAACAGTACGGAAGTGGTTAAATAAGAGTAATTTAAAAAAAAAGAGGATAAAATCAGTTCAGAACAAGATGGACTGAGTTTCTAAAGTTCAGGAAGCCCTCCATTGCACATTGAATAGTCTATACCATTGTTTATCACATCCATGCTTTGTAAGTTCCGCCTTTCTTATTTAGCACTAAGTAATACTTAATTACTTAGATTTACAGGTGTGCATTGTCTTTTCTCTCTTGTAATCCCCCGCCGAAAGGCGGCGGGGGATATGGTAATACGGTCCGTACGTCCGACATTTTTGTCCAGAGCATAACTCAAAAAGTATTTGAGGTATCAACTTAATACTTCATAGGTGAATAGATCTCATTGAGGAGGAGTGCAGTGCACAAGAATGATGACTCTACCTTTCATAATTTTTGAGTTATTGCCCTTTGTTATTTTTCAGATTTAATTTTTGTCCGGAGCATAACTCAAAAAGTATTTGAGGTATCAACTTGATACTTCATAGGTGAATAGATCTCATTGATCAGGAGTGCAGTGCACAAGAATGATAACTCTACCTTTCATAATTTTTGAGTTATTGCCCTTTGTTATTTTTTAGACTTAATTTTTGTCCGGAGCATAAGTTTAAAAGAATTTGAGGTATCAACTTTGAACTTCATAGGTGGATAGATCTCACTGAGGAGGAGTGCAGTGCACAAGAATGATAACTCTACCTTTCATAATGTTTTGGTTATTGCCCTTTGTTATTTTTCAGGCTTAATTTTTATCACAGTGACCTTGACATTTTACCTGTAGACCTCTTAATAGAGGAATTAGTAGGTCTTCACATGGGTTTCATATCTATAATCACTTTAAACATCAGTCTTCATTACCAAAAATTTTCTTTTAAAAATGAAATATTCTACTCTCCAACACATCTTCTGAAGAGCAAGCGTTCGGCGGGGGATAGCCATGTCCACATGGTTGTTGTTGTACTAAATATTCTATAAGCAAATACAACCAGTCATTTATTCAAATATTTCTTAAAACATGAAAAGTGGATTGTGTTACTACTTTAAATAAGAATTTTCGTATTACTTAGCTGTAAGTATCGTTGATGGGAATTAAGCTTGAAACAAAAAGCCATTATTATCCCCCCAGATACAAAGTATTTGTGTGCAATGTTGGGAGTCACATGCGTTGCCCATTTCTCGGCTACCTTTGGTTGAATTTTAATCAATATTTACAAGACTGATAAGTACCAAGCCTAGTTGCAAATATCCTTGGCACATCCTGATTACTTTGATTTTAAGTCAGTTATGGCCCTTTCTGATATTTCTCAAATATATTTTGTCCATCCTATTTCTCAGCTACCTTTGGTTGGATTTTAATTTATCTATACAGTATTAGTGAGGACTAAGTCTAGTTGTGCATATCTTTGGCACATCATGATTCGCTTGTTTTTGAATGAGTTTTGACCCTTTGTTATATTTCTTAAATGTATTTTGTCTGTGCAATTTCTCAGCTACTTTTGATTGGATTTTGATTTAACTTTACATCATTGATAAGCACCAGGCTTAGTTAAAGGTTAGTTAGGGATAATTCTGTCATAGATTTTGACCAAATTATGCCCCTTTTTGGACTTAGAATCTTAAGTTTTGAGGACAGCTATTGTTTAATTTGAATATAGACCTCTTTTCCTAATGTTAAGAATTTTATTTTTCCATATTGCATCTGACAAAATAACTGGCATTTGTTAGAAGCCTTACCCTATCAAGTTATCTGCTATTTTTACACATGATGGTTTTTACTAAACGTACATATTTATTATTGCACTAATGTTGACCAGATTTTATTTTGAAAATAATGTTTAAAATGGTTGTCGTGGTTACAGGTATCTTTCTCCGGTGCGGGGACAGAGAACAAGAGGAGGGTCACCTAACAGTGTTGTGTTTATTTCACCAAGGAAGAGTGCACCCTCCACCAAGGATAGTCCAGAACCAAAAGCTGGTGTCCCAAAACGATCTCAATCATTAAACATGTTCCTCAACAAAGGTAGGATTACTTACTTGAAGTGTTTATTTACTTTATTAATCCCCTATTGGTGTTTACACCCGAAGGGAGACTATAGGTTTTCCCTCTGTCTGACCGTTCGTCTGTCTGTCCATCTGTCCGTCTAGATGTCCTTAAGTCTGGATCCCATGATAACTTAAAAACCATTAAAGATAATATCATGAAACTTGGTATATGAATAGTTGGCAGTATGAAGATTTTGCACATCACTTTGTGTTTTTTCTTGGACAAAATTGCTGGTTGCTATGGTAATGGAAATAGTCAAAATATGGCTTTAATACATTGATCCTTTAATAACTCAAAAGGTATGCAAGGAAGGTTGATGAAAATAAATATGTGAATAGATGGCAATATGGAGATTATGCAGGTGACTTTGTTCTTACTCTTTGATCTAAATTCTTGTTGCTATGGTAACTGATATAGTCAAAATATGGCTTTAACTGAGAGATCCTATAATAACTAAAAAATTCTCAATGTAAAAAAATGAAATTATTATTTGAATAGATGACAATATGATGATTTTGCAAGTCACATTTTTTTCCTCAGACCAAAATTCTGGTTGCTATGGCAACAGAAATAGTCAAGATATGGGTGTAACAGATGGATCCTTTGATTAACAAGAAGTATACAAGTTAGGTTAATGAGTAGATGGCAATATGGAGATTATGCAGGTCACATTTTTAGCTCACCTGAGCACAACGTGTTCAAGGTGAGCTATTGTGATCACCCTGTGTCCATCGTTTGTCGTGCGGCATCAACAATTTGCTTTAAACGAAATCTCCTCTGAAACTACTGGTCAGAATTTGATTTGATTTTGCAGGGTTGATACTTGGGTGAACTTTCACAAAAGTTGCTGAAATAAACTTGTTCCATTGTAGAACTCTGGTTGCCATGGCAATGGAAATAAGAAAAATATGAAAACTTTAAAATTTATCTTCTTCTAAACTTCTTGCCAGATTTCAAAATGTTTTAGCACAGATGTTTCTTGGGTAACCCTCTAAAGGTTGATAAAATTATTCCGATCTGTAAAAAAAAAAAAAAAAAAAAATGGCGGCCAGGGGCAGTGTTAATTTGCCTTAAATATATATATTGAAAACTTTGCCATATTTCAAAACGCTGATGTGGTATTTGACCACTATCTGCAATTATTGCCTTTGAAGTATAAAAATGTCTTTTTTAACTTCGTTTACATTCTAGCATCCACATTCATAAAGCAGTCTTGATTAGATGCATACATAACGATAATAAACAAAGGATTATTATGCCTGATATGGTAGTCATGGTTAGTACATAAGGTTGCCTTTAGAGGAGTGGTACTCCGGTGAGCCATAAAGGACCATCATGGCCCTCTTGTTTTCTGTGTCCAAAGTTCTGGTTGTTGTCCATTCATTTGTCCATCCATCTGGCAGTATGGAAATCTGAATCCCACGGTAACATACAAGCCATCAAAATTCTTGTTGCTATGGTAACATTTACCATTATTATGGAACATTCATCACCATATAAAGATAGCTTGGAGGATACAAGTATCAAAAATAGGTAAAGTAATTTTTACAACAATGGTGTCGTGCTATGTATAGTAGCTTACCTTGTGGCCTTGTCCTGTAGGTGGCTGCCAGCTATGTTTGTATAACATTTATTTTGGGTGTGGCTTTAATACAAAATGGTTTTCATTGTTAACAGTTGGTTTTCATTTCTGATAGCCATAAAAAGCATTCAACTGATGAAAAATATATACTTTATTTAGTTGGATGTAAGAGCTTTTTCAATTAAAGTCATAGCCTTACTTTGGTACCATATTGTAACAATCTAACATATAGGAGCACAATGAAGTGGTAGCACCGGGGGTCACTTGATTTTACATAGCCTAATGATACCAAGTGAGCCATTCAGGGCCATCATGGCCTTCTTGTTTTGTAAGATCTTTACAATTTTTCCTGATTTCTAAAATCTTGGCTTGAAAATTCCAAATTAGAGTGGTATGGAATATCTATACAAAACAGGATAAAAATATCTGTATTGGTTTATTGGTTACCTTACAGCTATGTAATGTATATAAATGTGAAAAAAATTGATTGAAGGGAAAGCAGTATGCTTATAAGTAGAGATGCAATGATTTACTCTCTACCAAGATTGTTCAAATTGTTCAGCCTATTTTCCTTTTACCTTTTATGAATATACTACAAATTTGAAAAATCTTTTTGGCCAAAAGAACTGGCTGGATTTCAAAGTTTTTTGGCACAGATGTTCCTTAGGTCACTTTCTACCAAGATTGTTCAAATTATTTTGATCAGTTGAAAAACATGGCCGCCAGGGGGCTAAGCCCATTTTCCTTATATGTATATAGTACAAATTTGAACATTCTTCTTGTCCTAAAGTACTCACTCGATTTATGGCATGCAGAGGGCAGAGCTCATTTTCCACAATATCAAGATATTTGCTGTTTCTTTTCCTCCCACTAATACCTGGTTCTCAGGTGAGTGACCCAGGCCCATCATGGCCCTCTTGTTTGTTAATTTTGAACTTCTATGATGGATCTGCAAACAACCATTGCTAAAAGGTTTTAAAGGATTGCAAGTTAGTTTTACACAAATTAAACATAAGTGGTACTTTCAGACATTGAAAGTTTATGTTCAGTCTTCAAAACATGTGTTGCAACATACAGTAAAATTTCTAGAATGAAGAAAAGGACATGATGATGTTATTATGTCTCTGTTTGTTTTTGTTGTTTCAGTGTGCAGACTTGGATATAACAGATTAAAATCCCTTTGCGATATGCTGCAAGTCCCTAAAGACATAGTAAGTTATTACTAACTTTGAATCAAGACACTTATCAAGATATATCAGTTTTTCTAGCTATTAATCTTCATTCAATTTTGTTTTACAAGTTTGGCACTTGTTTACACTTGGTCCCCCATTTGATGGTTATTCACATCGTTATCTTTATTTTTAAGACCAGCCTTTTACAGCAAGTAAGAAACTAATTTTTACAGTTTATGCTAATGATACCTGTCAAAAGTTCCTGGATTTGGCTAGTGCCGTACGCCTGTGATGGTACTGAATAAAAACCTTCTCATGAAGTTATCAACTCCAAACCTCTGGATCTGAAGTTATTCATCTCTACCATTGGAAGACAGCTCTTTTAATCATAAAGTAGAATATTTTACATCTGGCAAACTTTACTTAGGATTGAATAAATCCCTAATATTATAACATTCCCTGCACAGATTTGAGATTGTCACATCAAGAAAAAAATACAAAAAATAGCCCAGATTTTTCACTCGCTCTACAGCAATTTTTATTTGCCAAGGTGTGCAAGTGAGCAGAATTTTACACTTAATTTTATGCTGGAAAGTGAGGAAGTGATCAATGTATTGTTACTTTTACAGCAACAGAAGATTTGGACATGTTTTGAAGTTTGTATCACGTGCAGAACAGACCTAATGAAAAACAGACATCTAGATCAGGTATATGGAAGTTGTGTGTCAATTAATGTAATTACTGGTTTTTATCTTTTGAAATAACCAAAACAAAATGGGTATCATGGTTATTATTTAAGATAAAAAATTAATAGAAGCCAATCAGATACTCTCAAATGTATGTTAATCAAAATTTTATTACAAAAAAAATTTATGAAAATCTGGAAGTCCTTTTCAATACTTGTAAGTTAATCAAGATATTTGTGTTTACATTAATTCATGATGTGGGGTCTTGATTAACCCTTTCCCTCATAAAGACTCATTTTGACGCACTCACTGCAGTTTTCCATGTTATCTTTGCCCTTCCACAGTTCTGTACCTGTGGCCTCCCATTAGTACCAAGTAATCCTCACTTGATCTTCCAGGTCTTTCTTAATCACATGCACAAACCATCTTAAACTCATCATATCAATGAAATGATAGACTGCATTTTTTGTAGCGGAAAAGATATCCTGCATTTTTTTGTATCGGAAAAGATTGCCTGCATTTTTGTATCAGAAAAAAATAGCCTACTTTTTTTGTATCAGGCCTGTAATTATCCAGAGCATGAGGTTTAGAGAGCCTGTGGATACTTAATTAACATGATGCCAAAACGCCCAAAATGAATATGCATATCGGTTTTACCAGTGAAAACCTGTACAAACCTCCAACAAACAAATGCACGTGAATCTTGCTTTAAAAAATTACCTTAGTTCAACAACCCGGAGGGGGTGGGGATATACCTCTTCTGCCATCAAGTCAATTGTTATCATGTATAAAATTATGAATGACCTGTAAGTTACGGTTCAGACCTGTGATATAATTACATATGCAAGCCCAAAGGTTATGTAGTTTTAAAAAGTTTTCAAGTAGACTTTTTGATGCCAGTCATTGTCAACAGATCGCCATATGTTTTCTGTTAACCATGCTTGTTAGCACCTTGATTGATTGTCTCACACTGTCACAATTCCTTTGAATACTCTCTACCTACAGATAATGATGTGCTCGTTGTACGGGATCTGCAAGGTGTCGGACCACGAGATCAAGTTCAAGGACATTGTTAAGGCCTACAGCCAACAGCCACACGCTGAACCAGAGGTGGGTACCAGGAGCAGGAGAGTTCAGTTCTGTGTAATCTGTATTTTCCATTTTCATATTTACATCTCATACAATTGTTGTTGTTTTTTTTTTTTTGAGATATATGTAACTTGATAAACATATTGTTATTGATCATATGACATTATACTAAACAGCTGTTTCCGGTTTCGTACCATCACATATTTTCTTATATTTAACATGTTACATTTAACTTTTAGGCCGAATTACTGGATTAAATGTGTTTGATGCTACTAACTTTGATTAAAAAGATGAATTATTCATATGATGTTGAAAATGTATGAGAAATACACACGTTAAATCGTTATTAGGGCTGGTTATCGCTAGCAAAAATGTATCATGATGTATTATGATATTGTAGGCTCGATACAATACAGTATCACAATACTTGATAATATATGAATAATGTAGTTCTAACATGGCCAACCGATAGTTTTCTGCTGTAAATTAGATTTCTATTTCCATGTTGCTATGCTGCTTAGACACATGGAAAAATGATAGAAAAATGCATTTTTAAGTTAATTTTTGATTTAAAAAAATCTTCTTTTATTTTTTTTTGAAATTTAGTCTACCAGTCAGTCTAGTTAACAAAAGGTAACAGCGATGGAAGTAGACACTTTATGCTAAAGATATAAGCTGCAGGCCAAGCGGCATATTCAGTTTCGCAGGTTTACACCAAAAACTGTTATCCATTGAAGTATCATTTGAGAATCAATTCTTGAGGTCAGAATCACAATTAGCAAAAAAAAATGGCGATATATCGATGGCGATGCATCGATGAAATCGGCCCAGCTCTACGTTTGATATCAAATTCTACTAAACAAGTTCATGAATATGAAATCACAATTCATGCCATTTACTAGAGACATCTGTTTTGAATATAGTATTCTAAATTATCCTCTGCAGAGTGTTTTTTATTTCTCCCCCACATTGTATATATTCCTTTAAGTGAAGGGACTCCTTCTATGCTTCTCAGAGTACAAAAAGTTAAAAAAGATAAAACAGCAAAATTTTAAATAACACAGCAAATTTGTTTTGACCGAAAATTGCATTTCATCTTTTAAAGTGATGTTAATTGTTTTATGTGAATGCTAAGTGGTAATGTCAGTAATGTTTTGTACTTGTTACAGACCTACAAGCAAGCGTGGATAGAGGGTGTGGAGTATGACTCCATCATTAGTTTCTACAACCGGATATACATGCAAAGTATGAAGGGCTTCATCCTACAGTTTGCTAAACAACAGGTGAGCTATGTCGTGCTAAAACCCATCTTGTGATCTGTAAACTTTGAAACCAGTGTTATTTTGCTCACATCGTAACGTCAAGGCCTCTACTATAATTTATGTAATCAAAGTTGGTCAAACCTTGACTCTTGTGGTAAAACCCCAAGTTACCTGTATTATTTAATTCACATTAATGATACTCAGGTGAGAATTTAAGGCCACCATTGATCTCTTGTTTTTCTTTATGCAAGGTAAATTAATAAATATTGGAATTAGAATAATCAAGAAGTTGTGATATTCCTAACAGAAAACAATGCTATTCTTTTTACTTGAAAAGTTATTTGCAGTAAATAGTAAAAAAAGTTCAATGAGGGTATACCTTTTACAGAATTCAAACTGAATATTTTTTCTATTTAATGAAGACTTCTGATATAGCAGCATATAGACAAACTGAGAAATCAAGTAGATTTTCCAAGTGTTTTAGGTATGATAAGAATTTTGAATCAGTATTTATATAATTATCTATAGGTTGCATGGTATTCAGTAGCGTTAAATGAATTCTTCCTACATATTTTGTACCTTTGTTTCAGAACCCTACACTGTCACCAGCACCAAGACCAGTTAACTCTCCCTTGACTGCTTCACCAGTGTACAGGTAGTTATCTCCCCTTGATTAAGTTCTTGAAAATAAAAATGGCACTTCAGTATGATTTTCATGCTTAAACTTTGCAAATTAGTTTCATTAGGTAATTGAATATGATGCTCAAATTTGAGCATGAGATCGAAAGTGTTTTCGAGAACATGGCGCCTGATGTTTATCATTGTGGGGATATGGGGTTGTTAAGTGGAAGCTATGGTGGATTTTTAGCTCACCTGAGCATAGCTCAGGGTGAGCTTTTAGGATACTTGATTGTCCATCGTCCGTCAACAATTTTGATGTTTACACACTAGAGGCCACAATTTTGATCCAATCTTCCTCAAACTTGGTCAGAATGTTTGTCTTGATGATATCTTGAACCCTTTCGAAAATGGGTCAGGTTGGATCCAAAAGTAGGTCAAATCTTAGAACAATCTTGTTTACACACTAGAGGCCACAATTTTGATCCAATCTTCCTCAAACTTGGTCAGAATGTTTGTCATGATGATATCTCGAACCAGTTTGAAAATGGGTGGGGCTGGACAGAAAAGTAGGTCAGTAGGTCAAATCTTAGAAAAATCTTGCTTATACTCTGAGGGCAACATTTTTGGTCCAATCATCCTCAAACTTTGGCAGAATGTTTGTCATGATGATATCTTTTGTGGATGGGGTCAAAAATATCCTGAACATTGTTTCACCTCATCATCTTTATTCTTAAGCAATCTGTTTTGTACAGGTAATGAATGATACTTTTCTCAGGTGAGCGATCTAGGGCCATCTTGGCCCTCTTGTCTCATGTTGCAGAGGACGGTGTCCAGCTTAGCATCATTGTCTCAAGTATGGTCTAATGGTGCCTCAGTGAAATGTGTAACAGTTCTGTTTTGTCCCAAATAGTATGGAAGGAGATTGTTTGTGTTGGGTCAAGGTCACTGTTACCAAAAATAATAAAGTCGTATTAGTTTCTGTACGGGAGCTTTTGGTGTTAACTTTCTTTATAAGCCTCAATGATGACTGCTTTTCATTTTGGTCCTTTACAATAAAACACTGGTGGTACTTTTAGAAGGATGATATTTATTCATATCTTGGTTAGTCTCTCAAAGCTTCATTAACAAACCAATGTGTTTGTTGTTTGTGTATGTAAACTAGGTCATCCACTGATCATGTGGTATTTCCTTGCAGCTATTGGATAATAGGCTTGATTAGTAAAAATGTATTTGTAAACATGAAAAAAGGTCCATTTGAATTGATTTTTATTAAGAACGCCTCTTCGATATATGTCGTAAAATCTCCCTGTGAAAATTTCAAAATCTCCTTGGGAGACCTGCTGAAAATATGGTAAGTATGGTGTTAAGACCATGCAAATACTATAATGTTCTTAGTCAGAAAGGTACTTGAAAAACACATTTAGGTCCTGGAAAAGACCTTAAGTTTTAATCCAGAGAAAGAGTGACAACCCTGAATACATAGTTGTAGAAAAAAATCCTGGACCAAATTCCCGATGATATATTATCTGTAAATAATTTATTTTTTGGGTTTTTTAACCCCATGATAAAAATCATAAATTCTCGAATATATGCACCTCAAAAGTGTTTTTTATTACAGGTTAGAGAAAGTTTAATGTCTGTTAAAAGAATGAAATTCCAATATCTTGTATGTTTTTTACATAGCTGTTTGGTTCTCTTCCTAAGTATAGATAGTTCCTGATTTTTTTGGCAGGTGCGCGCTCTACACTCTGTGCCGCCATCTTTGGGGTCAAGCGTGACTCTTTTGCATATATGCAAATAGGGTTTGCAGAGTGTTCAAACAGTTCTGCGAAGTTTGATATAAAATTTAAATTGCTAGATTAACATCTAAATGGGGAGTAACAAGTATGAGATTAATAAAAAAGTGGCATAACAACTGTTAACGTACTTAAAAAGCAAACTCCTTTTCATATATTGGGTATCGTTTGACAACTTTTGCTTTAAACAACATCTCCTCCTAAACCGCTAAGCAGATTTCAAAGAAATTTTACAGGATTGATCCGTAGGTGGAACTGAGCAAAAAAGCTAATATTGTTCCGATCCGCCAACCAAGATGGGCGCCAGAGCTAAAAATAGAAAAATCTTTACACGACATCTCCTTAACCGCTAAGCAGATTTTAATGCCATTCAATAGGAATCACCATTGGGTGATACTGCACAAAAATAGCTAAAATCGTTTCGATCCGCCAACCACAATGGCCGCCAGAGCTAAAAATAGAAAAATCTTTAAACGACATCTCCTCCTAAACCCCTAAGCAGATTTTAATGAAACTCAATAGGAATGATCATTGGGTGAAACTGAGCAAAAACTAGCTAAAATTGTTAAGGTCTGCCTTCCAAGATGGCCATCAGAACTAAAAATTAATAAAATTTAAATACTATATAATTTATTATGTGTAATTTTTTTAGCTCACCTGAGCACATGTGCTCAGGATGAGCTTTTAGGATCGATGAATGTCCGTCGTCCGTCCGTCCGTCCGTCCGTCGTCCACAATTTGTTCGTTTGCACTCTAGCATCTTCATTTTATGAGCAATTATCTTCAAACTTTAAAACAATGTTTATAACCATAAAATCTCGGCCAAGTTCGATTATGGCTGATATCGGAACATTAGGTCAGGAGTTATGCCCCTTTTAAAATTCAAAAAAGCCAGATTTCAAGTTGTTTACACTCTAGCATCTTCATTTTTGAGCAATCATCTTCAAACTTTATGGCAATGCTTAAGAACCAATAAAATCAAGTCCAAGTTCGATAATGGCTCATATCGTACCATTAGGTCAGGAGTTATGCCCCTTTTAATATTAAAAAAATGCCATATTTCAAGTTGTTTACACTCTAGCATCTTCATCTTTTGAGCAATCATCTTCAAACTTTATGGCAATGCTTATGACCATAATGTCTCGATTGAGTTTGATTATGACTGAGATCAGTTGATTAGGTCAGGATTTAAGCCCCTTTTAACATAAAAAAAGGCCAGATTTCACGTTGTTTACACTCTAGCATCTTCATCTTTTGAGCAATCATCTTCAAACTTTATGGCAATGCTTATGACCATAATGTCTCGATTGAGTTTGATTATGACTGAGATCAGTTGATTAGGTCAGGATTTAAGCCCCTTTTAACATAAAAAAAGGCCAGATTTCACGTTGTTTACACTCTAGCATCTTCATCTTTTGAGCAATTATCTTCAAACTTTATTACAATGTTTATGACCATAATGTCTCGATTGAGTTCGATTAATGCTGAGATCCGTCAATTAGTTCAGAAGTTATGCCCCTTTTAATATAAAAAAAGCAGAAATCACTTTGTTTACACTCTAGCATCTTCATCTTTTGAGCAATCATCTTCAAACTTTATGACAATGCTTATGACCATAATGTCTCGATTGAGTTCGATTATGGCTGAGATCCGTCAATTAGGTCAGGAGTTATGCCCCTTTTAATATAAAAAAAGCCATATTTCACGTTGTTTAACTCTAGCATCTTCCTTTTTTTAGCAATCCTTTATGACATTTTTAACCAATTTGCCCCTTTTAATACAAAAAATGCAAGATTTCACTTTGTTTATTCTCTACCAACTTCATTTTTTTAACAATCATTTTTAAACTTTAAGACAATGTTTATGCCCATAATCTCACAATCGGGTTCAATTATAACTGATATTGACTTGTAAATTTAGGAGTTATGCCCATTTCACCATAAAAAAAAGCCAGATTTCACTTTTACACTCAAGCATCTTTATTTCTTAAGGAATCATCTTTCTCAGGTGAGCGACCAAGGGCCATCTTGGCCCTCTTGTTTCTTTACTTTAGCATTTTCTCTAGCAGTTAATTCAGGTGAGCGATTTAGGGCCATCATGGCCCTCTTGTGCTCAAGGTGAGCTTTTGTGATCCCCCTTCGTCCGGCGTCAGTCGTCCGGCGTGCGTCGTCAACAATATGGCTTGTTAGCACTCTATTTTTAGGCCAATCTTCGTGAAACTTGGTCAGAATGTTTGTCTCCATAAAATCTTGGACAAGTTTGAAATTGGGTCATGTGGGGTCAAAAAGCAGGTCACAAGATCCAAATTTTTATAAAAACCTTGTTAACACTCTAGAGGCCACATTTTTGGCCCAATCTTTATGAAACTTGGTTGGAATGTCTGTTTCCATAAAATCTTTGACAAGTTGAATTTGGGTCATGTGGGGTCAAAAAGTAGGTCATGAGGTCAAATCTTAGAAAAACCTTGTTAACACTCTAGAGGCCACATTTTGGCCAATCTTTATGAAACTTGGTGAATTTTTAGAAAAACCTTGTTAACACTCTAGAGGCCACACTTTTGGCCATATCTTCATGAAACTTGGTCGGAATATCTTTTTCCATAAAATCTTGGACAAGTTCGAAAGTGGGTCATGTGGGGTCAAAAAGTAGGTCCATATGAAAAATCATACATATGTTGCTCATTTATAATCAGGTGAGCGATTCGGGCCATCATGGCCCTCTTGTTTTTCATTTTCCCCCTCTACCATATTGCCTGCATGGACTAACTGTTGCAGTGTCATTTTTAAATGTTATATGCTTAATAAAACTGTTCACAATGTTATATTATTGTTCTCATTATTCATTTATGCTATTAAACATCATTAAATAAGAGAAAAATACAATAAAACACCTACATCATACATAGTAGAAAAATTCCCTTTTAGCTTGTTCCCCTCTATGGGCCTGGACCCCTTTCCTCCCAAAGTGAAAAAAAAAACAGTGGATAAGAAGGCAAACGTCTGGTGTTATTACATTACATTGTTTTTTGACCTTGTACTAAATAAAAATAAACATACAAAGACATGAAAGAAAACAACCAGTCAAAAACATATATTAAAAGAGATACATTTAACCAATCAAAATATATTCTAAAAGAGCTGCAAATTCATTTATATATAATTTAGAGGAAAAAATCCATTTATCTTTATTTTATTATAAACGTGATCTCACGAATAAGGAAAGAGGAGACTTAAAACAATTACATTACTTTGTTTTCTATTTTCAAAGACAATATGTTTGATAATTAATCACATCATGTGCATGAAACATCATCATAGATCTTATAATTATGTCGCTGATATCATATATATTTGGAATCATTTATGTTTTACAAAGATGTCATATAACTTTTATACACATGTATTTACAATTAAATTATAAATAATTTTCATATAATGGCCAGTGTAAACCTAACTTCATGTTGTGTATACGGGTTTCGTCAAAGATCTATAGCATAAATCATGGGTTTAGTGAAATACCTCTGTGGTTTAGTATATGTTCTTAAAACTCAGAAAAAATATGAAAAGAACATTTATGTTATATTGAGTTCCAGGATATGTAATTGATATTTTTAACATGACTTTTAAGTCGCACTTGACGCCAAAGATGGCCGCTACGGTTAGGTGCACTTGAGCGATGACATCATATGAAAACTATCTATTAATGTCTTGACTAGTGGCACGAAATATTCGCCATCAAGTATTCACCAGAATTTGAGTCAGATCCATTTGTGTACTTGACAAAGTGAAGGGTATCTACCTCTATTAGTCTGTAAACATCTTATTAAGGATGACAGTGTCTGTTAGCTTGAGTTAATTTAGCACTGTTGGCACTTGTCTTTTTTAATTCACCTGACTGTATGTTCTAAAGATGGGTTAAGAGGCACGGTAAGTACGCAGAAAAGGTTTGGCATGAATCCAGTGTACTTAGAGAGGGAATCCAACATGAATGAAAGGAGTGAGTATACTATTGGAGTGTGGGAAGCCCAGTAATTGGGCTATAATCAAGGGGATGTGTGTTATTTAAGTGTTGTGTGAAGGTGTGGTTGTTTACAGAGAGAGACGGAGGAGCTAGCCAGGGTTGGGAGGAACAAATTGTTTCAGTGTTAATCAGTCAATCATTCAAAGTCATTTTGATGAGTCTGGATTTGATATTTCACATGCGGTATTGCAGTCCTATTCAGACTTGTGTACTAGTATTGCCACACTATTGAATAGGGAAGTGGTGTGACAGGTCTTTTTCAATTCATACTATGAGATAGTCTTACCCATTCCCAAAGCCAAATAGATGTGTGTGTTGTTGTTGTTGTTTTTTTCTCATGAAATTGTGATATACTAAAATATTGCAGATGCTTACAGATCAAAGAGCTGAAGGCACAGAAGTTGTGTGTGTCTCAAATGAAAGAGGGTTAGACAAGCTGTAGATGTTATAAACTGTAGGCAAGAGAAATAGGGAGAGTAAAATTGACATAGTGCTAATTGTTAACCATGGTTAGCACAGGTCTTTGAAAAACCCTTGAAAATCACATTTTGCCTTATTAACCCTTGAAAAACCCTTAATAAACTGAAAGGTCTTGAAATGCCCTTGGATTTGAATTTCAGTATTGATCATAAAAACGTGTTTATCAAGTTGTTAAAAAATTAAGGTTCATCCCTTTCATGCCTTCAAATTTAAAGCGTAAGTTGCAGTTTATGTAAGTCCTTAATTTTTAATTTTAAGGCCTTAAAAATTCCTTGAAAAACCCTTAGATTTTGCTTCAGAAAATTTGTATGAGCCGTGGTTAACAGTCCATTGAAAAAAATGGTGCGTTCATCTTTTCTTGTAACCACCATGTTAACAGAAGATTAAAGCAGGTTATTTAACATTGGATTTATTGGCATCACTTGAAGTTTTAATCCTCATTAAATTCACCTTGATAAAAAGGAATGCCAACATTGTCACATTAAAAACCCTAATCTTTCAGTGCTATCAGCACTTTTATTTGAACTCAGTCAAGCACTTCACTATGGTAATTATGCAAAAGGTTAGTGTTTACAGGTAAAGTGGCTCATTTTTAGCTCGATTTTTCGAAGAATATGAGAGCTATTGTAGTTGCCCTGGCGTCGGCGTTGCAGCTTTTGGTTAAAGTTTTGCATGCAAGTTACTGTCAACCTTATTTCTCAATAACCATTTATGGTATTGACTTGAAAGTTTATAAATATGTTCAAGGGCATCAGACAACCAAGGTAGATAACTCTTGATAGAATATGTTACAAATTATTGCCCCTTTTTAACTTAGAAATTTTGGTTAAAGTATTGCATGCAAGTTACTTCATGCTTATATCTCAGTATCAAGCATGGATTGATTTGAAACATCTTTAATATGTTAGGGGATCATATTTCATGGAAATTCCCCTTTTTTTGGTTAAAGTTTTGCATGCAAGGTACTTTATGCTAATATCTCAGTATCCAGGCATGGGATTGATTTGAAACATCTTTAATATGTTAAGGGGTATCATACTTTCATGGTAGATAACTCTTGATGGAATTAATTATGGCCTCTTTTAAACTTAGAAATTTTGGTTAAAGTTTTGCATGCAAGATACTCTCATGCTTATATCTCAGTATCCAGGCATGGGATTGATTTGAAACATCTTTAATATGTTTAGGGGTATCATACTATAAAGGAAGACAACACTTGATGGAATATATTAAAAGTTATGACCCCCTTTTAACTTAGACTTTTGGTTAATTTTTTGCATTCAAGCTACTATCCAGTATATATCTCAGAAATTGCTCGTGGAATTGACTTGAAGGTTGAGGAGTGTCTTCAGGGGCATCAGAAAACTAAGGAGGATAACTTTTGGACTGAATTTTATGCAAATTATGGCCCTTTTATAACTTGGATTATTGGTTAAAGTTTTGCATGTACAGTGTTATTGTGCTTCTGTCTCAGTAACTAGGCATGGGATTGATTTTAGACATCATAAAAATATTAAGGGGTATCAGACTATCAAGGTATGTCATTTTTTACTATTATTATGTACAGGGTATGTGAAGGGCAAGAATTGACATAGATTTCATTTGATTTACCAACAAGCATTTTGAATAGTCGAGCGTGCTGTCCTCTGACAGCTCTTGTTTACTTTAGTATTTATGGTTTAATATAAAAATTAATGAAACAGATAGGGAAACATGTGTTCATGCTGCACTGGAATCCCCCTTGTGTTGGATTTGAGGCAAGGTATTCCAAAAATAAACCGGATATTAACTGATTTTTCTACCCTACTACAAGAGATGTTTAACTGATTGGACCCCCTCCTCCCCCATCTTGAGAAATTTAATATCTCTTTGTGCAAAGCATGAGTTTGTGCACTTAAAACATCAAAAGCAGCATCGATAAGGATTGATCTGGCTTTAAATTAAAGCTACACACTTGGGTGTCTAAGTTTTATACCACTACAAAGATGCTGTAGTTGTTTGATTTCAGCAGCTTTATTTTAATTGATAAAAGACTACCCTGGTCCTGAGTGGACAGTAGTAGGTCTAGTAAGACAGGCAATTTATTTCCAGATGAAGAGGAGTAACCTTCATATCATTTTTTATAAAGAAAAAAAAAAAAGAGTTGCTTTTTGTATGTGTGTTAGTGTGTCACCTGCTGTAAGCAGAGGTGACACATAGAGATCACTTTTTTGTCATCTGGCTGTCCTTCCCTCTGTCTGTCACACTTTTTTCGTCATGCTTGTCTGTCACACTTTTTTGGTTATGCTTGTCTGTCACACTTTTTCAGTTTCGCTTCAAAAGGTGAAACATGTTTTCCAAAGAACACTCTTGTTTTATCTATTTATTGATTTTCAGATTTTTTTAGTACCAAAGCAATTTGATCAAAAGTGCATAATTTTAAGAAATATCATCTGAAACAAAAGTATTGTCTCTAAATAGCTGCTTTATAGCTTTATGATTTATTGGGGGGGGGATTAATGTTTGCTAATTTAGATTTTACTTTAAAGTTGATACCTTGAAAGGGCTTTCATTATTAACATATCTTGATGATTTCTAAAACTACTTAAAATTTGATACACATTTTATTTTAAGTGTTGTTCAAATGCTGGATTAAAGGGCATTTATACCTTTGGCATGAAATAAAAGGAACTATTTTGAAAGAATTTTAATGATATTCTTGATGCAGAGGATGTCTAGAAATCCAATCACAAGGCACTATCAAGCCCATCTGTCTGTAGCTGGCAGAATAGTTTAGACAATTTTAATATAAGAAAAAAAAAAAAAAAAAAAAATAGGTAATGACGGCATTTTGGCTCAACAGAGCAATTGTATTGGCATATTGTTAGCTTGACGTTTTTGACATATTTCTAGCATCAGGTAAAAAAGAAACTAAGGAGCTGTTTTTCTCCCACAAAAATGACCACATACACCGCCACCATCAAGAGTGATTAATATAATTTGTGATAACTTGTTTTATAATCAGTGTAAAATAAATTTTATTAATTAAATTTAAAGTTTAAACTTCCTTTTTTCATAGCTACAGGGCTGGAAAATTATTTTGGCCCTCACTCGTCCTGCAGGACGAGTACATGAAAAATTCTACTCGTCCTGCCAAAAACTTACTCGTCCTGCAGATTTCCTTTTTAATGTAAAAAAAAACACTTTTAAAGAACAACTAGTTTTATTTCAACATTACAAAATGAAATAATCCTCAGTATTAATCTTTATAATGAAAAAGAATGTCGTTTTCCATTATTTTCAAATGCTAATGATTAAATGAATATAAGTATGAGAAGTAACATCCTGAAAATTTGTTGAAAACGTTAACAAACTAAAAAAAAGAATCAGTGATTAAAAGAAGCACCACATTATGACATAGTTAAGATTAAGTGTAGTCTTCTATCTTACTAATAAAGTTCAGTATGCTGAGTTTTTTTTCATTTGCTTTATAAACCGATTTTTCAATAGAGGAAGTTCCGGGGCTGCCATTTCAGCTTTTTCTTGTTTCATGCATTTGACATGTCTGAGGCTTTTACCATGAAATTTAAGGGTTTCTTTTCTAAATTTTTCACGAACACCCTTAACCAGTGACGAATCTGGATCATTTAATGAGGGGTACTTCTTGCAGACTCGACAAAAAAGTGTGTTTATTTCATCATCGTACTCCGCCCATTCAAATTCAGTCAGCCAACTTTCTTTCATTAAACGCTTTCGTTTTGTCTGATCATAGTTTTTCTGTGATTGTTTTCTTTTTTGTACATTTTCTGATGCTTTTTCAGAGTCACCCCCGCCTTGTGATTTAGTTTGATTAACCCCGAAATATGTTCGTATATCAGTCATTATTTCTGCAGACGACACCGGAAATCAATAAAAGCGTGTAAATACCGGATCCGTAATATTATGTGAAACGGGTTTCTACTGCGACTTTTTTTTATTGAAATATATTGAACCTCGGAAATAATATTCTACGACATGCCATAAGAAGTTATTCAATATGATTTAATTATTTTACCTCACGCTTAAACTCAGGATGACATGACCAACTCGCTATATACTAGTGCCCCGATAAATAGACAATTCCCGGGAGCCGCATTATAGCAACGACTATTGAAAACTTTCGGCTTCAGTCTTTATGTGTTTCGAACGTTCTTAATCTGAATTTAATATGTTGTAGATACAACGGTAAGGAGAGCTCTGCTCGAACGGTCGGCGGTTTCGGTCAGATTTAATTTTTTTTTAAATTATTGTGCATGATGAATGAAAAATTCACTCGTCCCGACGGACGAGCGTTTTTTGAAATTCACTCGTCCTGCGAGATGATTCACTCGTCATGACGAGCGGACGAGTGGAATTTTCCAGCCCTGAGCTATCAGCCACTTATTTTACCCCCTCCCCCCTTACAAAAGTGGGGGCTATGTACAATCACACCCTGTCCTGCACTCACCCTGCATGAAGACAAGGTGGGATATATAACGGGAGGATTTATCACTTAAAGTGATAGTTCTTATTGAACATATTTTAGAGGCAACACTTTTTATGTATACGCCCATCTTAAGATGGGGCGTATTATGTGAACACTCACGGCGGGCGGGCGGGTAGGCGTGGAACATTTGTTGTCCGGGCTCTAAGTTCTATACCGTTTGCCCAATCCTTTTCAAACTTTCCACACATGTGCATGGCCATAATATCGCGGATGAGTTCAATATCCAGCATTATCGCGTGAATGACTTAGAAGTTATGGCCCTTGACGTACACAAAATACTTGAAATTGTGATTGTCTGGGTGCATGGCCATAAAATCGCGGATGAGTTCGATATTCAGCATTAATGCGTGAATGACTTAGAAGTTATGGCCCTTGAACACTTGAATAAGTTAAAAGAGACATTTTCCTTCAAATTAATGGAAATGTTTCAACATGATTGTTTTAATAAGTAATATTCATTAACTAATGGGATTTAGGAGACAATAGCTTGTTTCTCTGAGCTATTTCTGAGAGTCCCCATACTGTGATGGGCGTATTTTGTGGCAGTCCTGACCCTTGTTAACTGCTGCTAATTATTCTGATTTTACGGTTTTCACTAAAGTATGAATGTTTGAAAGAAGAAATGAGAAAAATGCATTTGATTTATGTTTTTGGACTTGTTGGCATTAGGAAGAAGATTATGTAAAACTCTGGCTTCCCTTTGTGAACCTTGAATCTCTCATTCATCTTCTATTCTGTCATATTGTTTAGCTATTATTCTTTCTGTTATATTGCTTAGCTATTCTTCATTTTTGTGTCACCTGCTGTAAGCAGAAGTGACACATAGGGATCTCTTTTTAGTTGTCTATCCAGGACACTTTTTCCATTTTGCCTGTCCATCACACTTTTTCTGTTATGCATCAGCAAGTGACACATGTTTTCCAAAGTACACCCTTGTGTTATATTGCTTAACTATTATCCATCTTAATGCTCCACAGAGGGAGAGCATATAGTTGCTAGGGGCTGCCGTGGCCGAGCGGTTACAGTCGTAGACTACAAATCTCTTAGCCCCTCACCACTGTGGGTTAGAATCCTGGTAGGGACTTCGGATTTTTCATGTGAGGAAGCCTTCCAGCTGGCTTGTGGTAGGTCAGTGGTTCTACCCGGGTACCTGTGTACTCGGGGTCTTCCTCCACCTGTAATTAGATGGACGTCGCTATATGATTGAAATACTATCGCAGCGACGGTAAACTCCAATACAACAACATATAGTTGCTACTTTGTCCGTCGACTTGTCATAATTTTGTCTGGAGCATAACACAAAAACTGTAAGAGGTATCAACATGAAACTTCAGAGGTAGATATATCTCAATGAGGAGGAGCTCAGTGTGCAAGAACCAGAACTCTGTTCTGTATAATTCAGGAGTTATTGCCCCTTGTTATTTTTCATACTTAAATTTTGTCCATGGCTCATATAGTATAATAAAGTACCCATCGAGTGACAAAGCGCAATTTATTGAGCATTCACCGATTCTACCGGCACTTGTTTTATATTGCTTAGCTATTCTCCATTCTGTCGTATTGTTTATAGAGAGGTGTGAGGGCTCATTATACTCAGTGATGTCTCAAAACAAAACAAAAAGCAATACATGGACCAGTTCAGGTAGGAGTAGCTTAGTGGATAAGGCGTCAACCCCATAAACGGGAGAATGAGGGTTTGATCCCTGACTGTGACGTTGTTGAAAATGTTACAATGTTTATTGTTATATCTTCCCTGGGCTTTGAACATGGTGCATTAAAGAGTTCTTGGACTGGTTTGCCTAGTGTCAGGATAATGTGACTGGGTATCATGTTATATGTGGCATGATATTGTAACGAGGAAGCACTATATCAGCCATATGAAGACTTGTTCCCAAATGACTAAAATAATGTTTGTGAGACATTAACCCCTGGCAAACAAATGGGCTGTGATGCATGAATTTAATTATTAGTTTTGTATTAAGTAAGGTAGTAGACCATTTCGTCAGGTGATCAGCAATACCTGGTTTAATTTGCTGAGTTAATCTGACCAATCAGTGACTGGGAGAAAAATCTCAAGTATGTGTTTATTTCCCAGTGAACAATCTGTGGAATTTTATATCAGTATGTGGATTTGGTGTTCAGTGGTTCTTGTTGATTTAAGTAAGTTTGCACATCTCATTTTGGAGTGAAGTGGTCTTTTTGACAAGGAACAAATTATATTTGTAACTGACATTGTGTTTATCCTTTTCCATTGATAAAGCTGATCAGACTGAAAACAATTCTGGCTCAAAATAATGACCCCTGTCAATAATTTCCCTTACAATAACAAGTTACAGTGATCTCATCTTTCCATAGTGATCTCCCCTTACAATACAGCGATCTCCTTTTACAATATCCAGCCAAAGTGATCTCCCCTTACAATATCCAGTCATGATGATCTCCCCTTTCAATAATGATCTCTCCTTACATTACGATGATCTCCTTTTACAATATCCAGCTACAGTGATCTCCCCTTACAATATTCAGTCATGGTGATCTCCCCTTACAATATCCAGCCATGTTCAGAAAACATATCAAAGCAATTGCTATACAGTCGACATTGTATTAAGAGACCGCTGAAGGGACTGCCAAAAAGTGGTCGCTTAATGAAATGGTCTCTTAATAGATATTTTTGGAATTCCCGGCAAACAAGTCATATATACAAACTGTAAGCTAACTTGTATCATAACGTTATATTATATTACAACATGAATACGTATGTAAACTACACAATGTTTTGTTGTTTTATATCAATAAACATCAACATGTTTATTTTTCGTCATATCTTTCGATTTTTTTAGCTGCTATGTTGAAATAATACCTTGGATCATTTGCTGACGTTTGCATTTGGTGTTCGGTGGAAAAACTCACCATTTGACATCGAATTCATGGATGGATTCGGACAATTTCAAGAAAAAAATATTATTTAACAATGAGCTTTCTTTATGTCTCTAAGATAAATCCAAATAACCCCGATAAATTTATTTCAAAATGGCACCCTGGTCGTATATCATAAGACGCAATGTACATACTTATAGGTACGAATTATAAATGGTACGCATTGCATCCGGAAGTATTAATTTACCTTATTCCCAAATATTCTTTTACCAAAATCCGAAGCATTCGGCAGGGATGGTTTCACTTATGTTATGCTTAGTATATGTTGAAATGGGAACCAGCAACTATATTTAGAATTTAGTTGCACATGGTGCAGTCATGCGTGGTCAAAACAAATTGGTTTCAGGTGAGCACTTATGATCGGGATAATTGTTTGTTTGTTCGGATGTGTTAAAGATGAATATACACATGCTCCAGCGTACACGATAATTAGCAACGGGATCAAACACGGTCGCTCAAAAAAGTTGATTTTGTGCATAATCTTACGTGCTGGGACTTGATTTATGTGGTCGCTGGTCGCATAATAAAAAAGTCGCTAAATGGGATAAATTGATATAGTAAAAACGTTCGGGCGGGATTTATAACGGTCGTTTAATAAAAAAGTCGTTTAATACAGGTGGTCGCATGTACGATGTTGACTGTATATGAGAGGTTTTTTTTTAATCAAATTTCTAAGATGTATAAATTTACGTGAACCTTGTAAAGACATGCAATATTATTAAACAATCCTCATGTTGCAAAAATGTATTTTTTGAGGCGAATAACTGAGACATATACCCGTCTCTACATGTGCCATGGTCATTAGGCATTTTCCATGGATTTCCATGGAAATCCATGGAAACTTGGATGGAAATTGATGGAAATCCACGGAATATCAAAATCTTCCACGGAAATTTGTTGATAACATTATTTGCCGTCAAATTTTTTCCACGGACACAGTAAAACCATCAATAGATTTCCACGGAATCTTCAAATTATGCCACGGAAAGTTGGACTTAGTCAAATTTTGGGACGGAAAATAGCATGGAAAATAACTTAGATAATTTTTGGGATGGAAAATAACTTAGATGTTTTTAATCAATGGAAAATTTGAACTTAGATTTTTTTTCTATATTTCTGGACTATAAAGAAAACAATATAATCATGAAATCACTATATGACTGAAATACTGTCGCAGCGACGGTAAATAAACAAGCAAATAGCGTGACAATGTTTTACTTATGATAGATTGCTGCCATGTTACCGGTCGATCATGGATATAACAAACATGGTACCAGGAAAAATTAAATGGGTAAAAAAACCATGGTCAACCATGGCTGACCATGGTCAACCATGGCTGATCAGCATGGTAGGTCATAATAAAACATTACCAACACTGTGATAAAGACATGGTTTTACAAGTGTACAAGAAATTCAAAGATTTACATTAAAACAACCCTTTTGATTTTGTGACCTTTTTATTAACTAACCAGAACAATTTGAACAAATTTTGTAGAGGTCAAAATAGGATTAAATCGAAAGCTTAAAAGCTTATTGGATATTAGATTGAAACAAAAACGATTAAATCTAACTACATATAACTGCACGTATTACTATGACCTTTTAACTGATGTTTTAACAGAAATCTTAGGTGATTCACTTTTCTTTTTTTATCTTTTTTTGAAAACTGTTACGCATCGAAAAAAAAGGTTACGAATGGTTTTCGTTCGAATTAACCGCGCCCCGAATAAAAGTTCGGAAGTTGTTGCAAGGTTGTAGGACAATC
Source organism: Solen grandis (assembly GCA_021229015.1). NCBI lineage: Eukaryota > Metazoa > Mollusca > Bivalvia > Adapedonta > Solenidae > Solen > Solen grandis. The sequence goes on from CM037793.1 coordinate 38,962,966, forward strand.
CTACGAGGAAAAGTAGTGCCGAAAAATTGACGCTAATTTCTACGTAGATCAATGATTTTTACTTATATTTAATATTTTATTTTGGACAACCCACTCTTTAAACCTTATTTCGAAACCCAGTTTTTGTTTCGTAACTGATCTTAACTTTCCCTCTTTTAAATTTGAAAACCGAAAATAACGCAACGGTGCATCAATCCGCCATTTTGAAAAGAACGACAAACAACAAACAGTGTAAACAATAGGTGATAACGTTATTGATTCGCAATATTTTCGCAGATGACATCCATTTTATGACGAAGGTAAGAATATTCAATATAGTTATGAGTATTATAATTATGTTTGTAATGAAATTACTTTCCATTTATCGATAAAAAAAATAAGTGACTTTGTTTCGTCTGCAAATGGCGATGAGATTATTTTCTGCCCGTCGATGTATAACACAATCCATACAATGTTTAGTTGAATCGCATTTCTTTTATTTGCTTTCCAGAATATAAATATATATTTGTGTTCAACATGTGCAAATTAACCTTTCAGGAAATTAAAAAAAAAAAAAAATCGATCGCAGGTCATATCGTCCACGGTTAGCATCGTACTTAATTTTTAAAAAAGGAAGGCCTTGGTGAAAAATCATTGTATATACAATAAATCTGTTAACAAACGTGCGATCCGCAATAAAACTCATTTTGGTTTACACTTAATCATCGCTTGGTTATCTTACATGTAGATCTATAAAAATTTAAGGAAAAAAACATTATTTACTCCTTTAGATGTATAAGAATTTCTGTTGGAATATTTGTTCATGACCAACTGCTGGCAGTGACTTGTAATTTTTTAACATTGAATGCTGAATAAAATTCAGCTATATTATGTCCATTGTCATTGCTGTAATAAAATGAAATCTGATTGATTTAACACAACTTTTTTGTTTTTAATTTAGCAACATGTCCAGCCATGTTTTCAACAAGGATGATGCCTCCTCTTGTCCACTTTGTAAACAACACAGACTTTGGATCATAGTGATTAACAAAAGGTAAATAGACTCCTATTCTAGAAATGAATACATTTTTTGAGAAAAAGAAAAGTTTCTATGATCCTTGAAAACTGAAGTGTCACATATCAAAGAACAACTTGAGACATCCACAATGCTACTGCCTTTACCTTTTTCATGGTAGTTTATTAGACAGGCAGTTTACCTTACATAACACTGTCCCCAGTGGTAAGAATGTCTGCCTCTGGAACTGGAAGCCATGGGTTCCTGTCCCTAGCAGCAACGTATGAAAGTTGTAAAAGGAAAATGGCACTGTATCTCCCTTGTTTGGTGCTCAGCATATTAGAATAGGTCCCAGTCGTGGTGTTGGGGATAATGCAACTTGGGAGTGGTGTCATGCCAACTATCTATGGCGTGATGCTGCAGTGTAACAGCACTATATCTCTCAAACTTAGTTTTCAAATAATAGCTGTCATATTACTTCTATTGCAACTGAGTTTGATTGTGGCTGAACTCAATTTCTCCTAGTTAACTGACATTGTAAGATGGAAAAATATTTTGGAATTTATAATGATGAGAAAATTTTGGTTTTACACATTTGCATGCACAGTCAGAACTTCATCTTTATTATTAATAGTGGTATGAATGGGAATAAGGTTCAATGATCAAATCTGAGTAAACACTAAATGTTTAAATACAAAGGCAGGCTATAGGCTTTGCGCTTCTTAGTTATTTTACTTTAAAATCATTTTACTTTTCTTTTTTCTTTTTTAAGTTTCAGACATGTGGGAGGAAGAAAGCTGAAGTCCTTGCAGAAGATGAGCAGAATTTCAATGTAAATTTATGTGTAACATCAGCATATGTTCAGGAATGTCAACAAGGACTTGGACATTCCTCTTTCAAAGTGGAAACTGATCTCTGACCCATGGCGCATTGGATCATCAGGACCACTGATCTAAGTGAATTCAAGGAAAATCGCTTTGGAACTTGGACTTCAGTGAATTCAAGGCATCCAACAGGTGGCATAATAAGTTTTAAAAATGTTATAAGTGTTTTTAATACAATAGGTGGAGAAAGAGGAGGTTGTTCAGGACTTGGAAAATAGGCTATAGTGCATTATGAAAAAACAAAAAACATTAATAAAGGATGAAACCGGATACTGCTCTTAAGCATGGGGAATCAATATCCATGTTGGTCACTGTAATTTGTTTGGGAAAAAAAAGATTGTTTAGACTGTTGATACGGATGTGATGACATGAATAAAAATTATTTTTGTATCCAGCCATGTTGCCAATTTAAATCCCCTGGTCCACCATACTCACTGCATGAGTATTATTTGGCACCATTGAATTTACATTAATTACCATTGAAGGTTATTGATATTTCATTTTAAATCATTGATTCACCATTACTTTATGTAAAATGACACCACCAAAATACCATTGAAAAAACCATTTTATTCCATTAAAATCCCTCATTGGATACCATTGAAAATAATTTTTCATTTTTTAGGGAGAGCTCATTTGCATATTTCGGCTCATTTCAATGGAGTTTCAATGGTGTTTCAATTGAATTTCAATGGTGTTTTGATGGAGTTTCAATGGTTGTGCTACATTTGGTTCTGCTAAGAGAAATGGTAATTCAATGGTGTTTCAAGCCATTTCATAGAATTTGATGACAATAGATCTTTTTACACTTTTTTTTATAGCCTTTGTATTTTTTACCGATGTCTCATATTTACAAGGAACATACCATAGGTGATCCTTTAAGTTTGGATGGAGTTTAGGGTCTCTGGGTTCATGGTAAAGTCTTGCATTTATATATTTTTGATAAAGTTGAATATTTTTCAACTTCATTACAAGTCATAGCAATGACTTGCCAACTTATATTTTTCACAACTACAAAATGCCATGACTCTGTCAAGTTATATAACTATGTTTACAATTTCTTTTGGCAATTTTTCTGTCCATAACTGAGTGAATGCGTAAACATTTTTTGAAATATTGTTACTGACAAGATTTTGAGCCGGGAGCATTTGTGTTTACCAAACACCTTCTTGTTTCAGAATGCTAAATGCCAAAAAATTTGTGTTTGATTGGCAAACAGCTTAGAACTTGACGCTGAGTTCAGAAAATACATTGATTGAAAATGGATTATATTTACCCTTATCGATTTAGTATATCACACTATTGCAAATGAATGGTTAAACATGTAAACACAAGTTTTTATGCTGTAATGGATAGCAAAAGTAAATCATGAATAAGTGTGCTATTTTGGGACAGCCCTGCAGGGTTTAATATATACATTTTCATTTTGGGGACATGTGTCCCCTCGAATATTTGATTTAGGGGTCATTTGAAATTTTAGGGGGACATGCTTGCAGCTAGGTAATAAGAATTATAAAGCTTAACTGTTTAGTTCAACAATTTATGATCTGCTTTATCATCTTACAGTAAACTTGAATGACAAATGTCAATTTAATATTATATACATGTACCACTAACCATGATCAGGTTAAATGGACTAACAAATGATACATTTGTTTTGCATCAATGCATGGCTTGCATTTCATAGTCCCGTCTGTTTTGTCAAGAAATACCCAGGTAAATCGTTTCAACCATTCGTCACAAAAGCCTCGTGGAACGTCTTTATTCTCTTAGCTGATGGACTATCAGGCTCAGCAACAGTAACTTCGCTTGATGACAAATCTGGGTAATTAGATGGATCAGGACAATCGGCATTGTCCGTTTCCGAGTTCTCTTTTGAAAAGAAAAACTTAATATTCCGCTGCGTCATTGTTGCAGCATTTGCGATGATCCGAATGTCGTACGTTGCTATGCAACAACTCTCCATCATTTGTTGGGACTAAGTTATACAGAACGTATCGGAACATCAGACTAATTTATAAAGGGAGAATTTTTCTGTGATAAAATTTATCCAAATACCTAAAAGGGCGATATATAGTGAGAAAAAATCAAAGTAAGTCTAGTTTGCATAAATAAAAACATGCTTCCATGCACGTAAACAAACAGCCTAATATTCGGGACGACGACGACATGAGATCATTGTTTTATGCAATGCCGGCAGTCCGGGTTCTGTTTTAAGAAACGGAAAGTCCCATATCTTGATCTTGTTTTTCAGAGCGAAGCAGAAAAAATAAAATGAACATGCATCTGGAACGTCACATGTTGTTTCCAGAATTAAGAAAACACATATAGTAGGTTTAAACTGACAGCTATTTGATATCAATAGAATGTGTCTTATAATTATTTAGAACCTTGTTTTGAAAATGCGTCATTGACGGCGCACTAGCATTCAACATGGGGGTCATTTCAGATTATTTTGCGTCAAAACGCACAATTTTGTGCGTCATCGAAAACTCTGGCCCTGGTACATGTATGTATATTTTTGATATTTCTGTGTAAAGCACTTTTTTAAAATCCACTGTATGCAATAATGATATATCATGTTTAATTATCATTATGTTATCTGAATGAACCGAAGTAGTTTATAGTTTGAAACCAAAGAATGTGTATTTTTAAAACACATCCAAATTTATGCTGTATTTATGAAATTTTAGAAAGTGGTTCTAAATATTAAAAATTCTTCATAGAAATAATTAATAAATAAATATCATGGTTTTAGTTTGCATGTGGCATTTCTACAGATATTAACTATAATGTGTCAAAATTTGACATTTTTCCAATTATCATTGAGCTTTAAAAACAAGGTCAAGGACACAGAGAGCATCTCATTTTGTGATCCTTTGGTATTTATAGATCTAGTACATCTTTTTAAAAATTATTTTCACTATTATTGATAAAATACTGTAAATAAGAAAACAATACCAGTTACATTATGATGGTTACTGATAATGACAACTTTTTTTAATATTTTATCAAATGTCGGGGTTTACATAATGACCCATTGTTTTTTACATATGTATGTCTTCAGTAGATATTATTCAATGATATATATAAATTTAAGAAATTTCTATGGAACAGTTTTTTTTGTAATTGAAGATTTAGTGTGAAAAGTTGTTGAACTTGTGGGACTATTTTTCACACTAGCCCACCACTATGAAATGTAGTTTTGATATTAGATACCACCACAGACACTGTATAAGCATTTATATCAATGAAATAAATATCATATTAAATTTTATAGGTGAAAAGATAATGCACTCAGTTATGTTTTTTTAACCAACATTTACATATCAGTATGTACATATCAGTATGTACTGTATTTGATGCTGAATCAGTTCCAGAAATGACATCTACACCTACTATGAAATTGAGCTATATCTCAAAAACGAGTTCGGTGACCCCTTTTTTTCTTTGCATTTTTGAATTTCTCAAACTTATTTCTACAAAATATTAAAAAAATGAAAAAAGTCTATGGGAGGGAAGAAAATCTAGATATCGTCTTTAAATGAACTATATAGGTTAACTGCATTTCATTTCCCAATAATTCCAATCTCATTATCATATAATTTTGTATTTAAAACATTTTCATTGGACAACATCAATTTTTTTTTTTTAAGACTTTTATTTTTCGATAAAACCCTGGAGCGGGACTACTTTTTCGTTTCTCGGGTAAACAAAGAAGCATCAACATTTTAAAGGTCGGTTTAACAATATGCGAACTTGAATGAAGTTCACAACGGTTCCACGCTTATTTGACTTTTTGTCAGATTTGTGCACGATTTGACATTCTTTACACATGCATAAAGACCAGAAAAAATTAATCCTATAATAAAAATATTAGCAGCTTAACAGAGCTAAAAAGGACAGTTTGCATTTCATTGGTTGCATAATTTTGATTCGCTAATGAGACGTTGCATTGTCATTAGGTCCATGTGAGGTTTGCAGTAAGTTACTATACAAATGTATGGACTTATTCAGTATGTTGATGTAGTTTATTTTTTAAATATCAAAATGAAAATATGCTGTAATAATTGCTGTAATAATTTTATCTAAAATAGATGGAAAATATAATGTAAATATAAGGATTAAAAGCAGAATTTGGAGTTTTCATCAAGTGATGAAAAACTAATGCTTATGTTGCCGAGAATCCCTTTATGCAAAAAGAAGACCCATTCTGTGGTATGCAATGATTATGTATATATGTTCTTGTCTAGATATTCAAATTACTGTTTAATATGATTTATAGACAAACTTGTTATAGAAGTTGCCATTTATTACATAATCTTTGATTTTTCAAGCCAGATTTTTTTTTATTTTTCAGCCCTTTTTTTTCCATGGAAATCTAAATTTTGCCGCGGATTTCCATCTACATTGCATTTTGCCGCGGAATTCCACGGACATTGTCGAGGATATCCGTCCGAATACTCCATGGCATTCCACGGAAAGCCGCGGAATTCCACGGCAAAATTGAAATTTCCCTGGAAAACTGCAGATTTCCATGGAAAGCCGTGGCTTTCCACGGAAAGCCGTGGCTTTCCACGGAAAACTGCAGATTTCCGTGGCAAACGTAAGTTCTCCATGGCATTCCTTTTTTTCTTCAAATTTTTTAAATTGTTATTGGAAAAGTTGATAGTCCGAATACTCCGTGGCATATTTTTCCATGGATTTCCATGGCACACCGTGGAATACCATGGAATATCTATAGACGGGAATTTCCCCCAAAATTAGTTAGGTCCAGGGAGGTTAGTTTGTGTTTTATAAATATTTACAAGAAAACAGCTGATTTTATACTTTTCAAGTATGCATGATGGTAACCAATTCATGGAATTAATAGATAAAACTTTAATAACTTCCCTTTTCCTGTTTGGACACCTGTTACATTCACTCTGCACTTACTATGTTCAATATGTATCCACAATCACAAGGGCTGCTGGCGGGATGGTGGCGTTCGGTTCAATATCTGACAACGTTTCAGTATTAGATTATCTGAGCATCTCAAGTGTAGTAATACACCTCTGTTAAAATGCACTCCACACCTACAATTCTATAATATTAACCCATATCCTGCCTGCATTGAGAATATCAGATGTTACTGTCTTGTCCAGCATGTTCATCTTCTGAGCATGACTCGGAACAGCTTGAACACTTGCATGAGTAGCTTCTGAGAGGCCCTGGCCACATTTCACACTTAAATAACTTAAATAAAAATAAAGTTGACTTACCTGTTCTTAACCCTTTCCCTCATATAGACTCATTTTGACGCACTCAATAGGTACCACATAAAGTCTGTTCTGCAGAAAACCACAGTTAAACCTTACCAAATTTAACACAAAATCCTCATTTCCAGACCACTGAGCAGCAGCGAACAGCGTAAAACCTGATTAGTCTGCGAGTTACTTGCAGGCTGATCTGGTTTTATGCTGTTCGCATAGGTCTTTTCATGGTGTCCTCTATGAGGGAAAGGGTTAAATATGCATTTGCTCACTGGTCTAAAGTATGCAAAAATCTTGACAAGGAAGAGACATTTAATGATATTACCTAGAGAAAAGCAATATTTGACATTGCATGTTAATTTTGTTACTTTCTTTATATCTATTTTACAGTTGGCAAACTTGTGTACTGTCAAACCTATATGAGTGGCCACCTGTATAAAGTGGTCAAACTGCATTTAGCAGTCAGTTTTAAATCATAAACTAGCATTTTGTTATATGTTTAACCTTTATCTAGCAGCAACCTCAGATTTTTGTTTGTATTACAAGGAATTCTTATAATTCAAGGGTTATTCAATAAGGTCCTGCTCTGATCTGGTAATACCGGTGCACCCTTTTGATGGAGAAATGATGTCATGAATATGGTCACAATGATTTGATGGAGCCAAATTTAAAAATAATTATATAACTAAATTACTGATCGCATTTTCTTTGTTATTGCATTTCTTCATTATTGCATTTTTTATCAATGCAAAAGAACATATCAAAAGAGTGCAAATTGGCCTCATTTACGAGCTAGATTGTAACATGACTATATTGCTATAGTGAGACTTGATCATGTTGCATATTGAAACCTAATTAGTACAGCTTCTATAAGACTCTGATCACTATATTCAGATTGCATAAAGGAAACGGCTAAGACCTTTGGTAAATAAAGTTGTAAATAAAGTTGTAACGGAGACCCACTGTATGGACTTTTCTAACATTTGGGCATCCTCTGCAGAAGCAGTATAAAACAATTTCCTGTGCCTTTAATAACGCCATTTATTTTATTGCGGAATAAACCACGGATTTGGAATGGAGAGTTGGCGCAGGTCTATCGCTGTTACAGCCACATATGCCAAAACTCCCGAGGAGACAAAAGATTTGATCATAGTTGTCTTGATGCAGCCATTTTTTTAGTTGCCATGGTAACAGAGTTGGCGGCTCCTATTTTTCATTGATAAAAACAATAAAGTTTATGACTTTGATTTATCAGGTTGATGAAATAATTTCGCTTGAGACAGTGTCTGTAGATGGGTGGCTTGATAAACTGGCTCCTTTCCTGCTGGAAGTGTTTTTACACTTCGGAATTGCTTGAGGTGAAGACATTTATTGAGAATTAAGATAAGGTCTGTTTAAAATTTGTCAGAAAGTAAAGTGAAGCATCGCAATTTGTTAGATGTGTTTAGAATAAAATTAGACTTGCTTACTTTTTAATGAACATTTGACTGAATCGGGTCAGACAAAAAGTATAAGGTTACAAATTGCCCCACATTGACTTGATCTTACTAAAGCACTCCAAAGGGAACTGAGGCTATATAGGAATCATTTGTGGGGATGTTCAAAAAGTTCAGATATCTTTTTCATGTAGTTGCAGGGAGGGGATGTTGGGGGGTATTAATCACAGTTGGTGATAGCTCTAGTCATCTCTAGTTTTTGTAAAAAAAAATTAACCTTGATGGATGCAGGCAGAAGTGATTTATTTGACATTGTTAGAAGTTTGGTCAAGACATGCGGACTCCTTGGTTTATACACAATAGGGTCATGATCCTTTCAGAAGGACATAAGTTTTACAAAGCTTAATTTGATAGAGAAAAGTTTTTTTTGAAATGGTGGACAGGACATCAGTTTTGTATTTTGAGAGAAGAGTAATATTATTTATGAGCATGTAGGCAGTCCTCCAAATGGCTAAAGTAGGATTGTTGGGGTGTGAGGCTGAAGTCAGCAAATATCACCATGTGATCTTGATTATGTTTTTGTCTCTCCATATTTTTTTTTCTTCTATCCAGTATGCCAGGCAGGAGGAACTTCTATGTCTCACCCTTGAGAGAGTCCCCTTTCAAGTCACCCCAGTCTCCTAGCAACATGACCCCTCGATCAAGACAACTTTACAACTTTGGAGAGGGCATTGGAGTAAGTTTATTTTCTTTCTTTCTTTCTTCCTTTCTTTCTGATGCCCCCAGTTTGAAGTTGGAGGATATAGATTTACCCTTCTCTGTCCATCTTTTGTTGAGGATATCTCTGAATACAGAGTTGCAATGTCCGCACAAAGCATGAGCATCAGATCGTCCAAATTTGCTTGCCCAGGCAGTAAATTAAGACACAGATTACAGTATTTTCAAATAACTTGGCATTAAAATTTTGTCTCAATGCGATGTGTCCCACTCTTGAGTTGGGCCCCTAGCCCTGTGGTCAAAGGTCACACTTAGAGGTAAAATGTGCATCTCTGACCGCAAACTCGACATTTTGTCCTTCAAAGTTAGTGTTTTGATTTTATTCCTGGGAGTAAGCCATTTGTTGTTTTCAGAAGATGCCTCTTCTTGTTGAATTTGCATCCATCCTGTCTTTTGGCTCTTACCAGCTTCACAGATATGTGGGCTATACAGGAATCACAATCATTATGTCATATCTTATAATCATGCCATATTTCATTCTACACTCTCAGTACATGAAGACAAGGTTGGATGGGGGGTATAAATCACTTTAGTTGATAGTCTTGGGTTAGGGTCATGGAAATGTAAACTTAGACAAATCATGCAGCAGAGCTAGAATCACCATTGGTGATATCTCTGATGAAATTTGTTGTTCAGTAGATGACAGTATGGAGATTCTGCACATCACTTTTTTTTTTTCTCAGACCAAATGGTAATGAAAAAATTATGCACCTCACTGGTAGGGGACTCATGTGTTGTGTGCAACGCCAGTTACTTGTTTCTAATGGACATTTTATTGTTGCAGTCTGCTGAGAAGCTGAAGAATATCAATGAGACACTGTCAGCCTTCAAATCAAAGAATTCTACCACGCCAAAGAGCCTGAAGAGGCTTAGCTTTGATGGACCAGAGGAAACTAACCAGAAGTAAGTAGGGGAACCCTAGCATTGGATACCCACTGCTGCCTAGTCCAGGGGTTTACTTAAGGATTTGACTTTCACTTGTCAGGGGGCAAGTTACATTTAACATCTACTAGCCCCCATTGAAAACAGGTTGCCCGATCTTGAAGTTAGTTGGTGTTTGTTAATGTTTAAAACTATATATGTGTAATATTAAGGTGAATTTTAGTTTATATATATATATATATATATCAAAGACAATTTGCAAGCATTTCAAATAAAAAAAAAAAAAAAAAATTTCATTTACATAAATAAACTTGGCTGCCGGGCTATCTTCTTTGGAAAATCAATTGCCCGCAGTGATTTTAACCCAGCACAGGCAAGCGGGCGTCCACTTAAGAAAACCCTTGCTATTACATGTCAGCCATGAGCACTTTATCGTTTAACAATAAAATTCATATGAGTATGAGTACATTGACTAATCAAAATGCTGCTTACATAGATTAATACTCTTCAATTAGAGATCTAAAATATGTAAGTCTGCAAAAGTTTGTCTAAGTGCTGTTAGTACGAGAGTTTCTATTGGTCCAAAAATCTCAACTAGCTAGTGGGGCTGTGAAAAGTGGTGCAGCTTTTCATATAATCAAAATGAGCAAAATGGTAACTAATAATCCCACAGGTGATGTATGGAGTAACGGAATGAGCACTCAAGGGTTTCTGATGCTGGGGGAACCCTTGCAGTGATTGACTCACCTTCAACTTGTACCCGGAAAGTGGCGTGGTTTTGAAACTGTATTTCATTTGATAATGTCTTGATATAAGACATGAAATTTCAGGAAAATTTAAACGTGTTTACTCTCGTTTGCTTTCTTTTCATCATCTTTTCACATTGGGAAAGTATGTGTAGCTACTATGCGAAGTAATATAAAGTGACTTTATGAAAGGAGGAGTTTGAACCCATAACCTTTTCATTTACAGTCTGGTATGTCACCACTGGACCAAGGCGCCTTGTAAGTCTCCAAAAAAAACATTTCAGATTTTAGTGAAAAATGCTAAAACCATGACAAATGTCGGACTGAAGGGGGAAAAGTTATTGCCAGTGCCTTGTCACTACTTTAATATTAAATGTATTTGGCACATATTTGGGAGTGTAAAATGGTATTTCTATATATAAATGTGTAAGTTTGGAAAGGGGGATTTTGAAATTTGCCTGTCTGTCACAAAACTTTAAACTTGACCATAAAATGGAAGCCATGTGACCTTGACCTTCAAATGACTGACCTTCAAGGTCTAAGCCCCCCCGGAGGCATGGCATTCATTCATATGTAGCATGTTTACAGGTTTAA